>OW240923.1:84924253-84947586 GCA_933207985.1 Pelobates cultripes
CCATTTTTTGTGTGATTTTGTGATCAGCACATTCAACTATGTAAAGAACAAAGTATTTCAGAAGAATATTTAACTCATTCAGATCTAAGATGTGTTATTTTTGTGTTCCCTTTATTTTTTTTTTGAGCAGTGTATTATATATATATACATACACACATATATTATATTTGTGGTCGGGGCCATTTCAGTATAGTATGAAATAGCTAGAGAGTATACTTATCACAATAATCAAAAAGTCGGTAGAGGTGTGCCGAAACCGACGTGTGTGATAGGCCTGTAAGTAACTGGGCAAAAAGGAATACCCATATAGTGTAATCTAAGATGTTTATTACGAAACCACAAGACATGGAGTTAGCGTATTACGGTGACATTACACAAATGCATTCCTTAATTCCTGTGTCGGCTGAGGTAAGTGTTGTTGGTGGGGTAGTACTGAATAAGTACCTCGTGACCCCTCTGGCTGGAAGTAGTTGATGGTAAGTTAATGAGAAGTGATCCTGTATTTGTACAGGTTAGAATACTGTAGGCAAAGCTTGGAATCGTGTTGCCCTATGATGGTAAATTCTCTGATCGTGGGAAACCATAAAAGCCAAGTATATGGCCATTTTTGAGAATGGTGTTTGTAACTGAAAACATGTGGCAGTGAATGTCCGGGAGATATAACTTAATGGTCTTGTGTGATATTGTTTTGATGTGGCAAAAAGTGTCGAAAGCCCCCCAACGTTGTATACTTGAACCAGTTGTAAGGTGGTGATCTGACATGACCTTCGATATGTGCAGTAAACTCTGTGTAGTAAACTAATGTCTAACTTCGTCTGGCCGCCTACTTCATAGCCAACTGTCCCCTGAGGTTGCAGCAAACTCTGTGTAAGCCATTGCATCGGGGCGACAACATATGTGTATGAACCTAGTTAAAGACATATATATGTATAGGGAAGAGATACCTAACTATATTGAGCCTAGGTGAGTTCCCGCTGGGCGTCTTTCTGCTAGAAGAACCTGAAATGTGTATGAAGTATGTTGGACATTTTAATTTACCAGCAGGAACTAATATTGGAGATTGCGTAAGTGTCTGTGACTGGAGTTGTACATGACGAGAACGGTCGTATAGTGAGGATTTGAGCGGTCTAACGTGACCTTGGTCGTATATGACTGCCCAACTGAGGGGCTGAATTGAGTCGTAGTGGATTGCCCGCAGTGGGTCGTATGTAACGTGAGAGTGATGGCCTAGTGAGAGCCATGTGTAGAGGCATGCTGTGGTAGGTTGTGGCAACGTGATAACTTATGTCAAATTGTAATTCCTATGCTGTATGTAATAGCCCACATGAGGAGCCGATATCATGCTATAGTGGATAGCCCTTTGGCGGGACGTATAGTGAGGATTTGAGCGGTCTAACGTGACCTTGGTCGTATATGACTGCCCAACTGTGGGGCTGAATTGAGTCGTAGTGGATTGCCCGCAGTGGGTCGTATGTAACGTGAGAGTGATGGCCTAGTGAGAGCCATGTGTAGAGGCATGCTGTGGTAGGTTGTGGCAACGTGATAACTTATGTCAAATTGTAATTCCTATGCCGTATGTAATAGCCCACATGAGGAGCCGATATCATGCTATAGTGGATAGCCCTTTGGCGGGACGTATGTAACGTGTAAAGAGTCTGGTTGTGAATAAAAGTTGGCAGGTATGATAAGGTGATGGTTGACCCTGTAAGCTGGCATTGCTCAAAAGCCTGGATGCTGGGTAAGGCCGTACAATAGGCATTGAACGTGCCTGGCTAATGTGGTAACTCGTACCATGGTTGCCCGAGCAGTCAAATAGCCAGGGAAGCGGGAAGGACAGTATACATATCATGTATATGAACTCTTCTAATATGCGGTGGTGACGTGGGAATAGTCCAGTATGGAATGGTTATGTAAGCACGATGGCGGCTGACTAGTATGGTCGACCCAGGGAAACCTAAATGCCCCACATGTTAATTAAGTACAAGTCATAATGTATGTGGCATATTGCACGCGTCGTAAATTGACAGTATGCTAGACTGACTTAGTAAAATAAGAGAGGTAAGGAGAACATCTCTTATGAGGGAATTATAACATACTGTGCGTTTGGCCAGGAGTAGGCCGTGTAGGTAGTGTCGTGAGGAGAGTTACTGTGTGGCAGTATGTGGACGGTGCAAGATATAGCAGATGTATAATACTATAAGATTTGGTTGATTACAGATAGAAAGTTGTGAGAAAGCTGAACTTTACGCATATATTCCTATCCAGATGATATGTGAACTTAGTGCCCAAATGAGGGGTTGCAAATAAGATGTAATTGTCCACTAAGGTTCCTGAAGTATGTTGCAAAGGCCCTTAGATGGCTTTGTGTGAGGACTATGTATAAGAGGTTGAGAGAGGCCCACTGCAGTTGCGGTGGTATTGGGAGGTAACGCAAGTCTGAGTGGAATTTAATGGGGAGGGGTTGGTGGTTTATTTAAGTTGTAGATCAGTTGAAAGTTACTGGTTATGACGGCGTAGCTATAATTGAAATATGGTCATACTGATATCGTAACATAACTTTCAGCGTAACATATGATCGTTGTAGGGTCTACATGGGGAACATGATAGGTGTTGAAATGCCATACCTAAATATACTATATATGTGCTGAGTCCAATGACCTGACGGTAGACATACTGGACACAATTGCCAGTAGTATAGGCTGAGTCCTGTGACATGCAGTAGTGTCTGTACTGACACAAGACCATGAAGGTTATAACTATACTGATGAATAATTGTACTCCGTCTTGTGTCTCTGGCCTTAAGGACCACTGAGATAACACCCTAGGTGTATGAGCGGTACTCTGTGACATCCCGGGAGGCAATGAGCTTGGAATAGAAATGTAAATTCCTTCTTCCGGACCTTGGGAAATATATGTATATGGGAATTATGAGTTCTCTTGAGGGTGTATACAGTTGTTTATACTAGTGCCAAAACAATATGTTAGACTGGTGACAGGTGAATCCCTACTAGTTGCCAAGTGGCTGGGTCGCCTCTACCTATGGTTGGCGCGAGGGGTGTGATCTGTTGGATATGAACTTACAAAGAGTGTTTCTTTGGTTTGCGGAGGGAGTGTGACAAGTGATTCCCTTGCTATGCAACAAGCGAGGCGTCTAGCTATGATTTGGCCCGTGGGGCGTGATTACCTCTATCGTGGAGGATGGGTGTTGGCCTCGCAGGACCTCTATCTCTAAGGCATAAGGTGCCTGGGAGAAATACCTAGGTGGCCATGCCAACTTGTCTTATGGAACAAATCTTTATACTAAATTAGTGTTTAAGGAACCGGGAGAAACGTACCTGTATGAACAAGGTATGCTCAGTGTTTGCAGTAGTCTGAGATTCTGCTAAAAGGGGGGTGGCCTCAAACAGATTATGGATGACAGACTGGCAGGCCTTGGGTACATATGAGTTTGTACTCACCTGCCGCTGCAGAAAATCCTCAACGACCGTATTGTGTGCGTACGGTATGGTCACCTACCAATACCTTTGGATGACGTAAGAATTGTTCTGGTACATCACATATACTATGGGATCTGATGAGCCAATTCTGTCTAAGTTTAGTTTGTTGAGTCTGTAACATATGTCAGAATAAGTTACGGCAGTACGGTAAATGTCTGCTCGGTACCGTTTGTACCCAGCGTATATTTATGTGCTTGTGCCCTGAGTGCCGTACGATGTCTGAGTAATGAGCGCATGATTGTGACGAATCGTGCCCGTACCAATGTAAGGATATGATTTGAACCTTATCCCTGATACCAACTGCACGTAACAGTTTAAGCCAGACACTTCTTGCGTTATAACTAGGTCTATGAACACGAAGGTAGACCTGTATAACAAAATTACAAAATATTGGCCTGGCAATACCCCTGAAGCATGCCTTGGAGATTAATTCCATATTACCCGTAGTGCTAACAGTTGTTCAGTCATCTGTAAAGACATTGAATTACTGCATATGTACACAGTGATTGTCACGGGTAATAAGGCCACCAGGTGGCGTTGTGCTGTCCTTAGGTTGCCCATAATAAGACAACCCAGAATAACCTTATATTTCCATAATGCTTAAATGATGAACAATTATGAGTATGCACCTTGTGTGTAGAAACTGAGTATCACTCACTCAATGAGGCCTGGATGGCTGAGAGTGGTGAGCTTGGGACTGCCCCCTTGCTCATGCCCCTCTGCCGTGCTTAATGAGGCAGGTGGAGCTTGAGCCGTGACCGCTCATAGCTGGCAGAATAGCCCGGCGTATACTATGGAGGGAGTGTACCCTGTGAAACTCCTCCCCGTGTGGGGGGGGAGGTGTAGTTATGAATACATGACTTGTCAGGTGCTGTTTATAATTTAATGACATGGGAGGTGCAGTTGAAGGCGATTCTATTTATCGATTATATACTCCGTTATTACAGTAATATCTATTATATTATATATGCACTTGACTAGAAATGTGTAATGTGACTTCCCCTTTAAATGCCTGTGAGTGACTGTGCTGCCCCTAGAGGTTACAGCCTGCTTTGCCATTTGTAATGCTGAAAACTGGACGTGCTTTATGGCAGTAGCAGACTTGAACCTGTAGAGGGAGTTCCAGCCGGGTGAGTGATTTCCCTTCTGACGGGTAAGTAAGGCCCATCGTGGGGGGGGGGGGTGATGAGAGTTGCGATCCAGCGCAACGCCGCCGGTGAACACCCACGGTGTGCGAGCTGTATTTCCCCCCTCCCCGGTGCAACTCTGCTGTGCACCTGCGGTCTGGGGTGGGTGGGGGACCCGATCCGTTGAGCCCTCCACGCTGTTGCTGGGGGGGGGGGTTGGATCTGTCTGAGCCCTCTGTGCTGTCGCTGGGGGGAAGGGGGGTTGGACCCGCTTGAGCCCTCCGTGCTGCCGCTGGGGGGGAGGGAGGGCTGGGCTAATCTGAGCCCTACGAGCTGTCGCCGGGGGGCAGGGGGGGGGGCTGGACTCGCCCGAGCCCTCCGTGGCATCCGCCACTGGAGGGGGGGGGCAGGGGGGCATTCACTGTGTGGCATGTCGCCTGGCGACCGGGCAAACCTGCCCATGTAGCGCATGCGTGCAGTACCCCCGTGTGTGCCCTGTAGTAGTGGGCCCCAGCGGACCAGGCCAAACCTATGCTGCAGACCGGCAAACAATACTGGTCTGCCCACTCACCGCCAGGCGAGAAAACGAGCGGGCTGGGCAGCAGAGAATGTCAGCGGAGCGAGGCAGCCGGCGAGCTGTCAGTAGGAGCTGATAACTGTAACTGCCACCACTCAGGGAAACCGGAAGTCCAGAAGTACGTCTGGACCGGTAGGTAAGTTTAGGTAGGAGGGGGGAGTCCCTTTTAAAGGGACATAGCCCCTCCCACAACTTCAGGCCCTGCCTTCCAATATATGCCTGATCCTGATGAAAGTCCCTGCTGGGACTGAAACGTTGATCTTTTAATGGATACTTAATAAATTGTTAATTTTAATTCTTGAAAATCCGTGAGTGCTGATCACTATCTGAATTTATTTGAATTTTCCTGGATTACAAGCACCTGGTTATTAAATCATCCAAACGTGAGTGCAAGGACTTTTCTATTTTTGATAGAGATATATATATAGGTAAGTGTGTGTTTATTTTTATGTTTACGCATTGTTTATGCACAGCCTCCTTAAACACTTCCTCTAACGAGAACCTTTCTTTATTGTACATGTTGTTTAATTTAGAATTTATCTCCTGCTCGGTTAATTTCCTTCTAGACCTTGGCGAAGCCTCCTGTGTGTGATTAAAGCGGCACTGTCATGGCCACATCCATGGTGTTTTGTTTTTTTTGGGTTTTTTTTTTAACCCCCCTTCCCAACTGCAATACATTTTATTATCCCCCTAGTAATCCCCAAATACCCCTAGGCCCCACGTTTTTACTTTTATTTTTTTTAACACTTTATTTCATGCCTGGACTTAGGTCCTAGGTGCTGCCATCTTTATGTGGGCAGATAAAGGCCCTGCGGAACACGTCACATCTGCCCACACTAGATAGGGCTATGAAATTCCTGCACATGCCTAGTTAAACATTTGGGCATTCACTATTGACCGAAATTCGGATGGGAATTTTGTCTATTTATACCTCAGAAAGACAAATGAATAAATAGAAATTTCAAACGAACGAAGACCTCTTGGGTGGGGGACAGTAGGTCCCCCCTCCTTTTGTTACTTAGGGTCTAACAAAAGGAGGAGGGACCTAATGTTATTTTCTCCCCCACCCAAGAGGTCTAAGTTCATTTGAAAGCTATAATCTTATGTCTAATAATTGGTGCCTTAAAGGGGGTATTGTGCTTGGCATCTCCTGTTGCTGTCTTGTCTTCTAGTGTTAAATGGAGTTTGAATGGTAGAACACTGAAGAAGTGTCTCCAAGCACCAGTCTGTCGCTATTTTTTGACTAATGTCCGAGCCTTATCTTGATCATTGAAGGGGCGGTAGTGATAAACAGGGAACATAAGCCGACACTCTCAGCCTATCACTGGCTGTCAGTGGCGAGTAAAGTTTAAAAACAAAAAGGAACATACGTTCCAAGCTTTCTCAACCCGAAGTAGTGAATTCTGCCCTGTGCATGTGTGTGATATGGCCGCTTATATCGCTGGTAAAACTCATCCACCTTCCAGGGTGTGATTTCGGAGGGAACGAGGGTTGGACATAGGAAAGGTGTTGAGGGTTGCATGGAGGGAAGGAAGCGAGAGTGATGTTCAGAGCTGCCTGCAATTGAAGACGTTAATTTGGTTTGTGAACACTGCTCAATGCAAGCTGATAGCGGATGTTTTTTAAGCACAAAGCTGACATTGGTCAGTCCGGAATAGACTTGTGGCCTAACTAGGAGGAGGAGGTGACACAAATCTAGTCATTTCTCTGTATAGGCAATGTTTCCAGATTGCTTGCACCATGAGGATATCTTCATTGTGTGGGTTATCTGCTCTGTACCAATTCCTGATGATTTCCCGGTCAGTTTCTTGGTTCACTGGAGAGAGTTACTTCTGCGGGAGGTAGCAGGGTCATCATTGTGAGGAGACCCACTACCCAGCTAATATGGGGGTTGGTAGGCAAATGGTAAGTATTTACACATATTGCATTGGTGTTGTATATCTGTCTAATAAAGATATTTGAGGTTTGTAGAGAGACTGGGCATTGTAAACTCCAACGAGAGAGAAGCTTTATTGGAGTGCCATAACAAGCCAGGCTGTTAACGCTGTTCTCTTTGGATGCTTTGAGTGCCTGTTTTCTACATACTTTGTGTAGGGGTTGTGTGCGCCACAAAATCTGGTCCAGTCCCTGTGTGTTGTCTCCTCCTGGTTGCAAATAAAGACATTTGAGTCTACTTACAATTACCTGAAGATATGTAGAGATTTCTTGAGGCTTTAAAGAAGTGCAGTGATGGACCCTCAATAGGAGATTGACAGTCTGTTTGGTTTTTTTCACCGTCAGAAAGAACACACTGGGCGACTGGTAATTGGAGATCACAAATCTACGTCCCACTTCCGATCAGGTCAGTATTTATTGCTGACTTCCTCCAGATATTGTGTGATGTTCTGTGAATGCGTGTTGTGTCCTTGATCAAGATGCCAGACGGATTAGCTGGTTTATTTGGTATAGAATATCAACCATATTAAGGTCTCCCATATGTTGGTAGAATATGAAAAAAATGCCCTAATGTTAATGGTTGCTGCTTTGACCATTTAGCACAAGCTTTTGAGATCTTGAGACCACAGAAAGAAAGACATTTTGTGTTTGAGGCTTGTGACTTGTTAATGCACTGCTGCCACCTAGTGGTGGTCCCTGTGACTGCTGTGAGGTTTGTAATGCAATGTGTTGTACGCACAGGGTTAAAATGTGATGGGCTCCAGAGGCTTCACCTCTCGTACTCCAAGCCCTACACATTGCACACACCGCCAAGCGGGATCTGTTATAATACTTTCCGTGCCACGGAACTAGGAAAGGTTAAATTTGGTGGACTTTTTTCTTTTTCCAAGCTCACCAACTATGTAACTAGGAATTCCCCATAACCCACGTACGCTGCACATGCAGGTGATGAAGATAAGAAAATAAACGACGCGCTTGAATACCAGTTTCAGCAAAGCATGGACAGCACAATGACTGGGCGGAACCGGCGGCATTGCGGCCTGGGATTCAGCGAGGTAAGCCTCAGCCTAAAGCTTTCTTGTATTAGATTTCCTATGCTAGTAGCCAGACTTTAGATTACTGGTCACTGCCAGCCCCGAGAGTCGATGGCACAATTACTAACGGGGGATTTTTACTCGACAGAGCCCTGGTTTATTATTAAATGGGTCTCTAAAAGGTCTGCACGTAACGTAAATATTTGTTTAAATCTTGGTTTGGAGTCGATACTGGTTCTGTTTTATCCCATAGTCACACTTAGAGGAACATTCTTACCAGAAAAAAGAAGGGCTTATTCACTAAACAATGGCTTGTGGTAAAATGAAAAGAAATGGCTATTTTGGCTTAGATTGTGTAAGTTCTTTCAGTGCACTGTTGATTGAATGAGTGGGCCACTCCCCCCTGCATTCTGGGCCGCTCCCCCTGAGCGTCCTTATATTACACCCTATGTAAATTAATTTAAATGTATTCAGCAATGTCTGAGAAAACTCTTCATGCAGTTCAGTTAATCAAAATGTACTCCCTACAGATACACCTGCCCACTGCGGCTTTGGTTTCCAAGAGTCCCAGCGGTTTGACACTTACCTGGGGCCTGCTGTCTGGTCACCTCTTCAAAGATGACTAATGGAGTCTGTGTTCTATATCTCTCAGGGCTTGACAAATTTGTTTGGAATCTAGGAGCCAGCTAAAAAAGTTAGGAGCCAGTCAAATTCTTAAAGGGACACTATAGTCACCAGAACCACTACAGCTGGATGTAGTTGTTCTGGTGTCTATAGCCTGTCCTTGCAGGCATTTCAGTGTAAACACTGCCTTTTCTGAGAAAATGCAGTGTTTACATTGCTGCTTAGTAACACCTCTAGTGACAGTCACTCAGACGGCCACTAGAGTGTCTTGGGTCACTGCTGCACCACGTGCAGCACCCACTTTCAGTGTCTCCAAGCTCTGCATGGAGACGCTGAATGTTCCTCATAGAGAGTCATTAATTAAATGCATCTCTATGAGGAGATCCGGATTGGTACATTTCCTGCGCATGCAAAAAATCTTCACAATGCTTTCCTAAGGAAAGCATTGGCTTAGCTGAGATCATAAAGATTGATAATCTCAGCCACGGAGGTGGTACCAGCCATGCTGAAACTGACACAGCGTGGGTAAATGGGGGAAAAGGTGAGTAAAAACATCTTCCTCATGCAATCGGAGGGTGCAGGTACCTAAACGTGCACACATACTCTGACAGGCTCACATACACACTCGCGCTGACAACAGGCACGCACACACACACACACACACACACTGACTGACTGGCGCACGCGCACACACTCACTTAAAACAGGTGCACACACGCAAACGCAGTCTGACATGCTTATACACTCACTTTTTTGTTTTAATTGAACTCCACTCAGCCTCCCTACCTTTGAGAGAGCTGAGTGGGTCTTCTCCTGGGGTCCAGTGGGGCTGCTCTCTTCCTGTGTGCGAGGGAGCAATACTCTGCCTGTAGCTCCTCTCTGATCCCTGCACGCTCTCTGTAATGATGCCAGGGACGGAGTAATGATTCTGGCTACCGGCATCATTACACAGCACGAGGGAGCAGAGAGCAGCTACAGGCAGAGTATTGCTACCACGGCCGGCTGGCTCCATGCTGCCTTGACTGGCCGGCTCCATGCTCCTCAGGGCGGCCGGCTGCCTCCATGCTCCTCAGGGCGGCTGGCCTCCTGCCTCCAATATTGTCCTGACGGCCGCCAACAAAGTTCCCTCGGCGGCCACACTAACTAGAGAGCTGGCAAATCTCGATTTGTCGGACCCGGATATATCTATTTATCATATTGTTTCTTTGGAAATTAAGAATTTAGTTTTAGCACAAGCTTCTTGAACTTTTTATGTTATGTTTCAAATGTACTATGATATATTTTTTTTATATATTTATATATATATATATATATATATATAATACAATTTATATTTTTTTGTACCATGTATTAAAGATTGAAAGTCCAGATGATAAAGTTGCAGCACTGCCTGAAAATGTCCCTGGAACAGAGCCTGCATCAATGTTCAGCAATCGGAGTGACAGTGACAGCGAAAGCCACAGTGATTCTAGCTCGGAGAGCGAGGAGTTAAAAAAAACGACGACAAAAGAGAGCAAGAGTGTTTCCGAGGAGGAGAAAGAGAGCAAGAGCAGCTACAAAATGAAATTTGTCAAATCAAGTGTCCCCTAAGCTCCTGTTTATTGTGGAAGGTATTATATGGGGCCTCTCTCTAGCTAATTTTTACATGTTAGTCCTTTGTGTGGCCACTTTCACAGACTCCTGTGGGTACTCGCTGATCTCCGCTAAACAAACAGAATAGTGGATAACACACAAATCTGTATAACTTGCCTCTATGAAGGGTTAAAATGTAATACATTCTCTCTGTTAACCTCCAGGTGGCAGCACATTTAGACGATTGAGGTATCAATAGTATCCAGACCTTCCATTTAAAATAAACACGGGTAGTGTGTGCACATCCCCGATTTATGTCTGTACTGGGAGGCACGCACACCTTGTTTTTACACAGGCTGTTTGAAGGAAATGATTTTGAATGAAATACAGAAAGAACCGTCACTTTTGTTTGGTTTATATATCCCTGGAAGATGTATTGTTCTTGATAAAGCTTTGAAATCTGTTGTAGATTGTCTGGTGACCAGTTTGTAATGTGTGCGATTCTGATGCAGAGCAATGAGACAACAGATTAAAGGACCACTATAGTGCCAGGAAAACATATTCGTTTTCCTGGCACTATAGTGCCCTGAGGGTGCCCCGACCCTCAGGGTCCCCCTCCCGCCCGGCTCTGGAAAGGGGAAAGGGTTAAAAACTTACCTTTTTCCAGCGCTGGGCGGGGAGCTCTCTACTTCCTCTCCTCCTCTTCTCCTCCTCCTGGACTGAATGCGCACGCGCGGCAAGAGCTGCGCGCGCATTCAGCCCGTCGCATAGGAAAGCATTTACAATGCTTTCCTATGGACGCTTGCGTGCTCTCACTGTGAAAATCACAGTGAGAAGCACGCAAGCGCCTCTAGCGGCTGTCAATGAGACAGCCGCTAGAGGAAATAGGGGAAGGCTTAACCCGTTCATAAACATAGCAGTTTCTCTGAAACTGCTATGTTTATGAAAAAATGGGTTAACCCTAGCTGGACCTGGCACCCAGACCACTTCATTAAGCTGAAGTGGTCTGGGTGCCTAGAGTGGTCCTTTAATAATCTCAGCTACTAGGCACAATTCACATCAATTTTTTTTTTTTTTTTTTATAGATTTGTGACTTTTTCTTTCTCCAAGAAGCTGCACTGTGCTAAATATATTAGAAGCTTCAGATACAGATATCTAATTAGCAATCTGCTTAGCACAATGTATTGGATCAACTTGCTCTATAGGAAATAATGGGATACGAAAATGCCATATTTCCACAGTTCCGCTAGTCTACCAGAGGCTGATAGTAGCCACAGCCTGTGTACCATGAGTTTGTGTATGATTCCCAAAGCCCATTCTGCAGCTGCCGTGTCTCCTTTTAGCCTGTGTTGTTATGGGCTTTGATCAAGTGTTCGTTATAAGACGGTGGTCAGCCTTTCCTCACATTCTGGGAACTGTATTGTAACATGTTCAGGCAGATTGAAATCACTGTGTTGGATGTAAAGCAGTAACTTCCAGAGCCACCTGGAATTGTACCGCACACAGATCAGAGCATTGGCCCCAGTAATCCCTGCATGTTTTGTTTTTTTTTTGTTTTTTTTGGTGTGTATTTTGATTTAGATTTTTTTATTATTATTAAGGAGAAAAAAGTACAATAAAGAATGTTTTCCTGATTTTAAGTTATTATTATTATTATTATTATTATATGGTTTATGAATAGTGTTAAATGGTATAGCAGAGTTGATTGTAAGGAAGTCTGTTATACAACCTGGGTCACTTTCTGCTTATGACGCTGGTAAAAAAATAGAAACTGCGGCCCAAAGGGGCCTGAAAGGTCACAGTCACAATATATATTTAGAACACTTGGCTTTTGTCCAACTATATTACTGTTTAGTATATTGACCTTTAATTGGCAAAGTGGAGACATGTCGTCAGATTGGATCTGACTTTCCTGATCAAACTATGGCAGCGTTAATAATAAGTACTCCTGCTTCTAGCTATTGGACAAATTCAAAATACATGTAAATACAAGAGCCCACCCTCTTTCAGACAGTCTGTACTACTGGATCCTCTCATTTACAATTCTCTATCTTCCCCGCCCCCCCGTCACCGGTGGTCTGTCCATGCTCCCACTCCCCACAGGTCTGACGTTGCCCAGTACAAGCAGACATTACAAGGAGGTCTCCCTTGATGTCTCATTTGTTAGAAGGGGTCAGAGCTAACTCTCTGACTTTAGTAGAGAACATTGATATTTATAGCGCTGTTTCCATGAAGTTGTATGAAACTGGTCTTTTTATTACGTGAAGATCTTTCCAGTGGTCGTGGTGGTTCAGGGCTTTTCTTTTATTGTAGAGGTGAGCAACTTACACTTTACTCCAAATCATGTTGATGTTAGGCTTGTTTGGAAACATATTTCATTAAGTGCCTGACACACAGTCCTTGTACTGATGTTGTTTCCAGAGGCAGTTGGGACTCTGTAGTGGTCTACGACTATGTGGCTGGGCTGTTGTTGCTCCTACATGCTATCATTTCACAAAATTAGCACTTACTCTTTACTGGGACAGATCTATGAGGGCAGAAATTTCACAAACTAACTTCGAATCCAATGACTGGGCCAAGTTTAAAGTCACTACGCTCTGCAGTAGCCATGGTAATGCTAGTGTCTTTCTATTGAGATTTCATGGCTAAATGATGGATAACCGGTGAGGCTGAAACACCCGAACCTGTAATTAGTGACAAAATGGTCTGACCATGATAATGCAAAAAGGTTATTTAGATAGACATGCATGAGCACACTAACGTACCAATAAGTGTCTTTAGGAAAGACATGTAACAATATATGCCCACCTACCATAGATTGTAAGTTCATTTGAGCTGCAGAATATATTAGAATATATTAATTACCCTAGCTGACAGGTGTGCCCAACAATGCAATCAAGTTTATAAATGTTTATTACTTATCAAAGATTTTATTGCTTTATTTTGGTTTGTATATTTTAGAGTGCTTGCTTGCTGGTTTAAATAATATTTGTCAAGTGAGATATGTCCCTTTAGTTACCAGTCGTTCGGCAGGGGATGCAAACTCTTGGCTGTGGCCAGTTCAGGTCCTTTTCTTAGCAGCCAAGCTTGGTGTCTGATAAACTGGAATCCTGAAATTCATGGGTGTTTGGTCCATAGGAACTAGATTGTATTCCAAACTTATTCACCAATTTGCTCTGTGGTGCAATCCTCTGTCTTATCACAATATACAGGTAAATAACAGCGAGTCACCTATGAACATATTTTATACCCTTGGCTTTTAAATGGATCAGCAATGGATAAAGAGATCTGTGTGTTTCTGGAAAGTTTTGCAAAGAAGGCCAGTTTGTGGCTCACAAATAACAAAATTGGGTTTTCCTGTGCAAGGTAGATATTTAATCCATTATGGAAATGGATGATGACATATCCCATGGCAAAGAATGGGGACTTAGCAGGCTCTTGGGCTCAGTTGGTCGATATGATACGGATACATTTTACCAGTTTCGGTAATATATATATATATATATATATATCTATATATCTCTATCTCAAGCAATCTGCTGTAATGGAGGGAGTTTGGTGCTTGAATTGCCTCTGAGATACACGGGATCTTGAGATTATTGCATCTCCGTTAGTCTTCCACTAGGTCAGTATTGGCAAAAGAAGCTTGTAGGACCTTCTAAAACTGTAGAATGGTTTACGCAAGCATCACCAGATGTGCTCAATGTAGATGTGCAGCAACATAGTATCTTCCAAAAGGATAAGACTTACAGCACAATATTTGCCTGCTAATTAACCAAGATAGTTTAAAAGGTTCCTCTAAACATCATGTCTTCAGTGATTTTAAAGTGTTTAGGTGCAGATTTTCGCTGTGAAAGGCTACACATACAGAGTTTAAGCACTCTACTACTAGAGGTGTAACTCAACCTTCTGCAGTGTCACTGAGCTTCCACCATGGAACTAGAGTGCTGGACTGGCTAATGACAATCTCTGTGCAAACTTCATTGCATAAAATGTCTGTCAATCATGTGCTTAGAGCGGACAGCTGGTACCAACTCTGCAGAAGCATGTCACTTGACCACCAGGGGGCTTCAGAGTGGGTGGGAACCAAGGTTAAGGTGCAAACCGTTGTTAAATGGTTCACTGCATTACAATGGACCAATGCCAGAGTACTGGCAGTGGGCTTTAGTGGTTACGATGCTTAGAGTAACCCTGTAATGAGACCTGCTGTGAAGGACGTGTCCTCTGCATTTGGAGAGCATTACTATGTGTTGCTTTCTTACATGCTTCAAGCAACTACTAAGCAAACTAGTCTTCAAAACGCCATAGTATGCCAGGCTTCGCCCTACAGGTAATCCCCTGATATCGATGCTCTCTGGTGGTCTGTCAGCTGCTGTGTTTTGCTCTTATATCCCATTGCATGTTCTGGCATAGGAAATGAATCTGTGTCCTGAAAGTAAATTAGGTGAGATATATCAAAGTGAATTTTCAAATTTAAGGCCAGAGTAGTCAATATAGATTATAGAAATTTTGCTTAGAGAATGTTTCAATTTCTGCTCTTTTGATCTTAAATTTGAAATTCACTTCACCTTAAATTCGCCTTTTAGTGAATAACCCTGTATGATGTATGTCCGGACATCTGGAACAGTGCGGTTTCTCAGGTGTTGATATACGGGAGCAGGAGGTGATGAGTGTCTTGCTGAAACAATGTTAACATTGGGTATTTCATGAGTTGCTACAAGTTAAGTCTGGGTTCAAGGCTTATATTTTTTATATATTTTTTTGAGGCTAAAAATTACTTTCATCCTAGCATGTTTGTCGTCTCTCTGCCTCGGGATGTAGGAAAGATCCACGTGAGTTTTTGAACTCCTAATCATGCAGAGCCCATGGGTGTATATGGTTATTGATTTTGTCCTGTACAGCTACAGTGCTGAAAACGATGCACAGGTAGGGACAATTTTATTTACATTATTATTATATATTTATTGAAATCTCCCAGTAAGGTAATATTATTGTCTAACAAGCATTCCTTTGCAGGCTATCGCCCATGGGCAATCTATCCTGCCATGATGTAATGTTTTGTCACACCACAAAGGTCAGGGTTTTGTCTGTTCCGATAGCCGCTGGGAATATTGAACATTTTATTTTGCTTTCCATATTTCTAGCCTTGTTTTCTTCACTACATTGCCTACCTGTAGTTTAACATTCAAAGTACGGCTATCACACAGAATGCCTTAACAGGCCTATATTAAAAATGCCCTTTAAAATATTTTTGGCTTTGAACTAAAGAAATAACTCAAGAAGTTTTCATGGAAAGTTCAGCTGAGTCGATTGAGTTGAGCTACACTTAGCTGCACCTTTTCAAATAATAGGAAAAAAATGTAAAAGGGTCAGAAGCAATCAATATGCCGGTTCAAACAGAATTGCAGTGACTGTGATGTACGCGCAGTTTGTGCACTTTTCTTTGTACTGAGTCACTATGAAGAGCTCAAGCAATAAAAGCCTCAGCCTTTTGAGGAGAGAAAATTAACCAATGAAATCATTAGTATGGATTGAACGCAGGGTCCTGCCTTCCCTGTGTCTTTTTAACTATACAGATTCTTATTCTTTCTGTGCGTGTTCTGCCGTCATTGATGAGAATTGCCAGTTGGTGTGAATTTATGCATTTTGTGATCTGATGATAGAAATTTGGTACTCACAAATAACTAGCTCTAGCTAGAGAAATGACCTGCAGAATAAGATAAGTATGTTAATCTGTGGGGATATTTATGGGATAATAATAGTAACAGTGAGAATTGCCCACTAATTCAATTCTCAGATCCCAAAGAACGTTTATCGTGTTAAGTGGAATGTATTTCATATAATAATATCACAATGTATAAAAATAGATTTTATTTATGATAACCAATAATTAACAAATAATATTATGTAACATGCGTGACAATAATCAATGAATATTCAGTATAAAATGGTATGCAATACAAAGAAATGGGTATTACGTTACAATGGCTAAATAGCATTTCCTGTCAAGAATTATTTATGACTATCTTTAACACAGGCTGAAAGTGAAACTTTTCACAGGAAGAACAGAATTCCTCAGAGTGCAGCGTAAGGTCGTAAAGTTTAGCAGACAGTTAGAATAACCCTTTCAATGCTGGCTAGATCTCCTAGGTAGTTAAGATCTATTCTTATGTAATTTTAAATAAAATAATATTTAACCCAGTTCATTAGCCATTTCCTGAAAACAATCCAATAAGAGAATCTACATATTATATAAGCAGATTTTTAATTTGTCTAAAAGATATCTATCTTAAATTAGAGCAAATCAATACACCTGGATAAAAACAGCGGTATGCTAACACGTGATAATATCACATCAATATATAATTATTCTTAATTCCACCTGCAGAATGGAATATTTATAACTATATATTCTTAGTTAACTAAGATTTCTTAATATGGAAATCTGACCGTGCTTTATCCAGTCATATATAATGCTATTAATATAATTTAATTAATTTAATTAATTAAATGAAACCAGTATAATTACCAGTTGAGTAGATATTTCATCCGATTGGTAGTCTCTCTGCATGGAGGTGTTGGTTAGAAAGTCAGTAAATTCTAAGTGTTAGAGTTTTAGGAGTAGAGTGTTAGTCTCAGATGTTGTCCGAGTTGGAGTCCCCAAACTTCCAATTCCTCTCTCCTCTCCTTTGCATATCTTGCATCTGCCTCCTCTCGTATATCTTGTATCCTCTATCTTCCCTTTGTCCTAACTTTTAAAGGGCCAGACTCTCTGTACGTCATCAGTTGATAACCCAATAGAAGCACTAGAGGTGTGGTTATCTTCCAGATCGCAAATTAGTTATTTGGTCTATAGAGGGCAGTCTTGTCCCACTAAACATACCTATCCAGGAAAGAGTTAACTTTTCCTGGTGGCTATTTTGACGTCATTTTGGCCTATCTAGATAGTGGCTATAACTTACGTATCCTTCAAAGATCAAAGGGGTTCTTAAATTTTGTCCAGACTATGTGTCTGCAAATCTGAGTTTTTTTCTGATATGGCAGATCATGAACTAAGTTTACCCTTTTCCATACAATGGTACCTTATATATATAGACAGTTAAATATTAAATTTAATCTTCTCTGTCACAATTGTCTGGGTTTAGATTTGATTATATTCCATTAGCATTAGACAGTCTGTCCAACCCCCTTCCTTATCACTTGGCTTGTATATACTATGCATTCCTCAGCTCTGGGAAAGTGGTTAGCTTATAGATAGAAATATAGTGTCTTTCTGTTAACTCGAAATAACAAAATGGAGTCTGGTCTGTTCAGAGTGACTCAGAATATACACTTTTAGTTTCTATCATAGCACAAAATGTCTGCCGATATAAATACCCTGACAAATCATAGAATTTATTAGTGTCCCAGAATCCTTTCCACCTATTGTGATTAAAAGGTGAAAACGTAGCGCCGAGCCAATGCTTTGCCACACATTTGTAGAATCGATGGGTTACTACATTCTCCAAATCTGTGAATTAATTTCCCCTTGGCGTAGTGCTTACTGAAGTTTTTTGAATAAAAAGGAACTTTTATAGAAAATATCCAGTTGTGTCTAAACTAGGCCCTTTTTTAGGTCCGATACAGATACCGACCAACGGTGGCCTTCCAATAGCCAATAACTATGGGAACAATAAACCCCTGTCTGTATATTTTATTATTTATTTTGGCTACTCTAGCAGTCAACAGCCCAAAAATGTTTCTATGTAATCGCTTGGATTACAAATTAATTTCACCCTGAAAGCCTTACACAAGGCTGTACTTGCAGCTATACACCCACCTCGTTACTCAGGTGACACAGATTAGTATTCTTCTCCCAGCATGTGCAAGGACTTGGACCTCCTTTGCCAGTTCTCAGCATTCTGGAAAAGATCCAGAACTGCAGTTGTGTCCACAACCCCACATACAGGTGATACTCGAAAAATTATAATATCGTGCAAAAGTTCATTTATTTCAGTAATGCAACGTAAAAGAGGAAACTAATATATGAGATAGACGCATTAAATGCAAAGTAAGATAGTTCAAGCCGTGATTTGTCATAAGTGCGATGATTATGGCTTGCAGCTCATGAAAACCCCAAATCACCAATCTCCGTAAATTAGAATATTGTGAAAAGGTGCAATATTCTAGGCTCACAGTGTCCCACTCTAATCAGCGAAGTAAGCCATTACACCTGCAAAGGGTTTCTGAGCCTTTAAATCAGGGGTCCTCAAACTCCGGCCCCCCAGATGTTGCTGAACTACATCTCCCATGATTCTTTGAATTACATAGATAGCAAGAGAATCATGGGAGTTGTAGTTCAGCAACATCTGGGGGGCCGGAGTTTGAGGACCCCTGCTTTAAATGGTTTCTCAGTCCGGTTCAGTAGGAATCACAATCAAGGGGAAGACTGCTGACTTGACAGTTGTGTAGAAAACCATCGACACCCTCCATAAGGAGGGAAAGCCTCAAAAAGTAATTGCGAAGGAAGGTGGATGTCACTCCAGGCACCCAGACCACTTCTGCCCATTGGAGTGGTCTGGGTGCCAACTCCCACTACTCTTAACCCTGCAACTGTAATTATTGCAGTTTTTTTTATAAACTGCAATAATTACATTGCAGGGTTAACTCCGCACTTCCTGATTCATAGCAAAGATTTTCTTTGCTAGAGCGTCGCTGGACATCCTCACGCTGTGTGAGGACCTCCAGCGTCGCTCAATTTCCCATAGGAAAGCATTGAAAATCTTTTTCAATGCTTTCCTATGGGGAGACCTAATGCCCAATATACCCAATTGCGTGCCGCGCATGCGCATTAGTTTTCCTCAGCCGGCAGGCGGGATCAGTCTCGCCCACCTGTTGACGTGATTACTGGGAGGAGCGACGCCGACCGGAAACCACCGCCGAGGGACATCGGCGGGGTCTCAGATAAGTGACCTGAAGGGTTTTTCACCCCTTCAGCTACCTGGGATGGGAGGTGGGAAGGAGAGGGTACCTGCAGTGCCAGGAAAACGGATTGTTTTCCTGGCACTGGAGTTTTCCTTTAATAGAAAGTTATGTGGAAGGAAAAAGTGGAAGAAAAAGGTGCACAAGCAGCAGGCATGACCGCAGCCTGGAGAGGATTGTCAGGAAAAGGCCATTCAAATGTGTTGCGGACTTTCACAAGGAGTGCACTGAGGCTGGAGTCAGTGCATCACCACACACAGACGGATCCTGGACATGGGGTTCAGATGTCTTATTCCTCTTGTCAAGCCGCTCCTGAACAACAAACGTCAGAAGCGTCTTACCTGGGCTAAAGAAAAACAGACCTGGTCTGTTTCTCAGTGGTCCAAAGTCCTCTTTTCTGATGAGAGCGACTTTTGCATCTCATTTGGAAACCAAGGACCCAGAGTCTGGAGGAAGAATGGAGAGGCACACACTTCAAGATGCTTGAAGTCCAGGGTGAAGTTTCCACAGTCTTGTGTTGATTTGGGGAGCCATGTCATCTGCTGGTGTTGGTCCACTGTGCTTCATAAAGTCCAGGGTCAACGCAGCCATCTACCAGGAGATTTTGGAGCACTTCATGCTTCCTTACGCAGACTAGCTTTATGGGGGTGATGACTTCATTTTCCAACGGGACTTGGTACCTGCCCACACTGCCAAAAGCACCAAAGCCTGGTTCAGTGACTGTGGGATTACTGTGCTTGATTGGCCAGCAAACTCACCTGACCTGAACCCCATAGAGAATCTATGGGTCATTGCCAAGAGAAAGATGAGACATGAGACCGAACAATGCAGAAGGGCTGAAGGCTGCTATTGAAGCATCCTGGTCTTCCATAACACCTCAGCAGTGACACAGTCTGATCGCTTCCATGACACGCTGCATTGAGGCAGTAATTGCTGCAAAAGGGGGCCAAACCAAGTGCTGAGTCCATATGCATGCTTATACTTTTCAGAGGTCCAATATTGTTCTATGTACACTCCTTGTTTTATTGATTGTGGATTTGGGGGTTTCATGAGCTGTAAGCCATAATCATCGCACTTATGACAAATCACGGCTTGAACTATCTTGCTTTGCATGTAATGAGTATCTCATATATTAGTTTCCCCTTTTACGTTGCATTACTGAAATAAATGAACTTTTGCACGATATTCTAATATTTCGAGTATCACCTGTAGGAGTCTGATCAGTAGTACACCTATAACCTCCATAGTGCATCTAGCAACACAAACTGGTGGTTAGTACATGCTGGACCGGGTCTGGCATTTCCTTCACAGAATGAATGTACAACAAAAGCTGGATAATACATACATAGACTGCTGGGGCCAGTGCCAGCTGTTTCTTAACTCAAACAAATGCTGGTGAGTGCTTTTTATTATTTTTTTTTAGCCATAAACGGAGGAATTCTTTACAAGTATGAGGTGAGTGCTAGCTTGGAGTGGCCCCCTTTAACGTGGACATTTCATCTGGAATCTTCATTACGTAAGTGAGTATTAATGACAAAATTAATATTTTCATTTATTTAAAAGGATACTCTAGGCACCAAAACAACTTAATCTAAAATAAATTGTTATGGTGCCAGCAGCCCCCAGTGGCGATGTCCACTCCAACCCCCATGCTGCATCAGGCTTCTGATTGGCTGAGGGTGTCACCTGACTGCTCTCAGCCAATCAGTGACACTCCATTCACAAAACTGGCTTAGAAAATGTACGTTTGTTTCAAAGACAGTTTTGTGAATGAGAATCACTGATTAGCTGTGAGCATCAGCTGCACTCTGCACTTCATGAATCTTCAGAAAAGTCAGAAGCCGGATGCCACTATGGGGGAGTGGACATCGCCGTTGGAGGCAACTTTGAGGTTAAACCTTTCATAGTGTCTCCGGTGGACTTCTGGCACCATAACAACTTAATTTAGTTTAAGTTGTTTTGGTGCTTGGAGTGTCCCTTTAAGCTATGGTATGTTTGTTTGCTTCGGAAAAAACCCAAAACGTTTTTCATTGAATGGTTAAAATGACAGGGCTACTGCACCGGTTAAAATAATGTGGTCTGCGTGACTTTAAAAGAAGCTGCGGTGAGCATATGATGTCAACAGTCAATCTTAACCAGTGGGTGAAACAGACAAGCTGTTTAATTCCAAAATTCTGTGCTGCAGGGTAGAAGAACCTGTTTGATTGGACTGGTCATGTCAAATCCCTTATTCACAGAATTATATAAAACATAATTACAGGTTTAGAGCTTTAAGTTAGAGTGTCCCATGCTGTGACACTGCAGAAGAGGCAGCTCTTCTCCCATCAGGAGTGGGTAAACCTGGTGATCACCCTTAAAGGAACTCTATAGCGTTGGGAATATAAAGGTGTCTCTGCACTGCTGTCCCACCTACTTGGTTGAGATCATAGAGATGGATAATTTCAGCCAATCAAATGCTTTCCATAAGACAAGGAAAGCATTGGGGGGGTTTGTGCGCATGCGCAGAAAAATGCTGCTCTGCGACAGTAAAATGGCGTCTATGAGACCATCTGATTGAAATAGTTTTACTCTGTTATTCGGAGGAAGTGCCTCTGTCAGGTTGAGTGAAGAAAACTACAAGTTGCTGTTGAAGGTTTGAAGAATAAAATAAAGTGGAAATCACTTTTTATCCAGACTCACTTAGCCTTTGCTCCACTGTATAGTGGTACGCTGCAGCTTGTGCAGTCCCAAACACCAGGAGTTGTATGAAGTGCTGGAGGCCATCCATTCAAAGAGTAGATTTGCCCTGTGAATAACTGGCTCAAAGCATTATGGACACTAACAAGAGACGGGCATCTGCTTTCTTGATGGGATGTCAACCTCTTTGGGAAACATATATGCAGAAATCTGTGGGACGTGATATGTGCATCTCTTCCCGAGAAACACGACTGTATTATTCATCGATTATCTTTTATGATAAGAACAAACCCTATGGAATAATAGATGCAGCAATATTTCCATGCTACAAAGTGAATTGTCCTAATGACATGAATGAGAGCGTAATGGCATCTTGCCGCAGCTTCTGAAACAGCTCAAACATTAGCTGAAAAAAAGTTTGAGAAAAGTATTTTTACAGATGAAAGAAAAAAAGATCTTACAGTCTGGATTTCAAACATTTTCTGAAAGATCCTAGCAAGTAATGCAAAGTGAGGGGCTGCTTGCATTTAGTACTTTGAGAAAGGTTTATTGCGGAGACTTATTTGAGGGTCTCTAGTGCTGGCTGTTTGCGGTTATTAGGGTGAAGATTGGAGAATGTCAGATATATATTATTTCTGCGTATCTCTAACAGTTTTTTTTCACTCTAGTCCAAATACCCCAGTTTTAAATGGGTGAGAACAACCCATTTCTGTACATAGGGGCATTCAGACTAAAAATCTGTACATAAAACACAAAATTGATCAATGTCTGAATTGTACAATTCTGGCTCTGAAGGAGGTAGGCTTGTGTCTAGATTTCAGTCTGACTGAATGCTGCTATAAACTCAGACCTGAATTTGAAATGTGCAGACTTTTTGCCCACTGAATTACAAAAAGATGTAAGTAGCACAAGGGTTAATGTCTTGTTAGACACCCTTTTCAAAAAAAAAAAAAAAAAAATGCGGGATCCATATGATCCCCATCTAAGTATAGGAAGGTTTATTATCTCCTTGTGCCCACACTTGCCATGCTGTGGGTGAGGCATATCTGATAAATGGTGGGCAGCAGATGACCCTGTACTGCCAAAGAGGCCCCACTGACATTGGATACATCATATGGGAATGGGCATGTCACTGTCCAGCCCCCACCTGTGAGTTTGCATTCAGTATTTGGTAAACGTTGATCTAATATAAATTCTATGATTTGCATAGTCTGAAATGTCTGATTTGAAACCAGACATCTAATATTACTGACCAAGTGGTGTTTGTTCTTATGTTTAGCAAATATGAGAATTGCAAATCTGATAATTTTAGGTGTTTAGTGAATTATCG
>OW240923.1:84947686-85070881 GCA_933207985.1 Pelobates cultripes
TGTGTGTATCTGTGGTGCTGTGTGTGTCTGGGGGTGCTGTGTGTGTGTCTGGGGGTGCTGTGTGTGAGGGGGCTGTGTGTGTATCTTGGGGTGCTGTGTGTGTGTCTGGGGGTGCTGTGTGTATGTCTGGGGGTGCTGTGTGTGTCTGGGGTGCTGTGTGTGTCTGGGGTGCTGTGTGTATGTCTGGGGGTGCTGTGTGTGTCTGGGGGGGCTGTGTGTGTCTGGGGGGCCTGTGTGTGTCTGGGGGGGCTGTTTGTGAGGGGGCTATTATGGAATTTATTTTAAATATATATATATTTTTTTATGAATAATTTAAAAAAAGTTATGTTTACCCCTCCCCCTCCCTTCTTACCTTTATCTTGGGAGGGGGAGGGAGCCGTTCTGCCTGGGAGGGGAGCCTTGAAGGGACCATGCTGCCTTCCCTGGTGGTCCAGTAGGCGAACCTAACCCGCAGGTTAGAAAGCTCACTCTCGCGAGATCTGAGCGTTGCCGCGGCAACGCTCAGAATCTCGCGAGAGGACCCGGCGGAGCTGCTTGTTAGAGCTCCGCCGGGTCCTCTATCCTGCCTCCCTCCCCAGCCGGCGGCCACATTTCCATGCCTCTGGGCCGGTGAGGGAGATCTTTGATCTCCCCACCAGCCCATGGAGACACACAGCAGGGCCGGTGTTCTATCAGTCTGGTATACTCCGTCAGATTGCTATACCCACGTCACTTCCGGGGAGGGGAATCAGCTGTCTCCTGTGCTGCACATGCGTGCTAGCACTCCTGCTACTCCTCCACAGCAAGGTCCTGGAAGGTAAGTAAAACTAGTTTTACACTTTCATTATAGTTAGTGCATTCACTAAGCTTAGGCACACGGGACATTTAGGTTTAAGTGAGGGTACAAATTAGGGTTAGGTAAGTGATTCTAACCTCTCTCACACTCTATTCTTACCCTAACCCTTGGGGTAAGGGTTAAAATAAAGTGTGAGAAATCACTATTTAGTGATATTCCCCTAATGTGAAATATCACTAAATAGGAACAAGTCCCTAATCCTAACCCTAATTTGAACCCTAACATTAACCCTAAATGTCCCATGTCCTAAGCTTAGTGAATACACTAACTATAATGAAAGTGTAAAACTAGTTTTACTTACCTTCCAGGACCTTGCTGTGGAGGAGTAGCAGGAGTGCTAGCACGCATGTGCAGCACAGGAGACAGCTGATTCCCCTCCCCGGAAGTGACGTGGGTATAGCAATCTGACGGGGTATACCAAACTGATAGAACACCGGCGCTCGGGTAGCGCTGGCCCTGCACGGGCTGGCAGGGGAGATCCTGTGATCTCCCTGCCGGCCTCGGCCCCACGACCATCGCGGCCCACCGGGCATTTGCCCGGTATGCCCGATGGCCAGTCCGGGCCTGGTGCCAATACTACCGTTCAGTTTGTGTGCCCCCTTATTACTGTACTCGTGTTTCATTCTGTGGCTACCCACTAGCTCTGTGCTCACCTTTTTCCATTTTAAAGATTTAGCTTCTGCGGTCTGCTCCCAATATGTAAATTCTTTTTACCCAATATTGCCATTTTAACAAATCCCAAGATCTGTTCAGTTCTGATACAAAGTTTGCAGATCATTAAGTTTTCTAACTACAGAATCTCAGAAAGTCTGATAAGTAATAGAAAACAGGGAAGGTATCTTTTACATTTTTTTTTTTTTATATAAGGATAGCGATCTGTTAAAAAAATTACATTAAATTGTATTAATTTAACAATTGGGATGTTCTCTATTTTCTAACTTATATTAATATACTTGTCATCCATTCCCTTAGGGGTATCACAGTTACAATTCATAAATAATACTCATTATTCCCTGTGTTAGTGTGATAGATTAATAATGTTTTATAACAGTGTTTTTAGGTTTTAAGCTATTTTCAAGTTTGAGGTTGGAATAGCCGATCCGGAAAAACAATTAATTGTGCATTTGGTTAGACTACTCTGGCCTTGGGTTTGGAATTTGGCTTCGAGCTGAACTCAAAGATCTAAGACTTTTTCTATGTACACAAAAGGCCTATTTCTCTCAAATATTGTTCACAAATCTGTCTATATTTGTGTTCGTGAGCATTTCTCCTTTGCCGAGATAATCCATCCACCTCACTGGTGTGGCATATCAAGATGATGATTAGACAGCATGATTATTGCACAGGTGTGCCTTAGGCTGGCCACAACAAAAAGCCACTCAAAAATGTGCAGTTTTATCACACAGCACAATACCACAAATGTCGCAAGTTTTGAGGGAGCGTGCAACTGGCATGCTAACTGCAGGAATGTCCACCAGAGCTGTTGCCCGGGAATTGAATGTTAAATTTCTCTACCATAAGCCATCTCCAAAGGCATTTCAGAGAATTTGGCAGTACATCCAACCGGCCTCACAACTACAGACCACGTGTAACCACACCAGCCCAGGACCTCCACATCCAGCATCTTCACCTCCAAGATCGTCTGAGACCAGCCACCCGGACAGCTGCTGCAACGATAGGTTTGCATAACCTCATCGGGGTCTCTACCTGACTGCAGTTCTTCGCCGTAACCGACTTGAGTGGTCAAATGCTCACATTTGATGGCGTCTGACACTTTGAAGAGGTGGTATGCTCTTCACAGATGAATCCCGGTTTTCACTGTGCAGGGCAGATGGCAGACAGCGTGTATGGCGTCGTGTGTGTGAGCGGTTTGCTGAGGTTGTTGTGCATCGAGTGGCCCATGGTAGAGGTGGGGTTCTGGGATGGGCATGCGTATGTTATGGACAACGAACACAGGTGCATTTTATTGATGGTATTTTGAAAGCACAGAGATACTGTGACGAGATCCTGAGGCCCATTGTTGTGCTATTCAGACCCGACCATCACCTCATGTTGCAGCGTGATAATGCATGGCCCAATGTTGCAAGGATCTGTACACAATTCCTGGAAGCTGAAAACATCCCAGTTCTTGCATGGCCAGCATACTCACCAGACAGGTCACCCATTCAGCATGTTTGGGGTGCTCTGGATCAGCGTATACGACAGCGTGTTCCAGGTCCTGCCAATATCCAGCAACCTCGAACAGCCATTGAAGAGGAGTGGACCAACATTCCACAGGCCACAATCAACAACCTGATCAACTCTATGCGAAGGAGATGTATTGCACTGCGTGAGGACCCCCCCACCCTGTGTAATCATGCTGTCTAATCAGAATCTTGATATGCCACACCTGTGAGGTGGATGGATTATCTTGGCAAAGGAGAAGTGCTCACTAACACAGATTTAGACATATTTGTGAATAATATTTGAGAAAAATAGCACTTTTGTGTACAAAGAAAAAGTCTTAGATCTTTAAGTTCTGCTCATGAAAAATGGGGGCAAAAACAAAAGTGTTGTGTTTATAGTTTTGTCCAGTGTATGTATACTTACCTGTCATTTTTCTTCTTGTATCAACAAAACATATTACATTATTGCAGGCCCCTTTTGCGCATATTTTTACATATACGTATTATTAAGTATCTAATTTCACAAACTATAGAAAGCAATCGCAAATAAATTACATTTGTCTAAAAATGTACAAAGAATTTTTTTTTGCATTTTGTTTATTCAAATTTTGTTTTATACAAAAGTCAAAAATAAACACTAATTTTGGCAAAACTTTCTGTTGATAAAGGCAGTTTAGCATTAGTTAAAAATATATAGGACTTTTCTAAATATATAATTTTAAGAGATTATTTTGTCAGGAATAAGAAAATACAATCTGTGTATCAATGAGATGCAAAAGTTCTGATCAATTATCACAAACAAAAACAAAATGTTAGTTCAGTATTGACAAAGCACTTCATACTGTGATATGCATTCCTGATTTCTTAATAAGAAAAAAACCCTAATTACTAGAGATCTTTAAAACCATTTCCAAGCCACTTGGTCAAATATATATATGGACAGTTTTAATTAAAATTAATATTCATATAAAATCTTCTATAGATTATTAGAGAATGTGTGCATATTTAAACCTGGTATATGAGAGCTAAACACTGCATTCCTCTACCTATTGTCCTGGAGCCACTAGGCGTGGGGGGCCTGGATCTGTTCTTTTAGGAGCGTAATTACACTCTGTGTAGAACCTGAGACCTTAGTTAAACTCCCATTTAGGTTCTGATACAACGGTCAGATTCACAAATGAGAAGTCACTGCACTCTCTGTGAAGGGCCCACAAGTAAGTAAATACCAGAGGGCACAGTAATGCCTAGTTCTTCATGTAAGTGGGCTGCTTCAGAAGTTTCTGAAAATAAGCACAATGTCTGATTTTCATATGCAGTCCCACCTGGTAGTTATGGAGAAAATGGCCTAGGAGCTAAAATGAGGTCCTGGACCCGATGCCTCTCTCTGAGCCAAATCCAGCAAGTTCTAAGATATCTAGTTATAGGATGCGAACATATAGTGCGGCACAGATTGTGTCCATGCCGTGCCCTGTCAGGGCCCCCCAGCAGTGATCATATGGAAGTGGTACATTCGGGAATCCAGTATAATGTTAGTTACTTGTTATTGGAGTACTGTATTCTGCCTTTACTCCAATTTATTGCTTCATACTAGCAATGTAGTAATTTGATGAATCTGAATGGACACAAAGAAAAATGGCACATTTGGAAATTTATAATAGGACGCCAGTCTAGACAGGCACTAGCCAGAAAACCACACACACCGTGGTGGAAATCCAGATTGTGTGTTGTAAGACCATCAAGCCAGTATCTGCTTGAATGACTTTTGTAGGCTTTAATGGACCAGTTGGGACCCAAACATAAAAATTATTACATCTTTTCCTCTCTGACAGCTGCCGGCTCGCAGTTTTTTATATTTTAAAAATGTTTCCATTGCAAACTGAGGTACAAAGCTAAACAGACACTCCACAAGCCATTTCACAAATTGTAGGCAGCTGGGAACTTTCTGTTTGTAAGAAAGAAAAACTCTGGCTTCAGGATCTGATTCCAGAAGTAACCAGCAAGAAAATCCAATTTAACTCTATTTGTTTTAAAGCATTAAATAAGCATCCACCAATAAATTCTATGAAAAAATGGTGCCATGCAAAAATCTGGAAGATTATTCGCATGATACAAGTTTTGATTGTTGGTCCTGGATGTCCCTTTAAGTTCCAATTAAGCCAATTTTCTTATCACAGAAATATTTATATATATCGGAGCACTGAAATTTTCCTATGGCCATAAATATATATACATACACCTTCACAGCACTTCAGAATAATGAAAACACACAATTAAAAAAAAAAAAGCTTTCATAGACAGATACTACAATATACACAGTGAGGAAAAAATAAATGGGGCACTTTTTCGATTCAGGCTGATTGAAAAATTATTTTTTAGCTCTGTGCCTTTGGAGACACGATTAAAAATGTGGTCATTCGCATTTTTCTACAAATACCATTGAAATGATTTGTAAAATCCTGTTGTTTTTCCGTGATAATTCAGATTATATCAGGCACCAAATGGACATTGTCTCCCCAAGAAATGAACGGATCAGATTGTGACGTCAGTAATTTGTGACTGAGTGAGCTGTGGAGGAGAAAAACAAACAAGTGAGATACAAAAGAGGCAGAGACATCAAGTATTCTGCTCCGGTAATAAGCTTCATATAAGAAAATGCTTTTAGACCAAATTTTACTTGGTCTTGAAACATTACACAAAAGGATCAATCAAAAACTTGAAAAAAACAAACCAGAATTGGTAGAAATGTTGATTCTTTTGTCTAGCTTGGAACACCATTAAAACTTGATGTCAAGACCTGTGAGTGCACGCATACTTTGTGATTGTTATATTATACAGAAAGCATTTTTTTTTTAAGCATTGATTCTTAAAATCTCATTTCGACTGTGGCTTAATTGTGGTTTTTTTTTCTATATAACCACCCTTGATTTGAATAAAATGTATGTTTGGAAGTTATTGTCACATGGATCATGTAAATGTCAGTTCTATAGTAATTGAAGGGCTAATGAAAAGCTGCAAGCACCATAAGCACTACAGCTCTTCCAATCTAATCAGTTAAACCGTTTTGGAATGGCTTGACTTCTTACGTGGGGTTCTCAGAGCGCCGCTCCCCTTGCAGGTCTTAGCAAAATGGTTGAGAGCAATCAGCTGACACACTCAAGCCAATCAGCCACTCTTGTACTGCAGGCTCAGATCACTTTAATAAATATGATGAAAATAACGGTGGAAATTAACCTCCACTTTTCAGAACACTTTGATAATGTATCCTCCACATTCTGCATGATTTAGAGATCAGAACTGAATGGCAACTGTTAGCACAGTTAAGGAGATCTAAGCACATAACATTTGTAACAAACATTTACATATTACAATAAGAAAGCAAGCAAACTATTTTATCGAGAAACAATTTTATGATTATTTGGGCAATTCTAAAAGTTAATTATGATAGTAATAATGTAGTATTTCTGTATGCAAGCCAGAAGGCACAGACGCTTAACCATAAGAGGCTGAAGGTTAAAGGTGGGCCAATAACCTATTGTGGGTCAGAACACTGCGCCGCTATCCGATCTTGCTGGATATTCAGTCCGACAGCTTATAGCACTTAGGTGCTCGCCACCATTTTAACTCTTTACATTCAGTTTCCCCTCAGAACTGGAAGGTTAAAAATCAGCAATTTTGGAATTGGATATGCACTGCCTCTCTTTACTGCTAACATGACACTGTTCCATCACGCTAATAATCTGTGGGCAGCCATGCATCATGCCAAAACTAAAACCCGCAAGGCACCACAGTTTTACTCCACGACCACCTGATCACTGATTATTATGTACACTGTAATGGCTTTTCTTTGACATGCCTTTTATATAAGCTTGTTCATTATTGGTGTGAAATTGTTTAATGTGTCATGTCTCTGCGACTCCATTCAAGGCAGCATTAGAAAACAAAGGTTAGATAAATAGTTGTGGAGGACTAAGGAACGCCAGCAACCAAGTACCAAACGTGGAACCTGAAATGGCAGAGTCACAGTTCAGAGGTCTGGCAAGAAGTGAATTGGTTGTATGAACAACCAAGCAATGTTCATAAGTCTGAGCTTCAATAAATAGCAATGTATGAAAGACACTCCTGGAACCTACTGCACAATTTGTCGTTCTATATTTCCTGCTGCTTGGCGCAGTGCATCCGAGAAAATGTTTATCCATTTAACCATTGAAGTCTTACCTATAGCTCCTGTACAGTGTTCTCAGCATTATCTTCATCAGACACGGCAGATCATGGAGACCATGTACACAGTGCAAAGATTAGAGCTATGCTAGTACAGTTATTCCTACCTGCAACCTGCTTGCTTCGCTGTGAAGCTTCTGAGGCCAGAGCGTGGGACATTGTGATCATCCGTTCCTGCTCCTGCCACTGTGAGTCCATGTCTCCTAATTCCTCAGGAAAACTTGCGCTTTGCCGGTTGTGCACACTGGAGATAAAGCCACGCATTGTTACATGGCGATTTATATACAATATATGGTAAAACTACAATGCATAATAACACAAACCCAGTAAGATACAAGACTGTAAATTAATTCAAATTCATTATATCTCGATAAAATAGTTTGCTTTCATACAGTAATTAAATGTTTTTTACAAATGTTAATGTTAGCTTGCAGACACGTGCTTTATGTGAAAAGTGTGTCCTCATTTTATAATTTCAATAGAAATTGCCACTTTTATAAATTAACCTTGTTACACCGCCTCGGCTGTCAATCATACAATTACTCCAGTTACTTGCTGATTTGGTTAACTCAGTGGAGATAATCTAAAGAGGCAGCACTTGTCCAGAGCACCTGTCTTATAAAGACTTCTCATTGAGCTGTAATACATTGATCAGCCGCAACATTAAAACCACATGCCTAATATCGTGTAGGTCTTTGTCTTGCTGCCAAAACAGCTGTGAAATGCGCCGAGGCATGGACTCCACAAGACCTCTGAACGTGTCCTGTGCTATATGGCACCAAGACATTAGCAGCAGATCCTTTTAGTCCTGCAAGGTGGAACCTCCATGAATCGGATTTGTTGTTCCAATACATCCCACAGATGCTCAATCTTATTAAGTTCTGGGGAATTAATATATCCCACTCCTTGACAGCTGGCATTTTAATGATATTCTCTGCTTCCAAAACTCACCTTTTTTCATAAAATTTCTTTTACATAAATGGTTTATTCCATTACGCCACCATCGAACTGCTAAATCCCGAGTTACTGGGGTACAATAAAATGATTCAGCAGCCAAGTGAAGACACGTCTGTTTTAGCCAAGCTCCCCATAAAGCAACACACCAAACCCCAAAAACAGTTTAGCTTGAAGTGCTTTATGTTTGAAGAGGGTGTCCTTTTTTTATTCATTTTACAAAAAGTACAGATTCCAATGGAATACCCTCAATCAAAAAATGCATGATTATACGCATTAATATTTTTATTAGGGATTTATTTACTAAAAGGGGATTTAAATTTTTTTGTATCTGGCCAGTAGTGTCCTTTTAATCAGTTACCACCAATTCCTTCAAAGCACATATTCAGTATCACTTTGGGAAATCAAGTTTTACTGAAGGAAAAAGTCAGAATAGGCAATAAGAATAAATATCACTTTGATTATATTTGGGTTGCTTGTGATACTAACCTCGATCTGGCCAGGATGGTTTTAATTTTTTGCACTTTACGGTGTCGCGCTTCTAACTCCTCCACACTCAGGGGCTCCTCTGGCTCCAGCTCAATGTATCTCTCAGGAATCGCCACCTTATCAGGCACTGAGAGCTGGAGAGAAACATAATGGACATCGAACAGTTAACAGATGACTTACAAATGACTCCAAGCTCAGAACGTCTACAGGGATTCCAGATGTTAAATAACCGATACGAGAAGGAATAGTTCATAAACGGTAGCACTCCTCAGTATTAAACGGACACTATAGTCACCAAAACAACGTTAGCTTAATGCAGCAGTTTTGGTGTGTAGATTATGCCCCTGCAGTGCCATTGTTCAATTCTCTTCCATTTATGAGTTGAGTCACTTTGCTTACGCATGCCTACTCACACGTCCCTAAATGTAACTTACACAACCTTCCTAAACACTCACTGTTTATACTTCCTTTATTACACATTCTGTTTAATTTAGAATTTCTTAAATCCTGCTCTGTTAATGGCCTCATAGACCCTGCAGAAACCTGATTAACTCCCTTAAGGATGGCGTCCACTGCCTGTCCTGCCGCTTTGCACTTACCTTTTTCGGTGATCTGCGTTGATTCCAGTGTGGGGGAGCTGCCTGACAACACAGGCAGTTTCTCTGTAGCTATTCCCCCCCCTCCAGGGCAATGTGATCATGATAATCACATGACCGCAATAGCAGGCTTCACTACTGCCTGCAGGGGCACTTCCTGGGTTGTCAGGCAGTTCCCCAAAGTTAAAATCAAAAGTTGTAATAAAAGCATTTAATGAGAATATTATACATATATTATATTTAAAGCATTTTTAAATACAATATACATATATACATTCATTATCAAAATAATTCAATCCCCATTGAAAATCAGGTTGTCAAGATTTACAGACTTTCAGCTGTTTGCAAAGATTAAATCAAACAAAAACAGTTGAAATAACCCAACACAACAAATGCTTCAAGTGGTTTCCCCAAATTCAACTGCAATACTGAGCAATACTCAGAAGGGGATTGGAAACACCAGAGGATCAAAACACCAACTACTGATAGACCAAGCAGTCACAAGGGATTCTATGACCAGACAGACCAATCTGTGTACAGCCTGGATTCACTACAAGAAAGCCTATGACACAATGCCACACACATGGATACTGGAATGCTTGGCGCTCTACAAGGTCAGCAAGACAATAAGAGCCTTCATCAAGAACTCGATGGGCAAGTGGAAAACAACTCTAGAAGCCAATTCCAGGACAATAACGCAAGTAAACATTAAATGTGGCATATACCAAGGTGATGCGCTATCCCCAATGCTGTTCTGCATAGGCCTCAATTCCCTTAGCCAGATCATCAAGAAGAGTGGATACGGATACAGGTTCAAGAGTGGAGCTACCATCAGCCACCTACTCTACATGGACGACATCAAGCTGTATGACAAGAATGAGCGAGACATTGACTCACTGATCCACCTAACTAGGATATACAGCAAGGACATTGGAATGCCGTTAGGACTAGAGAAGTGCGGGCGGATGATAGCAAAAAAAGGGAAGATGATCAGGAAAGAAGGAGTTGAAGTTCCAGAAGGCCAAAAAGAAGATGTAGAGAACAGCTACAAGTACCCGGGGGTACCACAAAAGCATGGCAACCATGAGGAAGAGGCAAGGAGGATAGCAACATCCTAAATACCTCCACAGAGTCAGACAAGTCCTGAAGTCCCAGCTCAATGGCAAGAACAAGATCCAAGCCATCAACACATATGCCCCATCAGGTACCCAGCTGGAATAATAACCTGGCCAAGAGAAGAACTGGTCACCATGGATGTCAGACCAAGAAACTACTCACTATAAATAGAGGATTCCACCCGAAATAGAGCACCCAGAGACTGTACACCTGCCAGAAGGAAGGAGGTCGGGACCTGATGAGTGTCAAGGCCACAGTCCTGGATGAAACACAGAGTATCCACAAGTACATCACGATGATGGCTCCCAAAGATGAACTGCTAAGGGAATGCCTGAGACTTCCACAGATCGAGGATGCAGAAAAAGAGGAAGTTCCTTGGCAAGACAAACCTCTCCATGGGGTGTACCACCGGCAGAAGTGGATGTGGCTCAAATGTCAAAATCCTACCAGTGGTTGGAAAATGCAGGACTGAAAGAAAGCACTGAGGCACTAATCCTAGCAGCACAGGAGCAGGCACTCAGCACCAGATCAATAGAAGCTGGAGTCTACCACACCAGGTAAGACCCAAGGTGCAGACTGTGCAAAGAGGCCTCTGAGACAGTCCAGCACCTAGTAGCCGGATGCAAGATGTTACCAGGAACAGCATACACAGATAGACACAACCAAGTTGCTGGGATTGTGTACCAAAACATCTGAACAGAATATGGACTGGACCTGCCTAAGTCCAGATGGGAGATACCACAAAGAGTTGTTGAGAATGACAGGGCTAAGATCCTGTGGGACTTTAAGATCCAGACAGAGAAGAAAGTGCTGGCCAACCAACCAGACATTATGGTGGTAGACAAGGAATGAAAGACTGCAGTCATGGTGGATGTGGCAATACCCAATGACTATAACTTCAGGAAGAAGGAACATGAGAAGGTGAACAAATACCAAGGACTGAAAGACGAACTAGAAAGGATGTGGAAAGTGAAGGCAATAGTAGTCCCAGTTGTGATAGGAACACTTGGGGCTGTGACTCCCAAGTTGGGGGAGTGGCTTCAACAGAGTTCAGGTGGGACATCGGAGATCGTTGTCCAGAAGAGTGCAGTTCTAGGAACAGCTAAGATACTGCACAGAACCCTCAAACTCCCAGGCCTCTGGTAGAGGACCCGAGAATGAGGAATAAACATACCACCCAGGTGGGGTGAGAAAATCAATTATATATATATATATGTATACACATATACATATTATATATATATATATATATATATATATATAATCATCAAAACTCTGGCACTCTTCCCAAAAATATTTAGTGATAAATGCAAAAAACACCAGGGTGCTTCTCTATGTGTATTATAGAAAATAGAAAAAATGAGAGCACTCACTGGATTTAGCACAACAAAATTATATTAAGTAGTGAACAAGCTAATCAACGTTTCGACCGTCTTGCGGTCTTTATCAAGATGTCCAAACAGTGTACATAACGATACATATATAACATAAAATATTGTAAACTTACCCAATCACCAAAGTGAACCCTAATCAGTCCTGTGTTCCCTGTGTCAGACGCCAAGTTGAGCCCCCCCCTACGTGCGTGATGATGTCATGTCATGTGATGTCCACAATCTATGTTGCCTAGTAACAAAACCGACATGAAAAATGTGGATGGTGCAAGTTAAAAACATACACGGAGGACCTAAAAATGTACTATTTAACTGATCATATGAGTGCAGAGAACCATGTATGCATGTGTAAAAATAATTATATTTCAAAGGAGTCTTAATTGTTAAACGTACGATCTGTGGTGTAGAGGCTCTGTATACTCTATGTGAAGTGACGTGTAGATATGTGGGTGAATGTGAATGGGATGAAATGTGAAATAACGCTATCCTCTGTGTGTGATGAATGGAGTATGTTAAAGTATGAAAAAGCAAGAAGGTGAACTGATGTATAATGTCAGAATAAAGCAATGTATGAAATCTGTGAATTACCCGAGGGTACTGTGCAAAACCCATGCAAATATGAAGAAGAAGAAAATGTGCTATTCAACACAGACATCCTAAGTTCACACGACTTGCAAACCTTAGGGCAAATGTGTCTACAGTAAAGTGACCGTGCATAATCAGTGAAAAGATGAGACTGAGAGTCTCCTAAAACTGTGAATTAAACCTCTACAGACCAGAGAACTATTTTTATAAATCTGATACACTTCTACCATTAACTGACTTTGAAAGTGACCAAATCTTAATATCACAATTTATCTCTAAATTACTTATTTTAACGGACATTCAAAAAACAACTAAATGAATTATATTCGTTAAGTCCTTTTGGTTGAACCGTGTCAAGGTATTCAATCCAAAAGGTTTCTCTCTGTAGTAAAACTTTAGATCTATCGCCACCTCTGACCAAAGGTGGAATATGGTCAATGGCAATAAATCTTAAAGTTGGTAAGCGGTGTTGAAATTCCAAAAAATGTTCTCTGTCTTGTCATCACGAAAGGCCGTCGTAATCCCTGATCTGTGTCCTCGAATCCGATCACGTACTGTCATATCAGTTTTGCCCACGTAATACTTGCCACAAGGGCATGAAATTCACTTTGGTGATTGGGTAAGTTTACAATATTTTATGGTATATATGTATCGTTATGTACACGGTTTGGACATCTTGATAAAGACCGCGAGACGGTCGAAACGTTGATTAGCTTGTTCATTACTTAATATAATTTTGTTGTGCTAAATCCAGTGAGTGCTCTCATTTTTTCTATTTTATATACCGTATATACTCGAGTATAAGCAGAGTTTTTCAGCACATTTTTTGTGCTGAAAAACCCCAACTCGGCTCATACTCGAGTCACTGTCTGTATTATGACAATTTACATTGCCATAATACAGACTGGGGGCTGGCAGTGAGCGCTTACCTCTCCTGCAGCTCCTGTCAGCTCTCTCCTCCTCCGCGCCGGTCCGGTCAGCACCTCGGTCAGCTCCCAGTGTAAGTCTCGCGAGAGCCGCGGGGTCATAGTGCGGCTCTCGCGAGACTTACAGTGTGAGCTGACAGAAGAGCTGCACGGACCGGCACGGAGGAGGCGAGAGCTGACAGGAGCTGCAGGAGAGGTAAGTAACAGCTCTGCCAGCTCCCTCCTCCCCCCACTGAACTGCCAATGCCACTGGACCACCAGGGAAGGAGAGCCCCCCTCCCTGCCATGTATCAAGCAGGGAGGGGGGACGAAAAAAAAAAAAATTAATAATATATAAATATAAATAATAATAATAAAAAAATAATAATAATAATAATATAACAAATTTTTTTTAAATAATATTAAATTTTTTTTTATAAAAATGCCCACCCCCCACCAAGGCTCTGCAACACAAACACACACTGCACTCATACACACACTGCATTCATACACACACACTGCGCACTCATACACACACACTGCATTCATCATATACACACACTGTAAATAAATATTCAATTAATATAATTTTTTTAGGATCTAATTTTATTTAGAAATTTACAAGTAGCTGCTGCATTTCCCACCCTAGTCTTATACTCGAGTCAATAAGTTTTCCCAGTTTTTGGGGGTAAAATTAGGGGCCTCGTCTTATATTCGGGTCGGCTTATACTCGAGTATATACACGGTATAGATTTTATAAAATCCAAATAGGTTATGGTAGGGAAAAATTGTGATTGAAAACCCCTTCCACCTGAAGTCTGTGAATAGTTAATACAATGTTAAACAGAAATCTGCACACCAGTCAAGCCATAAGACTTTATTTTCTGTGGGAAAAGGAAGTCTTATGGCTTGAATGGTGTGCAGATTTTTGTTTAACATTGTATTAAATATATATATATATATACACACACACACACACACACACATATATATATGTAAAATCAAAATACACTTATAATGAGATTTTATGCTGAATACAAATCTGAGTGTTTTAAAAAAAAAAAAGTATCATTAAGATGAATCATCAGTAAAAGTGCAAGTTTTGTGTTAAATATGCAAAAAAAAACAAATATTACCACTAACTTTGGGCAGGGTTTGGGACTAAGTAGCTACTAAAAAAAAGTCTGGACATACCCCACATTGAATACCCTGGGTTGCCTACTTTTGCAAATGGTATACCATTATGGGGGTAATTTTCATTCCTGGGCTGCCATATTGTCTCATAGGCAGCATAACCAATGTGGCAATACACAGGGGCCTGATTCACCAGAGAGGGACTGCCATGGGCTGTCAGGCAGTTCCCCAGAAGCATATCGCCACGGAGGTAAGCTCTTGGGCTTTAAAAGCTTTTACAGCGTTTTATGCCGCCACAATGGCTTCAAGGACCATTAAAACGCGGATGGGGTATAATGCCGTAACGGCGCTACGGGGTTAAAATTCAATGTAAATGTTAAAATTCAATTTACAGAGCAGAAGCATGATCTATACACAAAAACTGCTTCATTAAGCTAAAGTTGTTTTGGTGACAATAGTGTTCCTTTAATTCAGTGTTCTCAATTCTCAACCAAGGTACACCTAAAGCTTTTCCCAGAATTTCGTGGCACACCACAAGCAAAAACATATGGCTACCGGGTCACCATGCACCAGCACACTTGTAAAAAAGGTTACACTGCCCCCATAGCACTTGCCACAGTGTCACATTAACTCATGTAAATTTCTGCATTGCTCCACAGCACTTGGCACAATGGCAATTTAATAACGCCCTTTAATAAATATCATAGTCAGTCTGTTCATTATTAAATATCAGTCAGTGTGCCCATTAATCAGTATTAAGAAGGACTAATAACTGCTTGTACTAATTACGACTAATTGATGCATCGGAAAAAACACATAATATATTGTCTCCTGATACGTTACTCCTTAGTTAAGAAGTTTCTCTGTCTTTGCTGGTTGGAACAGGGCTGGTCCCTCAATAGGTCTTGATGAGGCCTTGGCTCCAGGTGGCACATGACATGGCCTGTCATTAGCTAACAGCAGTTAGGGAAGGTCCTCACCTTCCCTGATCAGTCCTTCTGCCGGGGCCCAAAACTTAGGAGTGGGAGGCTGCAAAAGACACGTTTCTCAGTGGTTTATGTTAGTTACATACATTGCTACAGGGCTGGGTGCTGGCTGAGCTGTCTCTCAGGTCGGAGTGACAGGGCAGCACAGGAGTCAGATGGAAAGAGCTCGTGGCAGGAGTCAGCAGCCAGGAGCAAGGCAAGAGGAGTCAGGACTGGACACGCAACAGTGGGGACGTGAGGAGCGGAGCTGCTAGGAGTCAGTCCAGACTCCACTTCAACCAAAATCCACAGCATTGCGCTGCAGATAAGGCAAGGGTAAGTGTCATTACTGGCTTTCGTGTGCATTGGTGGCATGTTTTTTGTATGCATTTGAAATCTCTGACTGCTATTATGTAAAATATGTTTAAAGAAGCCACAAGATGGCACTATTGATCAATGACCAAGAGATAGCAGTACCGCTCAATAAACATGCGGCGGCACTAGCTCATCATTACAGAAAGAAACATTGCATTATTAATTAGGTCAGTAATTAGAAACCATTTAGCCAAAAGCATGAACACCTCTGAGAAGAAAACAAAATGTGACGTTTAGGGATTGTGCTGTTCTTGCTGGCACTGTACGAGCCACGTAAAACTTGTATACGCAGACATTGCACTATTATCCTATAAAACCATGTACAGTAAATGGTTTCATCATGAACTTCAAAAACGTTTCACAATCCAATGTGTAATGACTATCAGAGTGACTGTGATTTGCTTGCAAGGACTATCAGTATTTTTCTATATTATGAAGAGACATCTTCATGTCATGTGTCGTCTAACACCTACAATGTGTAATAATTTATTATTTCTACAAATGAACTACATTTGATGTAGAACAACAGGTACTCATCCTCTCTGATATTTACTGCACAGTGAACGGCCGCATTAATCATTTCCTGCATCAACTGAAATCTTTCTTAAACTACGAGCCCTGACTATTTGGAAATGTGCGATTCCTACTGAAACACCCTTACTACGAGATCACCAGATTAAATCCTTATCAAAATCAGCTAAACTATGTACAGATTTCTTCCATAAGATTTGGGACTCATAGCTGCTACATATCTCACTGTGCACAATGCTCCTTCACTAGGGAAATCCATGACGACTCTCCATCGCCCACTGAAAATCGCCAGACAGTGATCTGCACCCGCTGGGGGTGCAGACCACATGCTCCCTTGCTAAAGTGAGACAGTGTTGGATCGGGCAGGGAGATATTTTGCTCTCCCTACCAGCAGTGGGAATGCTGGACACTCCTCCACAATGTGGTCTTTCCTGTGTTACATGTACCACAGGCTAAGGACCCGTGGTTTTAAAGGCACTGTTTTCCTGCTGTAGAAGCTCAATACGGTTGATATAGATGGTGACCAAGTAGCACTATATGGCAGATATAAAAGGTGATCTAGAAGGACTATACAGTTGATATAGAAGTATCCTACCGCAGTACGGTTTCTATAAAAGAAGATCTAGTAGAGCTTTATGGCTAATAGAAGGCGATCTAGAAGGACTACACAGATAATATATAAGGTGATCTAGGAGTGCTGTATGGCTGATCTAGAAGGACTATCCAGTTGATCTAGAACATTATCTAGAAGGACTATCCAGTTGATCTAGAACATTATCTAGAAGGACTATCCAGTTGATATAGAAGTTGATCAAGTAGAGCTCTATTGCTGATATAGATGGTGATCTGGAGGGACTATACAGCTTATATAGGTGACGTAGTTGAGTTGTATGGCTGATCTAGAAAGATTATACAGCTGATATAGAAGGTGGTCTAAAAGGACTATACAGTTGATATAGAAGTTGATCTAGAAGGACTATACAGCTGACATGTAGGGCGAGCTAGAAACGCTATATAGAATATTGATGTCAGCATGGTAGAAGGGTGCAACACACAATATACAAGCAACAAATTAATTGCTTTAACCTCAGTCCTACCTCTTTGCTAATATCAAACTCATATTCGTCAGATTCCATATCCAATTCAGCAACATGTACAGCTTTCACCTTCATCCAGTCGCTGTCATCTCTGTCCTCTACATCACGCGCAGCTCGCTCCAATAGCTGCAAATCAAACTCCTGCTCGCGTTGCCACTGATAAAAGACAGAAAGCGAGTGAGCTGGCAGAACAGAAAGATAAGATTCCAGGGACAAAACCACATTCACACTGACAAACACATAGAACACATTAATTGTCTTCCTGATAAAGGGGCTATTGAACACATTAATGTCTAAATGTCCTTGTTAATCTTTTCATTTAATCCTATTGTAAACTAGAATGACATATTATGGAAATGACAGCAGTATATTGTGGAGATTTTCAATGCCAGAATAACATTGAAAGTGTGTTGTGATAAACCTGTAACCAAATTAGCTAATTTTAATTAAAATTGGTAATAAAGTGAACAGTCTGTGATTGTATATTTTGTTTGAGTAAGCAGCACTATTTTTTTTTTTTTTTTTAAGAGTGCTTCTCTATCAAACTTAGTTTTCAACTTATTGCAATTCACATTTTAGTAAATAATTCCTTTAAAACATTGAAACACAAGCCTCACTATTAATTAATTTACATATTATATCCATCCGTAAGACACATAAATACACATACAGTGAGCTCCAAAGGTGTCCAATTCCATCTGTATTTACTAAAGTAATCACTGCCATCGAATCCACCATCGTACTGCAGAAAAGGGAAAAATCACTGCTTCTCGTGGCAACAACGTAACGGATAACACGTTTCTGGTCTTGCCAAGGAAAAAGACGCAGAAGGTTAAAGCGAAAAAAATGAAGTAAAATGCTTTTGATAAACATGCCAAACATGTGGAGTGAAGATCCACATTTAGTTAGATTACGAATTCATACACAAGCTCTCAGGGAAAGGAACCATTCATCAGTCTGTGCCTTTCTTTGTGATATTTACAGGGTTACCCTTATCGTCTAGGTGTTGGGGTGAACGTGGTTGTGCTTACTGCACTGGCAATGCAAAGGTTAAATAAATAATCTACCAATTACAAATTTAAGATAGAATTCTTTAAGGTTAATGAGTTGAATGCCACTGTGTTCCCACTAAGAACTTTGTTTGAGAGCTGTTCAGAACTAAAACATTTAAGATAAGAATTTCACTATAACAGTCTCAACTGGCCCTTTTAACAACTAGCATCTAAAGTCATGGACTGAAAAAAGGTCAATAGAGCTGGCAATTTGCATTCACTACGAAATGACCCGGAATGAGAGCCAGACTATTGTGCCAACCCCAAACTGTGAGTATTCAAAAAAATAAAGAAACTGTGAACATTCTCTGTTCTATATTTTATTATAGTTCAGTTATATACAGTAGAAAGCACCAAGACTGCATTAACATTGCTTTTTGTTTCTCAAAAAGTTCTGATCTAATTTAAAGAGAAATAGCAAAGTCAACATTTCAAGAAAACAGTTTATGTTTAGAAAAATTACAGTAATCTGAAGAGTTAGCTTCATATTGTAAGGTTTCCTTAGAATTATTGCTCTGTTTATGGACGTTGTTCTGATGGAGGATGTCAAAATATCAGGTGAATTCACCAAATAAGGTTTGTGGCGAGTTAATAACCATTAAAGCAGATATAAAGACCTTTGACTATTTGTTGCCTAACTTGTTAAATTTGGTTGATAATGATTTAGTGAATCCTGCCCCCGTCACAGAGTCAGATAAACTATAGCTTTCATGTTGGATGCTGTGACTGAATTTCCTTTGTCACCCTGCAGGGGGCAGCACAGCAGTATGTAGGACCTTAAAGGACCACTATAGGCACCCAGACCACTTCAGCTTAATGAAGTGGTCTGGGTGCCTGGTCCAGCTAGGGTTAACCCTTTTTTTTTTTTTTTTATAAACATAGCAGTTTCAGAGAAACTGCTATGTTTATAAATAGGTTAATCCAGCCTCTAGTGGCTGTCTCTTGACAGCCGCTAGAGGCGCTTGCGTGCTTCTCACTGTGAAAAATCACAGTGAGAAGATGCAAGCGTCCATAGGAAAGCATTATGAATGCTTTCCTATGAGACTGGCTGAATGTGCGCAGTTCCTGCCGCGCATGCGCATTCAGCTGAGGAGGAGGCGGAGAGCTCCCCACCCAGCGCTGGAGAAATAGGTATGTTTAACCCCTTCCTCTCCCCAGATCCCGGCGGGAGGGGGTCCCTGAGGGTGGGGGCACCCTCAGGGAACTATAGTGCCAGGAAAACGAGTATGTTTTCCTGGCACTATAGTGGTCCTTTAATCAATTATTGATTAATATAGTTTATCATATTGAAAAACTGAAGTACCTTTGCTGAATCTGGCTGTATTACACAGGAGATCCTGCCGCAGAGCCCATTCATGCCAACTATTCTCTGTAACCTTATGCACAGACCAAGTCTAAACAGCTCCCCTGGGTTAATATCAGTCATCAGCCTGTCGCAATGTAAGTTACCATTTCATGTTATAGATAGCTCCATGTAGAGCCTGACTATGAAAGAATAAAACGTTCAAAACAGGACAATAAATAACCTTAGAAAGTCAGGTTTCCCACAAATCACTGGGCTCATCACTAGACTAAATGTTTGCCTACTTCCTGCTCCATGCCACAACTGATAACCCTGCTCACAGCATAAATGATGGGCCGTCAGTACTCCTACTCACAGCACGAGTTATGGGCTGTCAGTACTCCTACTCACAGCACGAATTATGGGCTGTCAGTACTCCTACTCATAGCACAAACAACGGGCTGATTGTAGGAGTACCAACGATGGGCTGATAATACTTCTACTCACAGCACAAATGATTTGCTGCCAGTTCTCCTACTCACAGCATGAATGATGGGCTGCCAGTTTTCCTACTCACAGCACGAATGATGGGCTTCCAGTTCTCCTACTCACAGCGTGAATGATGGGCTGCCAGTACTAACCACAGCATGAATGATGGGCTGCCAGTACTACCCACAGCATGAATGATGGGCTGCCAGTACTACCCACAGCATGAATGATGGGCTGCCAGTACACAGCATGAATGATGGGCTGCCAGTTTTCCTACTCATAGCATGAATGATGGGCTGCCAGTACTCCTACTCACAGAAAGATTGACGAACTCATCATAACTACTCACAGCATGAATGATGATTATTACTAAACTAATAAAGGGGATGAATATGTTGCAATTGACAGGCACATGTAATTATTGCAAAGCTTCTGCTATACAAATAAAGTTCAGTAAATAAATGAGTATGATTGTTAGCAGCAAACAAATTAATATTTCTGTAAACATAAAAGAAAGGCAACAAGAATGATGAGTGGACACTTTCAAAGCAGGAGCGCTTCAGCAATGAATTGGGGGCGGCTCCAAGAAGCAGGAAGAGGAAAAAAGCTGCAGACGCTGCCATGATTTTGAGCAACATGGATTTCAATGGAAGAACCCGCTGAATGCTAGCTGCGTTAGATGGTTTAGTGGATAAAACATTGCGATGGCTGCAGGCCTAGAGCAGTCTGTCTACATACTACAACACACGGCACACACATCTGACCAGTAGACATTGAGCATTCACAGTGCCGGCAAGTGTGCACTGGTTTTCACTTACCTTCCAACAAAGCACTTACAGCAGAGGTGCTGGAAAGTGGATCCTCATTATTTTAGAACTACAACTGCCATCATGCCTTCAAATTCTAAAGGCTGCCAAAGCATCATGGGAGTTGCAGTATGTTGAGATCTACTCTTCCTCCCTTACTTACAGCTTCCGTCCTAGGTGTGCAGCATAGCAATGTAAACTTTTAACGAAGGCTGGTTATAAGAGAATACACAGTGCGGGATTGCACTGAGCATTCCGTAAGATATTTATTGCTACCGGAAACCATGAGAAGAAGAACTGCAAGGAGTCAGGAGAAATGTAGCTAACTGTATAGCGATGGTTTCAGCCAGTCAGAATGCAGAGGAAATTGGTCGTAATGGCTTCAGCCAGTGAGAATAAAGCTAAAATTGGATGTAATAGTTTCAGCCAATCAGAATAAAGCTAGAATTGGATGATGGTAAGTGATCAGAACAGGCACACATGACGATAAACGTCACCTTCTCTGCTTAGTGAAGCAATAAAATAGAAAACGGCAAATCACTAATGTATATGGATTATCTATGCCAGAACTGGGCTGTGCGCTTGTAAAGGGACTCTACTAACATTTGGGGGCAGGAGGTCTCCAACCCTGTATATCCCTTTTGTGCTGATGCTTTTTACCACGAACTACAGAATTATCCTAAAACGTGCAAAGTAGCGTCCATGAGATTGTGCTTGGTACAGTCCAGAAGCTGGGATTGGTTAGGAACAACAGGCATAATGATTAAAATTAGTTTTCTTAGAAAAAATAAGTATCTATTACCTCTATAAAACATATTCCACTGCATGACCTACAAGGTACAACTGGGACAGGACAAGACACTCCTTCCCAATCCTCATTAAAACCCTCCACTTACTATTATTATTCTCATTTCTGGTTATTTCAAGGAGAGCAATGTGTAAAATGCAGAGGGTCATGCTACACATTAAACACATGGACAGCGGTCCTGGATGTGTGGCTAACATACTGAGCTTATGTCTGCAGAAAGCGGCCGCGAAGCAGGTCTTGTTGTCATGGACTGTTTGTCTCCTTGGCTGAGCGTTCTCTTGCGCTCACGAACTAAGGCTTTCTGATGACGTTTCATTCTCTGGAGCTGCTCCTCCGCACTCATTTTTCCTTTCTGGTCTTCTTGATAGTACAGTCGCTCAAAGGCACTTTTTGGTCTGTCCTGTGCGACATGGAAAGGAAAAGACAAACAGTGGTAATTTGTAGCTACTTCCAGGAGCCGTTAAAACAGTGGGGATAAAAGTACGCACACAGGCAATCTATACAATGTAAACTCCATATATAATTCAAGATACAGTGTGAAGCGAAGGAAGATAAGAGTCAGAGTCACATCTTAGAAAATCTGGCGCTCAGCAAGAAAAGGCTTGTGTGCTATTGCTTATGCTTGAAAACGGACAGAACCCTTCAGACATTGCACCTGCACCAAATTTCCCCTCTCCCCTGATGTTACAGCAATTTCCCCCTCTGCCCAATGTTACTGCAATCTCCCCCTCTCCCCAATGTTACTGCAATCTCCCCCTCTCCCCAATGTTACAGCAATTTGCCCCTCTCCCCAATGTTACTGCAATTTGCCCCTCTCTCCAATGTTACTGCAATTTGCCCCTCTCTCCAATGTTACTGCAATTTGCCCCTCTCTCCAATGTTACTGCAATTTCCCCCTCTCTCCAATGTTACTGCAATTTCCCCCTCTCCAATGTTATTGCAATTTCCCCCTCTCTCCGATGTTACTGCAATTTTCCCCTCTCCCCGATGTTACTGCAATTTCCCCCTCTCCCCGATGTTACAGCAATTTCCCCCTCTCCCCGATGTTATAGCAATTTCCCCCTCTCCCCGATGTTACTGCAATTTCCCCCTCTCCCCGATGTTACAGCAATTTCCCCCTCTCCGATGTTGCAGCAATTTCCCTCTCTCACCGATGTTACAGCAATTTCCCTCTCTACCCGATGTTACAGCAATTTTCCCCTCTCTCCAATGTTACAGCAATTTCCCTCTCTCCCTGATGTTACAGCAATATAGGGGAGATAGGAAATTGATGTAATATCAGGAAGAGGAGAAATTCGGTTGACACTTAAGTGTGGATGCAACATCAGAGGGTTCTGAGCTGTTTCAAGCATAAGCAATAGGGTTATTGACTTTTTCCAGTTTGACAAGTTTTACCTTCAATTTGAAATTCACTTTTAATTCTTACTTTAGTGAATAACCTTGTATGGAGCATTTCCTGGCTGATGTGACTGTGTGGCTACATTTGTAGCCTCTAACTTTTCTTTGCTTCACACTGGATCTAGAATTCTACCCTGACTTTACATAGTATAGATTGCTTGTGTGTGCACCAGAAAGGTTTGAGCTATATGAACTAGCCAATTTCTTTTTGGTTTCTGCATATTTGTTCTTAAAAAAAAAAAAAGGCATCTTTATGTTCTCAAACATAACCAGCCCAAAATCCCTTCTTATTTTATATTAATTATTCAGTGGGTTATTTCCCATTTTCGAGGGAGTCCTTAAAACACAACTGTCGATTGGCCCCTTCTACTGGGAGCTTTGGTAGTTTTTCTTTTTATTTTGTGAGCCTTATCTCAGTGCTGGTCTCTTACTAATCCCTGCCAGTCAGAGGTGGGTAACAGAAGTTTTTTTGTTCCTGGGCACAGATTTGTTTTCCATGCTCCTTTGTCCACGCAATGCTTTGTTACAGATAGAGGGATCTGAATGTTTCAGTACCCAAAACACTGGAGAATAAGGAAGGAAAGGAGAACCTTTGGATTTCTCTCACAAGCTAAAAGCTGTAGGGCCATCCAGATGCCCTTCATCTCACAACTCCAACTGTTACTCCCATCACCTCATCCAACCAATGAAGGAATGGTAAAATTATTATTTAATTTTTTATTTTCATGTGTAATAAAACATATATGAACATTACCTCTCTGTTAGTGTAGTAGCAGATTAATGGGGCGTAATAGGAGTTACCTTAGAACTTTCCGTAGACGTTCCTCTCCGCAGAGTAACATATGAGGCGACTGATGAAGACTGAGGAAGGCGAGAGGTCGATCCAGATAAACCTTTGTGGAAAGAAAATGAAGTCACTTTGATCTAAAGGACATCTGTCATCAAATCTTCATTACCTATTTAGCCTTGTACTGCAGGGAGCCCCAGATGGAATTTTTTCCCCAAGTAAGTGGGTTAATCTCATAAGAGCAGACATTAGGCTGTTAGCGTAGGACCTGCCAAAGATGGGGTACATTGGCGTTGTGGCAGGCTTATGCAATGTGTGATCATATAATGTAACTAAACCCCCCATTATTTTTGCCTAGATTAGGTGTTTTTAAAAATGAATAAAATCAGCATTGAAGTTGCAGTTTAGTGGATAGGTGAGTGCTCTGGATCTTGTGTATTAAATATATATATATATATATATATATATATATATATATATATATATATATATATATATATATATATATATATATATATATATATATATATATATACACACACACACACACACAAGAAGTTAAACTTTGATGGTAGTTCTTACAGATAATACCAGAAATAATCAGTTCATATGGAATGCACAAATACAAAGGGCTGAGAAAGTCTGTCCGTCTCAGCCTAGAAAGCAGTGGAAAAAGCAGTACAATAACACAAGTACTGATTCACATTGTTACTTAGAGAGTGAAGTTCTTATGTACGGTTCTCTGTCCAAACCAAATCTCTTTTCAGATTAATTCAGTCTGATATTAATTTAAACATAAAGCACCCACATGTCCCAAATAATTCCAATATTGTAAACCAGAACACTGCAATCACCCGATGTCTTATTCATCCTCTACAGGTTTATCTTTGCGGATGGAATTTAAGGGACACTATGAGCTCACTTTGAGCACATTCAGCTGATGCCAACAAACTATTTTGGTTATCTGCTACCAGTAAGTCTGACATATAGGCCCTACTGTGTTTGCATGTAGATGAATGGATTATCAAGCTCCATATGTGGTGGACATGGGCTATCCATTCTTCAACATTCCTGTAATGTATAACAAAATTAATTCTGGAAAAAATGATTCCTTCTTCTCAGGATGACACTGCTACTGTAATTGTTTTATTTTAGTTGCCTGGGGCCTGATGAATATGGTGTGCTTGTTCCAGCCACAAGGACTCACTGAAATATCAAGAGGACCCAGGACAATGCTGCAATAAACAGCCCCACAGATCGGCCAATTATAAACAGCCCCACAGATCGGCCAATTATAAACAGCCCCACAGATCGGCCAATTATAAACAGCCCCACAGATCGGCCAATTATAAACAGCCCCACAGATTGGCCAATTATAAACAGCCCCACAGATTGGCCAATTATAAACAGCCCCACAGATTAGCCAATTATAAACAGCCCCACAGATTGGCCAATTATAAACAGCCCCACAGATTGGCCAATTATAAACAGCCCCACAGATTAGCCAATTATAAACAGCCCCACAGATTGGCCAATTATAAACAGCCCCACAGATTGGCCAATTATAAACAGCCCCACAGATTAGCCAATTATAAACAGCCCCACAGATTGGCCAATTATAAACAGCCTCACAGATTGGCCAATTAAAAATCCTTAATACCCTTACACCCCTACTGTGGGATAGGGGTATTAACACTGTGTGTGCAGGGGTAGGGGTATTAAGGATTATAAGTGCCCCAAGTCCTTCACTTAACTTTTGTGAGATGGACTTTCCAAGTGTTCTTCAATAGCATGAGTAGAGCGGTGACCAGTCCAAGATGGCGCCCGCATTTCTCGCCGCTCAGCACGCAATGCCATAGACGTGCGGCGCCTATGTATTCTATGTCTATGGCCCCACAGATTGGCCAATTATAAACAGCCCCACAGATCGGCCAATTATAAACAGCCCCACAGATCGGCCAATTATAAACAGCCCCACAGATCGGCCAATTATAAACAGCCCCACAGATTGGCCAATTATAAACAGCCTCACAGATTGGCCAATTATAAACAGCCCCACAGATTGGCCAATTATAAACAGCCTCACAGATTAGCCAATTATAAACAACCCCACAGATTAGCCAATTATAAACAGCCCCACAGATTGGCCAATTATAAACAGCCTCACAGATTGGCCAATTATAAACAGCCTCACAGATTGACCAATTAAAAATCCTTAATACCCCTACACCCCTACTGTGGGATAGGGGTATTAACATTGTGTGTGCAGGGGTAGGGGTATTAAGGATTATAAATGCCCCAAGTCCTTCACTTAATTTTTGTGAGATGGACTTTCCAAGTGCTCTTCAATAGCATGAGTAGAGCGGTGACCAGTCCAAGATGGCGCCCGCATTTCTTGCCGCTCAGCACGCAATGCCATAGACGTGCGGCGCCTATGTATTCTATGTCTATGGCCCCACAGATTGGCCAATTATAAACAGCCCCACAGATTTGCCAATTATAAACAGCCCCACAGATTGGCCAATTATAAAGTGCCTCAGCAATTGGCCAGTTGCAAACAGCATCACTGAGTGACCAATTATAATAAACTTCCCCACTGATTGGCCAATTATAAATAGCTTCACTGATTGGCCAGTTATAAACCGCTTCACTGATTGGCCAGTTATAAACCGCTTCACTGATTGGCCAGTTATAAACCGCTTCACTGATTGGCCAGTTATAAACCGCTTCACTGATTGGCCAGTTATAAACCGCTTCACTGATTGGCCAGTTATAAACCGCTTCACTGATTGGCCAGTTATAAAGTGCCTCAGTGACTGCCAGTTGTGCACGTAAATGTCTGAAAGAGGCTAAATGAGCTAGATCTGTATGGGAGAGAAAGTACACATTTTGGTAAAGTTTCATGGATTATGGTCTGTTACCTCTGGTTGGTAATGTTTGGTATGCAGAATCAGAAGTCAGGAATTCACATGACTGGCTGGAATCTGGTGCCATTGCAGCCAGTTCTGAATCACTTAGATATGTGCGCAATTCTACCTGTAAACAAAATCACTTTAAAAAAATGTACTGATATGGCTTGTGGCTTGAACACTACATTAAAGGAGACGAAAGAAAGTTTCAAATGAACAAGTAGAGAGTGGTTTTAATGACATTAAAACATGGAAATGAGCAGCAAAGGAACAGATTTGAAGTAAGAACAACCACAAATAGCTAATAAAGCGGAGAACTAGAAACAGTTTCATTTCTTCTCCTCTCTGTATGCACTCTCTATGCTGACTGACAAGTGTGAAGGGTGGAGCTTATAACAATATCTGACAGGGCGCTAAGATGGAAGTGCCTATTTACAGGGATAAAGAGGTGTGGATTTCTAGATTTAATTTTATTTTTCACACCACGCAAAAACATATTTGTTAAATATGTTGTTTACTTATAATAAAGATTTAAAGGACCACTATAGTGCCAGGAAAACATACTCGTTTTCCTGGCACTATAGTGCCCTGAGGGTGCCCCTACCCTTAGGGACCCCCTCCTGCCCTGCTCTGGAAACTTTCCTTTTTCCAGCGCTGGGCGGAGAGCTCTCCTCCTTCTCTCCTCCTCCGTTCCGCCCCGTCAGCTGAATGCGTACGCGCGGCAACAGCTGCGCGCTCATTCAGCCGGTTGCATAGGAAAGCATTTACAACGCTTTCCTATGGACACTGGCGTGCTCTCACTGTGAAAATCACAATGAGAAGCACGCAAGCGCCTCTAGTGGCTGTCAATGAGACAGCCACTAGAGGCTTTGGGGGAAGGCTTAACCCATTAATAAACATAGCAGTTTCTCTGAAACTGCTATGTTTATTAAAAAATGGGTTAACCCTAGCTGGACCTGGCACCCAGACCACTTCATTAAGCTGAAGTGGTCTGGGTGCCTAGAGTGGTCCTTTAAATGTGAATGATAATCCAGTTCACACAAGGCACAACCAGGGCACAAATGGCTAATGAAGAGGAGAAATAGAAACATAGTAAAAAGAATATTAAAAATCCTGGGAAGTGATGGTTAACCTATAGAGAGACAATGTTTCCAAATATTTACCCTGTAGTCTCCGTTCACCCCATGGCCCAACTCTCTATCGCGTTTCCTCTCATCGGACTGGCGCTTCAAGCCACGCACTGACGTATGTCTAATGACGGAGGTCTCTCTTGGGGGTGGAGGCATTGCAGGGGGTGGAGGTATGTTGGGAGGAAGGTCAGGATCATCAGGGCTGTACTTATCAGGAAGAGGTGGTCTGGGGGGTGCACTTTCTTCCTGTTAACGAAGGACCAAATATATAAATCAGATGCCTGTCTCCAGGAAAATTGCACTTAGTAACAGGATTATAGCCTGGGGTGGAAAAGTTCTGTACCAACCAGAGATACAGGGGCATTTCAACTGAAAAGGTTGACAAACAACAATTCAAAGCTATAGCACAATGTTTATCTCTCACAAATCCCCATGCAGTGATTTGCGCTCTCAGTTCCCGATACAGTGATTAGAGCTCACAAATCCTGATACAATGGTTAGCACTCACAAATCCCAATACAATGGTTAGCACTCACAAATCCCGATACAATGATTACCACTAATATATCCCGATACAATGATTACCACTAATATATCCCGATACAATGATTACCACTAATATATCCCGATACAATGATTACCACTAATATATCCCGATACAATGATTACCACTAATATATCCCGATACAATGATTACCACTAATATATCCCGATACAATGATTACCACTAATATATCCCGATACAATGATTACCACTAATATATCCCGATACAATGATTACCACTAATATATCCCGATACAATGATTACCACTAATATATCCCGATACAATGATTACCACTATAAATCCCGATACAATGATTACCACTAATATATCCCGATACAATGATTACCACTGATAAATCCCGATACAATGATTACCACTAATATATCCCGATACAATGATTACCACTAATATATCCCGATACAATGATTACCACTAATATATCCCGATACAATGATTACCACTAATAAATCCCGATACAATGATTACCACTAATATATCCCGATACAATGATTACCACTAATATATCCCGATACAATGATTACCACTAATATATCCCGATAGAATGATTACCACTACTATATCCCGATAGAATGATTACCACTAATATATCCCGATACAATGATTACCACTGATAAATCCCGATACAATGATTACCACTAATATATCCCGATACAATGATTACCACTAATATATCCCGATACAATGATTACCACTAATATATCCCGATACAATGATTACCACTAATATATCCCGATACAATGATTACCACTAATATATCCCGATACAATGATTACCACTAATATATCCCGATACAATGATTACCACGAATATATCCCGATACAATGATTACCACTAATATATCCCGATACAATGATTACCACTAATATATCCCGATACAATGATTACCACTGATAAATCCCGATACAATGATTACCACTGATAAAGCCTGATGCAATGATTAGAAGTAATATTTCCCGATACAATGATTAGCACTGATAAATCCTAATGCAATGATTACCACTGATAAATCCCAATATAATGATTAGCACTTACAAGCGTGGCTGTTACACGTGTTGGTGGCTGTGGAGGTGGATCAGATTTTAGCAGGAGCTGTGGTTGAGAATGAGATTTTGTCTGGGAGTACGGTTGAGCATACAATCCCAATTCAAATGTGGGTTTGGCAATGACAGAAAGATGGTTGGGCGGTGATACGGATTTGCTGCGCAACGATGTAAACGCTGTGTTTCCGGAAGGCACAAATTGGGAAGGAATTAAAGGCACTGTTTTTCTTTCTAGAAGAGTAAACAAAGATATCTAATGCAGTATGAATTTTTTTTTCAATAATAATATAAAATATTATCAAGTCACAGAACAAAATATATTATCAAATTAGTAATACAAAGATCCTTTTGTTTCCTGTAAAATAACTGCATTACAGACAATACAACTAAAAGGTAAAAATCTGTAAAATGATACAAATTAAATAATTAACAACTAGTAAACATGGCCCTGTGCCACAATGGGTGACAGGAACTTATTGGACAATAATTCTCTGGAGGCACCGTGTGATTGGTAGTACACCTGCCCTACGATTACACTATTATATACACATTGTTACTACCTGGGTTTTTAAACGATTCCACGAGAACTCTATAGTTTAGCTTATTTGAACTGAGGCCAGCAGTAACGTCTTCAATTCTCCACAAATCCTTCTGCATTTGCGTCTTTTCCTGCAACATTAAAGCATACATTTATTAATTTACATAAATACATAAATTTATTCATTTACAAATGGGTAGTACAGCGTGCCATTAACTTGTCATCGGGGCACACAGCTGAGAAATAAACAGTTATACTGAAGGTAGGCAAACAAGACAGTTTGTTTTTTAGTCATTCATGGACTGGAATTTTAACCTGCTCTTTACCTGCATTCGCTCTCATCCCGCTCACCTGTGAAGATGATGATCTATTCATCTGCTCCTGCAAGGTTTGTCTTAATCGGCTCACATCATTTTCCAGCCTCATGTACTCATTCCAGGAGTTCTCCATGTCCTGCAGAACGGTACGGTTAATTAACACTTTGTGGCAGATTACGGTGGATTAACATGTTTTGGCGGAATAACACGTTGCAGTGTATTGACATGTCACTGCAGAGTAATGCATTGCAGTGGATTAGCATGTCATGGTGGAGTAATGCATTACAGTGGATTAACACATTGTGTCAGATTAAACATTTTCAATCCGTGCTGCTCTCACACAGAGTCTGCCCCTTCTCCTTCCTTCCCCTTGCAGTCATTTTCCCAAAGCTGAATTCAAGCAGAAGAGATGCCCAGAGTTTCTCCTTGTAACAGACACACAGAGCGCATCCTTCCTATCTTTGTTGATCGGTAAAGGTTCTGCACAGACTGAACCGAGTGACACAATGGGGAAGGGCTGCTTTTAACCACTGTTTTTAGAGAAATCTAGACTTTATTTGAGCAATTCTACTATCATTGCTTACTAAAGACAAGGGGGACTCTTTTATTAAAATGGTTAACTTGGGGCCAGTGAGTTTGTCTGAATTTGAAATAATTAGTCTGTAGTGTGTAAATAATGTAGTACAACACATTGAAAGTGGCCCTAGTTGGTCACTGCTGTCCAGAACACACTTTCTAACCCTGTACAGTTTCCCCGAGAGGGTCAGATCCACTGATATCTGGAGTATTGCAGTAACTTACAGTTGATACTTTGGACATTTCAGCTCGTATCTGGACTAAATCTTCCTGCAGAAGACGTTGTTGATAAGAGATTTTCTCAGAGTGCTGTGGCTGCTCTTTGTATTGATCCATTTGTCTATGCAGAACCTCCAGCACTGTCTCCAGTTTGTCCTACAAAACAAGACGTACGTATTTCATGCATGTAAACCTGTCCCCCTCCCAGCCTCATGACACAAATTCAAACTAAAATCTATTCTCTCTCAGAACTTAAATCAATGCAACCAAAAACACAGAGCGTTCGGTCACCATAAAAACACATACCTTTATTAATAACCATTAAAAACCGTACAAATAGATACAAAATGCAGAGCAATGTAGAATACGTATGTTAGCAAAGACAATTCAACATGGGACAAGGACCTACCAAATCATATTCAAATCAACCAAGCAAGAAAGCAAAAACAAATAAAAAGTAAAATAAAAAAATTTTACAGGGGAGTTTTTTTCCCCTTTTGCTTTCTTGTGTAGTCTAAAAAATAAAATTAAAAAAAATCACAAAGTCTTCAGTGTCAACCGACCTACTACCCACTCCCTCTAGTATGTAAGCTCATTGAGCAGTGCACTCAACCCCTCTGTTCCTGTGCGTCCAACTTGTCTGGTTATAATTACGTATTTGTTAGTCCACCCATTGTACAACGCTGCGGAACTTGTTGGCGCTATATAAATATAATAATTTGAATTTGTTAGGTAAGCTTTAGGGTGTGTGTAGTGAAGGGTTGTTATTGTTAACAAGCTGTATGTCGTTTAATCAATCTGTACTGTTCAACAGCTCTAGGTCTACTCTATTGAAACACTAACAGGAACGAGTGCTCATAATGTGTCATTTACACAGCTCCCAGCTGCTTGTTTGTCCGTAACAAACGTCTTCCCAGACTGCAAACCCCAGTATGTCAATTCACATCTTACTTTATTGTCTTTTAGAGCTCGGATCTTGTCCTCCAAGTCCTGCAAGATTCTGTCCTGTTCGCAGAGGGTGCTTAGCTTAACCTATGAGGTAAATATAAATAGAGCAGAAAGTCACACAGACAGAAATATGGTTATTCCAGGCAATTAGTTAGGACATTGTAAAGCCCACGGATGACATCCATTTGTAGAACGCTCCATTATATTTTCTACTATTTAGTACATAAACCCCCAAAAAACACAATCCGTTTTTTTATTTTTGGGGATGATGTTAAGACTCTCACGTTTGTGCTGGGGTTTGTCCAATCAGAGGCTTTATCGAGAAACTATATGGGTGTATTACAGCTCATTGACAAATGGATGTTACATGTCAAGCACAGAGACCGGATCAGCCATTGCAAGTGAGACACGTCCTGATTGACAGTCAGGAAGGAGAGACAAAATATTATTTCCATATTTTGGAGGTACAATCCCTCAATTTTGTTTTCAACATATTCTGGGCATGTTTGTAGGAAATGTACCTCTCACAAATAAAAACTTAAAGGCTGCCTTATATTTTATTTATAGCAGATATACACTGATTAGTCACAACATTAAAACCACTGACAGGTAACGTGAATAACAATGATCATATTGAGATATACTAGGCAGCAAATGAACATTCAGTTCTTCAATTTCATGTGTTGGAAGCAGGATCAATGGACAAGCAAAAAGATCTGAGTGACTCTGAAGGACCAAATAATGATGGCTAGACGACTGGGTCAGAGCATCTCCATAAGAGCAAGTCTTTTGGGGTGTTCTGGTATGCAGTGGTTAATACCTACCAAAAGTGGTGAAAGGAAGGACAAATTTGAACTGGCATCAGAAACATGGGTACCCAAGGCTAATTGATGCACATGAGGAGCAAAAGGCTTGCCTGGTCTGATCACAGAGCTTCTGTAGCTCAAATTGCTAAAAAAAAAACCATAATGCTGGGGTCTGAACACACAGTGCATTGGAGTTTGTGCCTTTGAGACTGCATAGTCGCAGACCGTTTCAGGGTGCCAATGATAACCCCTGTCTACTGCCGAAAGTGCCTTTAATGGGGACGTGAGCATCATAAACGGACCATGGAACAATGGAAGACTGCTGCCTGGTCTGATGAATCACATTTTCATTTAGATCAGATTGAAGGGCGGATGTGTGTGCGTCATTAGCTGAGAAGAGATGGCAGCAGGATGCACTATGCGAAGAAGACAGGCCACCTTGGGTCCTGGCATTCATGTGGATGTTAACTTTAACACATACCATCTACCTAGAGATTGTTGTAAACCACGTGCACCCCTTAATGGCAATGTGTTCCTTGATGACAGTGGCCTTTTTTCAGCAGGATAATGCACAAAGCAAAAAAATGTCACAAATGGTTTGAGGAACAAGAGTTCAAGGTGTTGCCTTGGTCTCCAAATTCCCCACATCTCAATATGATTGAGCATCTGTGGGTCTGTAGGATGTGCTGGAACAACAAATTCAATCCATATAGGCCCCACCATGTAACTTGCAGGACTTAAAGGATCTGCTGCTAATGTCCTGGTGCTAGATACCACAGAACTCATTCAGAGGTCTTGTGGAGTCCATGCCTTGACACTTTAGAGTTGTTTTGGCAGCACAAGGGGGGCATAGAAGATATTAGGCAGGTGGTTTTGATGTTGTGGCTTATCAGTGTATATGTGAGAGTTAATGCACTTATATCTTTCCTGGGAATGAGTATTTTATACAGGGATGTACAATTTATATTGCTCAATGCCTGCAACATGCAGTCATCAAGCAATATAGAATAAGAATTTATTATTCTTTTTTTACCCCTGCCATGGGCAAGCATCAGGGGTGTCATAGGGAAATTGTTGCTGGGCAGGAAGTGGGTATACCGGTACACCAGAACTATGGCTGGCTGCATTTCACAGGAGGTGTGAAAAGTGGCAGCAGCCAATCACTTCTCACAGTGCTCAGGAGTAATGGCCACTGGGATTTAGGGTGACATCATATCCCAGTGGCCAACATGCTGTAAAGAGACTGCATGGGACAGGCTGTTGCTAGTAATCTGTGCTGGGTGTGAGTGTAAGAGAATGTAGTTTGTGTGTTGGTGGATGTGTGTGTCTAGGTGCAGTGTGTGTGTATCACAACCACATACACCCAACACACACCACACCCACATCACAAACAACTAGCACACACATCACAAACAGTTAACACCAGCACATCACATACAGCCAGCGTGCGCACACACATCACATACTGACAGTCAGCATACAAACATACATCACATACAACATATATACAGCCAGCGCACAGACCTCATATAGCTAGCACACACTACACCTGCACCAAGCACAGTCACTACTCTCCGAACGCACATCACACACATGACAAACATTCAGCACACACTACAAGCACAAACTTCACACACAAGGAAAAAAGGGTTCAGCAAATAGTCCTGTCGATATTCAGGGCTCTTGGCAGGGCCCCAGTCTTTTTAATTTATTTTATGTCAGGACAAGTAGATAGGGATACTACTTAGTCCCTTTTTTTAGGAAACTTCCACACCCCTGTTTATAGCAGGCAGGGGCTGATTTTAGCGGTCTCACATGTGGCAGTTTTCTCTTCAGAGTCTCACTTACATCGACGTCACTTTCAGCGATTCGGACGGGTTTAGAGGAGCGATCTTTCATGCTTTCTCTCCCAGTCACCTGGTAATTACAGGAAGGAATCAACTTAGCTTGATCTCCCAACAATGTATGCAAATGGCAGTGTGTGAAAATAATGAACTGCTGGACAAAGTGTTTAGCACATGCAAACAAAGTTGGACTAAATCACACTAACGGGCTTTGCGCATGGAGTGCACAGAACTCTATCAGGAGAGATGGATAATGAGGGTTAATAATAAATCTTATCAGTTTTGCCAAAAATTTTATAAGAGTAGCTACAGCAAAAATTACAGAAGTACACACACTCCTCTCCACCAGGTGGGGCAAAGTATATTTGGATAAGGCCTAGGTGGTAGAATTTATACAAACCCATTTACTCCTGGCATGATGCCCCCAAAAAAAAACAATGCCCAGCACATACTTACCATGGTTACACAGCATCTGAACCCAATAAAAATCCACAATCTTTACACTATATAGAACCAGATTCACTAATCCATAAACATTCAGACATTTTTTTATTTATTCCTGTCACAAAGAGCTTACAATCTAACACTGCAACGGTCGAGGAAAATTCAACAGCTATTGGATTTGATTGAAATCACTAGTCAGTAAGACTCTTTAAAATCACGATTTACTACATAAAGACTTCTTCTTCTTGGTTGTTATAATCTTAAAATTTACAACCACATGAACATTTCATATTTAAAAGAATAACCTTTTCAGACTATGTTAAAGTCTTTTTCCGAACTCTGTTTATTTTATAATATTTCTGCTGTGAAGAAGAGGCATGTTATCTTCTAGAAAAAAATTATATTCTCCAAAATAATGTTACAGGAATCTCTGGGAAATCACGAAACTGAATGGATTAATGGAATTCAGTTTCCAAAAAAGGCAACATTGAATCTATATCTAGCCTATGCTATATAACTAAACTATCCATATTTCATGATGAATAACCTCTGGACTATAACGTAGCTTAAATAGAAACCATGTTTAGACAGATTTTTCTCATAAATCATATTTTTTTGTTTTTAAATGAAAAAATAAAAATAAAAATCCAATTTAAATAAAATAAAAAAACATATCTATATCTATATCTATATATATATATATATATATATATACATATATATATATATATATATATAATTTTGTTTTTTAAATAATTTATTTTGATGTTCCCTGATCAAACTACTGTCTGACAGCAATCTTAAGCACATAAAATGAACACCAGAAATGAAAGCTACAGTGAAGCTGCAGGCAGACTGCGGCGTAGCCAGGCCATGGGATGGTGGCATGACGGAATTGATGAAGGCTTACGTTAATACTGGTTCGATACCCTGGGGTAGAATTCTTTAACACACTGTGAACCAGGTTGATCAGAGGTTCATTATATTTCATCTGTTTCAAATTAAATGTTAAATGTTATGGGAAATCCACAATCTTTACTCAGAACTCACTTTATGCAATTTATTTAGTGTTCATTAGTGTGCTGGCCATGTGCAGAGACTCGCTTTACAGCATGATACATTTCTCACCTTTAAAGGTTACAGAAAAAACCCACGGAAAGGACTAAGGGGAGGGGGAAGGTAAAGCAGGGTTCTGCCATTTCACACAAAGAATACAATGACATTTCCAATAAGGGGTTTGTCAAATTTTTCAGAATTGTCAGTGGTTCCATCTGCATCCTATAATGTGAGGTCTTATTAAATAAGTGGAATGTAAAAGATGATACAGGGCGATTCAGTAACCTGTTTTGTACTTAGTCTCCACACTCACCCACGAATTGCATCTACTGAGCCTTAAAGCTAAATTTCACTGCAATTCTGGCAAAACTGCAACAGTATTTATTTTTAAAATTGAAAGTAAAAAAAAAAGGTTTAACTGATGAGGAAAAACGGAGGCTCTTTAAATGCTTTGAAAGTAGAGTTTGAGGCGCATGGCTTTTTAACATCAGAGAGAACAGGAAGTCCTGAGCTTTCAAGAATCAGCCATTTTAATAGGTAACATAACGTTGCCACCTCAGAGGAGGTGGACTACATATTCCAGGATGCATTGCTTGACTATCTTTAAAAGAATCTGACGCTCAATACAGATCTTAAAATTCTAAACGGCTTGAAAATATATTTATTACAAACATTTCCTATGTTTTACTGCCTATATAGTTTTTATTGACAAGTAATATATCAGAATGTGTTCCAGCAATGACAAACAGACAGGGCCTTATAATGCAAAGACAGAAATATAGTTATATATTTCATATATATATAAAACCATAGAACAAAGGCAGGTAATTGCATACTACAGGCATGGACTCATTTAATGCCACCGAACAGAGATAATATCTCAAATTATTATGAATATTTGCAGGTTTATTCGCTAAAGTGAATAATTAAAGTGAATTTTTATCATCTAAGGTCAAAATAGTTCTCTAAATTGTCTAAATCATCCATGCTTTCAGTTTGGCTACTCTGACCTTAAATCTAAAATTCACTATGAATTCTCACTGTAGTGAATAAACCTGGTAGTATAATTTAGATTTTTGAAGATAAAAAATAAAAAGGCAAATAACATAACTAGTGATCCCTTTCTATAGACATCAAAACAAATGAATATAAGTTAGTAATTCTTTATGAAATCACAATTCTGAATATGCTGCAAGCACTGTCCAGGGCAAGTTACAGGAAATGGCAAATCATACAAATCACTCCATGTAAATGTTAATATACAGAGTTCTTAAACTTGATATGTCAGTAGCACAGAATCTACATAAAACACGATTAATGGGGTTTATTCACTAAACCGTTAAGAAATAAAGAGCAAATAGACCCAAACTAGGAAATCCGGATTATTTCAATCTGCCTGGAAACACAATTCATTGCTCGGTAAATAAAGCATGTTACGAAACAATGGAGTAAGTTTAGAAAGATACACATGGGTGGGCACTACTGAAGCTATGCTGTCAGTTCAGCTACCTTGGCCTTAAATCTGAAATACACTTTGAATTTTCACTTTAGTTAATAGACCTGACAGTGTGATAAAGCAAAAAGTGGTGATCTTACCTTTAAATCCAAATACTCCAGGTCCTTCTTCATTTGGAGGTATGTATCATCAGCCTCCAGGGAGAAACAGAGAATATTAGCTATAAAATAACAGCGTCTAGTCTTGTATATTGCAAAGCATTTGTTCTTTAATGTCCATTAATGTCTCAGTGCGCTAAATTTCAAGGACAAATTATATTAATGTTGCTTTTTGGCCACAGTACAGTCCCACCCCCCTCCCCGAGATGTTTTATAGTGGGACTTCTCATTCATGAAATCATGCTGGGAGGAGGGTCAGTCGGTATATTGTGTATATACCAATAAAACATTGCCATGCCATTGTCCGTGCTATAGGACATGCATTGGATGATGGGGTTTGCCATGCAGAAGCTGAAATGACCTTAGCAGCATACACACGCTAGATAAAACAGCCTTTAGTAAAGTAAGAAGCCGCTAAGCTGAAAATCTTGTCAATTGATAAAAGAAGATGAAAAGTAATTGAATTGTTGCTCTGCACCTGGCAGGACCCAGCGGTGCCATCAGGCATTTTATAATGTGTGTACCAGACCTAGTAATTATCTTTATGGGAACTTTAATTAGTCTGGAATCAAGCTTTCATTCTATTTAATATTGTAACTAAGGTAACTCCGATCACATAGCAGGGGCCTACAACTCCCAAAATGCTCTGCCAGCTACGCATGCTGTGTCAGTATTTTACTGGGATACAATCGATCAAATTAAAGTTAGCATTACAAATATGATTTAGGACCATACAGATCTGAAACCAAAAAAAAGCACATTGAGAATAAGGCAACGCCTACTGGGCAGCATGAAGGGACAATTCTGCTATGGATCGCTTCTTTACATATCACAGATGGGACGGCTGACCTGGTACGTGGAATTAGATGTCCCATGCTGGTTTAATTTGGCGATTGTGTAATTTCTCACACTAGACAACTTAGTCTGATGTCTCTGTAATCGGTTGAGAAGCTCTGTTAGCTCTTCGTGCTGCAGCTATTTAGACACATTGTGGAGAGGACACCAGGAACGCAGTTAGAATATGACACTAAGTGCGCATGGAGCGAGCACTCAGAAATAGTTCTACGCGAGCTGTACATGGACACCACCGTGCTTTGCTGTTACACTCACATTCGCTGTCAGAAAGTTTTTTTTTTTTTTTTTTTATGAAAACAGAATGGAAACCGCTGAAAATGTCTACACATCCCGTAAGCTGCATACTCATTCGCAGATACGGCAATCTCAAAATGTTACTTAAGGTAACAGGAGATTATTAAATGTACAAATACCTTCTGAAATTTATGTTAAACAGACTACGATGCTTACATTTTTGTAAAATAAAACATACAAAAGAATTCTTACCGACTTGCCGTGTAAACTGGGGGCACTTACAGTGTGGGTCATATAACCCAGTGAGGGCATGGAGCGCCGATCCACATGGGCTGCGGACTAAAACAGGAAAAGGAGTTTCATGCACAGATTCACGATGTAAGCAGGGCACTGACACTGAGCCTTTACCTGCCCTAAATATAGGGTAAATAACTGCACGGAGGTAGTAATAGCGAGTATATCATTGTAACAGAGAAAATTATAGCAGGTATATCATTGTAACAAAGGTAGTAATAGCTGGTATATCATTGTAACAGAGGTAGTAATAGTGTTATCTTATTAAATATTAATGTCGGGTTATCGTTTTAAGAAGAACTCTTCAAGATCCCTGCTTTCTGTTCTGTATAGTGAGAGATGCGGGGTCCCTGCTTTCTGTTCTGTATATTGAGAACTGCAGGATCCCTGTTTTCTGTTCTGTATAGTGAGAGATGTGGGGTCCCTGCTTTCTGTTCTGTATATTGAGAACTGCAGGGTGCCTGCTTAATGTTCTGTATATTAAGAGCTGCAGGATCCCTGCTTTCTGTTCTGTATAGTGATAGTTGCGGGGTCCCTGATTTCTTTTCTGTATAGTGATAGTTGCAGGGTCCCTGCTTTCTTTTCTGTATAGTGAGAGACAAGGGGTCCCTGCTTTCTGTTCTGTATATTGAGAACTGCAGGGTGCCTGCTTTCTGTTCTGTATATTAAGAGCTGCAGGATCCCTGCTTTCTGTTCTGTATAGTGATAGTTGCGGGGTCCCTGCTTTCTGTTCTGTATAGTGATAGTTGCGGGGTCCCTGCTTTCTGTTCTGTATAGTGAGAGACAAGGGGTCCCTGCTTTCTGTTCTGTATAGTGAGAGACAAGGGGTCCCTGCTTTCTGTTCTGTATAGTGATAGCGGCAGGGTCTCTGCTTTCTGTTCTGTATAGTGATTGCGACAGGGTCTCTGCTTTCTGTTCTGTATAGTGATAGCTGCAGGGTCTCTGCTTTCTGTTATGTATAGTGATAGCTGCAGGGTCTCTGCTTTTTGTTCTGTATAGTGATAGCAGCAGGGTCTCTGCTTTCTGTTCTGTATAGTGATAGCAGCAGGGTCTCTGCTTTCTGTTCTGTATATTGAGAACTGCAGGGTGCCTGCTTTCTGTCCTGTATATTAAGAGCTGCAGGATCCCTGCTTTCTGTTCTGTATAGTGAGAGATGCGGGGTCCCTGCTTTCTGTTCTGTATATTGAGAACTGCAGGGTGCCTGCTTTCTGTTCTGTATATTAAGAGCTGCAGGATCCCTGCTTTCTGTTCTGTATAGTGATAGTTGCGGGGTTCCTGCTTTCTGTTCTGTATAGTGATAGTTGCAGGGTCCCTGCTTTCTGTTCTGTATAGTGAGAGACAAGGGGTCCCTGCTTTCTGTTCTGTTTAGTGATAGCGGCAGGGTCTCTGCTTTCCGTTCTGTATAGTGATAGCGGCAGGGTCTCTGCTTTCTGTTCTGTATATTGAGAGCTGCAGGGTCTTTGCTTTCTGTTCTGTATTTTGAGAGCTGCAGGGTCTCTGCTTTCTGTTCTGTCTAGTGAGAGCTGCAGGATCCCTGCTTTCTGTTCTGTATAGTGATAGCTGCAGGATCCCTGCTTTCTGTTCTGTATAGTGATAGCTGCAGGATCCCTGCTTTCTGTTCTGTATAGTGATAGCTGCAGGGTCTCTGCTTTCTGTTCTGTATAGTGATATCTGCAGGGTCTCTGCTTTCTGTTCTGTATAGTGATAGCTGCAGGGTCTCTGCTTTCTGTTCTGTATAGTGCAAGCTGAATTCTGATTGAGTGGGAGAGGCTACACTGAAGGTTTTCATAAAACAAGCCTTTACGTTTTTTTAAAGTTTTTTTACTTGGGGTTTCAAATGGGTTTTTCACTAAACTATTATGGAAAAATCAAGAGAATTGCAAATTGTAAGGAAAAACTGCTTTGTGAAGTTAAATCTGGGCTACATTGCTGTAAATGTCTAATTCCCTTGTAAATTCTTAACAATTCTCACTTAAGTGAATACATCTCCATCATTTAACCTTATTTACTTTTCAGTAACTTGCACTAATTATAAGTGGGGTATATTGTCTTAATCATGTAGGGTACAAGCTAAATCAATACTTCTAGACTGTAAGCTTTTTTTTGAACAAAGTCTTCATCAACCTGTTGTTCCTGTAACATTTTGTATTGTTAAATTTCTCCCTGCATTTTATTGTTAATTGCTGCAGAATATGCCAGGCATGACTAATCATGGCAGTTCACACTAACACCAGTAGGGGGGCAGTATGTACAAGTTAGGAGCATTGAGGCACAGTGTTGTGGAGACCAGATATAACGCTTCACTTTCAGAGTATAACTTCCAAACTAGCTCCTCTGCCAATCACAGGGGATTTCAAACCTTATGATTGAATCCTGCACTAGTTTTTTAAAAATAAATAAAAAATCATTAACAAGATTTTTTTTTTTTTTTTTTTTAAAAGGCATAAAATACTCAGGAATCAGATGCATGAGGTGAAATAACACAAGACAAAAAAAATCTGAATGAAAAGGTGTAATTAATATTTACAAAAAACCCCAAACAATTAAAAAAATTAAATAAAAAATGTTAGCGCGACACACTGACCTTTTATGTTGTTAATATGAAATAATGAAGTTTTGTCATGATATAAAACATGCAACTGCAGATCCACCTCATGACATAAAAAAAGTTTAGTATCACAGATTACTTGCCTATACTTTTACCTTAACAGTATGGAAGCGCATCTTCTGCGATGAAGCATCATAAACTAGGTCCGGCTGCTGCACGTCCTCTGGCCTAATTGTAAGTCTTTCAGATGGAGTGTGTGGTCTCCTCGGAGGAAATGATTTGTGAGGCGCTGGTGGTGGCATATCAGATGGGGAAGGGGGTACAGAAATGGATCGAGGGACATCTAAAAAACTTTTTGATCGATTACGATCCATGTAGTCCATAGAAATTATGTTAATGGGGCCGGTAGGGCTGCCATGTTTAAACTGCTGCCTCTGCTGCCATTCGTACAGCTGCCACACCATGCCTTCCTTGGTTGCTTTCCGTTCCTGGTTGGACATCTTGAAATGGTTGACCCGATCATGCGCATATTTATAGTCACTTGGAAGATTCCTAGTCGGGGGAGGTGAGCTAGCAGGTGGCTGTCTGTTGGTCTTTGGCAATGTCTGATAGCTCTCTGTATAATGTGGAGGTTGGTTATGCCGTGGAAGCGTACGATCCGAAACAACACTAGAAATGGGAAAAACAGTAATAAAGAATCAGAAAGGTCAACATACTGCTATAAAACCAAATCTACAGGAAATAATTCTCAGTTCTCAGAAGGTGAAATCATGTCATCCCAGTGGGGACAATTAAAACACATCCTAGCAGAGACAATCCCGCTACCTGTCTGTACTAGCAAAGACAATCCCTCTGTCTATCTTTCTACCAGAGACAATCCCGCTACCTGCCTCTCCTACCCGAGACAATTCCGCCTGTCATAGCAGACACAACCCCGGTACCCGCCTGTCATAGCAGACACAAACCCGCTACACGCCTGTCCTAGCAGACACAATCCCGCTACACGCCTGTCCTAGCAGAGACAATCCCGCTACACGCCTGTCCTAGCAGAGACAATCCCGCTACACGCCTGTCCTAGCAGAGAGAATCCCGCTACACGCCTGTCCTAGCAGAGACAATCCCGCTACACGCCTGTCCTAGCAGAGACAATCCCGCTACACGCCTGTCCTAGCAGAGACAATCCCGCTACACGCCTGTCCTAGCAGAGACAATCCCGCTACACGCCTGTCCTAGCAGAGACAATCCCGCTACACGCCTGTCCTAGCAGAGACAATCCCGCTACACGCCTGTCCTAGCAGAGACAATCCCGCTACACGCCTGCCTAGCAAAGACAATCCCGCTACACGTCTGTCCTAGCAAAGACAATCCCGCTACACGCTTGTCCTAGCAGAGACAATTCCGCTACACGCCTTTCCTGGCAGACAATTCTGCTACACTCCTGTCCTAGCAGAGACAATCCCGCTACCCAACTCTCCTAGCAGAGACAACCCCGCTACTCGCCTGTCCTAGCAGAGACAACCCCGCTACACGCCTGTCCTAGCAGAGACAACCCCGCTACCCACCTGTCATAGCAGAGGCAACCCCGATACCATCCTGTCCTTGCAGAGACAATCCCGCTACCTGCCATGCTCACTGTGCCTAGAGGGGCATCAGCTACACCTCAATTATGAGGCCCAAAGAGTACAAAACGATCATCCGAGAGAGAGAACTTGCCAGTATTTGGTTTTGGACTGCCCTTATTGGAGGGATCAGTCCGATATGCAAATGTTACAGGTTCTTTTTGTAATGGCAAAAGTAAGAAAAAAAGATTTTTGAGACCTGAGCAGGGACTAACTGAAGGGGAAGCTACGGAGTTTCTCTAAGCTTTTGCCTTCAGAGCAAAATAAACAGAGAATATGGTAGTTATATACTTTTTTGTTGTTGTTCTTGTAATCCATATTGTGACACATAACACAGCAGGAGACATTACTGGTTTGAAAGCAATCAATCCCTTATTAGCAATATTACTATTATTAATGATAAATTCATTTTAATTGTATTATTTTTTCCTTCATTCTGAAAAAATTCTAGTTTTTTTCTCAGCCTACTCTAAATTATGTTGGGGATCCAGAATCTTTCAATATCACTTCAACAACCAATGGTATTGGTGGATGTGCTGCTGCAGAGGACACTTGTTGAATGTCAAGTTGATACTAAGGTTAGTTGTGCAGAAGAATCTATTGCTAGACAATCATTGAGAAACAGGGAGCTGATAGGTCAGTTTGGGGAACTCGTCTCTTTATGTGACTTGACTTTGTCCTCTCCTTGTCCTACTGAAAGCTCATTTAAAATGGCTTCCCTTACTCTCCTGCAAAGCAGGAATCACTGCTAAAGGACAATTAATTAAGAAAAACCATAAGCCTCAGCACTTCGCAAGAAATTATAGTGCTGAAGAGAGCCTTCTAAAATGACTGAATAAACCACCACACTGGTCCTGCAGCACAGGCAGCCACAATTGGTATATTCCTTGATTGCTCCACATAAACTAATTTGTCTGAAGAACAATGAATGGTTACTAGAAAATAGGATTCTCTCTGTATCGCCATATACCAAACCAAAAGGGAACTTCATCATCAAACAACCCATGGGCACAGTGTTATCCTAAGAGGCAGAAACAGAGCAGTTTATAATGACAAAATAGTTTACTGTATTACAACAACACTTTATTAACTGTCATGGTAGGTCGGGCAGGGGATCTGTGTATCTTGTCTACAATATCCTGCCGAGTTGTCAAGTGTCCTGGCATTCTTTGCACCAAAAAGCTGCCATACTCATGCCTAGAGGTTTCTGTCCCAGCTCCCACTTCCTCTGCAATAGCAGGAGACATTCAGGTGTCTGTGGTGGCAGACACACAAGAGTGTTGCAGCACTGACAACGTGGGCACCAATTGGTGACAAAACTGAGACACTCTTCAAACAGGAAGTCACTATCCCCATTGTCAGACTGCAAGCTTGCCACCATAGCAGTGATTGCTATTCTCATACCTGATCGGATATAATTTTAGAGATCTAGTTCTGTTTTGCTCCTGACCCTCTCCTGTGTTCCTGTCCCACTTCCTAACTTGCTCCCTTCACTCTTGGAATTTCTGGCTTTTTATCAGGCTACAAGGGAGGTCCTGCTTGCAAGGGTGTGCCATTCAGCTGCAAAAAGGTTCTAACTCATCCCAGAGCATCAGATACAGCAGATTACAAGGTATGACTACCACACTCTACAGAATTCTGTACCTATTAGGGTCCCCTTTCTGAATCTTCACCCACTGTTCCACTTGAGCCATGTTACTTCTCCTCTGCACTTGTTTTTCAGGAACTGCCCTTTGAACAAAGCCACGCTTGTCCATCCCATTCTGTTCCACTGGGCTGACTCTCATACTGTATGAAGCTGGAAGTGTTCCATTTCTTTCAAAGGACTGCGGCTGGGCAACCTGGCTCCTATAGGTTTTGGAGAACTCTGTGAATGCAGATTCGCCATCATTGGAGATAAAATGGTTTGATGGAAAACCCTTGGAGTTTAGCATGCGAGGAGTGCAGCGATCTTCCACCAACTCTGGTCTCAGATCTTCAAACTTGTTTGAAGGAAATGGTTCCTTGGCTTTCTGATGACTGTTCGTCTGTACAATCTCTGGCTTTGTGTATTCTCTGAATGAATCTATGTGCGACTCCTTGGCTTTCTGATAACGGTTTGCTTGAACAATCTCTGGCTTTGTGTATTCTCTGAATGAATCTATGTGCGACTCCTTGGCTTTCTGATAACGGTTTGTTTGAACAATCTCTGGCTTTGTGTATTCTCTGAATGAATCTATGTGCGACTCCTTGGCTTTCTGAATACTGTTCGTTTGAACAATCTCTGGCTTCGTGTATTCTCTCAATGAATCTATGTGCGACTCCTTGGCTTTCTGAAGACTGTTCGTTTGAACAATCTCTGGCTTTGTGTATTCTCTGAATGAATCTATGCGCGACTCCTTGGCTTTCTGAAGACTGTTCGTTTGAACAATCTCTGGCTTCGTGTATTCTCTGAATGAATCTATGTGCGACTCCTTGGCTTTCTGAAGACTGTTCGTTTGAACAATCTCTGGCTTCGTGTATTCTCTGAATGAATCTATGTGCGACTCCTTAGCTTTCGGATAACTGTTTGCTTGAACAATCTCTGGCTTTGTGTATTCTCTGAATGAACCTATGTGCGACTCCTTGGCTTTCTGATAACTGTTTGCTTGAACAATCTCGGGCTTCGTGTATTCTCTGAATGAATCTATGTGCGACTCCTGGGCTTTCTGATCATTGTTATTTAATTGAATAGTTTCCGATTTTGAATATTCTCTAAATAAATCTATGTGATTGGACTCTGGCTCAACTGTCCATTCCATTTCTTCGCTGCCTCTAAAGATCAAAACAAAGATCACATTTTATTGAGAACAGAACCACAAAGACTAAACACAGACATAAACAGACCCTCTGAGCAGTAAAGCATTACGATGAGTCTTAATTATTATTAGAAAGACAGACATATAAATAGATACGGCATAAGTAAATACTAATTTGGAAAAATTTAAGAGAACACTCCAATTGTTTCTTAACCGCTTAAGGACGGAGGCAGTTCTGAACCAAAACCTTGAGCTATAGGTTTGTTCCACTGTAATTTAAGTGTTTCTCTGCACGTGCCCCCATACATATCATATATTATTTTTTAAAGGGACACTATAGTCACCTGAACAACTTTAGCTTAATGAAGCAGTTTTGGTGTATAGAACATTCCCCTGCAGCCTCACTGCTCAATCTTCTGCCATTTAAGAGTTAAATCCCTTTGTTTATGAACCCTAGTCACACCTCCCTGCATGTGACTTGCACAGCCTTCCATAAACACTTCCTGTAAAGTGAGCCCTATTTAGGCTTTCTTTATTGCAAGTTCTGTTTAATTAAGATTTTCTTATCCCCTGCTATGTTAATAGCTTGCTAGACCTTGCAAGAGTCTCCTGTATGTGATTAAAGTTCAATTTAGAGATTGAGATACAATTATTTAAGGTAAATTACATCTGTTTGAAACCAGTTTTTTTTTTCATGCAGGCTCTGTCAATCATTGCCAGGGGAGGTGTGCCTATGGTTACATAAACAGAAAAAGTGATTTAACTCCTAAATGACAGTGAATTGAGCAGTGAAATTGCAGGGGAATGATCTACACACTAAAACTGCTTTATTTAGGCGACTATAGTGTTCCTTTAAACACAGAAGAGGCTTTCATATATATATCTAACACAACATTATGTGTGAATAAAATGTTAAAAATGGGGGAGAAGAGAATTACTTTTTCTCATTTTTGCTTATAATAATGTTTACACAACCAGTGCAACTAATTAAAAAGAACTCAAAACAGAATCATATATTAGTCTTGATTGTTAAATGCCTCATATGTTAAGGATCTAACAATTGTTTTGATAGTTAATGCCAGCTCTATACCAACCCTACCCCTTACCAAATGCTTACAATAACTAACCGTATACATAACATTGTAAAGCGCTACGGAATCTGTTGGCGCTATATACAAATAATAATAATAATAATAATAATAATAATCTTTCTCTATCCCTAACCCAAAGACAGTATTAACCAATTCCCATCATTAACCTACACTAACCAAAACCATAACCCTGCCCTAACATTTACCCTACCCTTACCCTTATATTTATAACAATACCGCAACCCTACGGTATACATCTGCTAATATCAATGCTGATATTAGCAAATGGGTTTGCTATTTAACATAAGAGATAGTGGTCTGTAACTGCCATCTACTGGTCATCTTCATAATTACATCCAGTGTAATTAGGAATGGAGCCCTGTTTCCAGTCAGGTCTATTCAGACCAGGGGAGTCTCCTTGAAGCAACCTGCAGCCCATAAAAACCGCAGCTGAGCGCGACTGGGTTTATGAATAAAGTTAAAGGGTTCTGTGCAGCTCTGACTTAGCTCTGCAGAGAGCGCAGTGGTCAGTGTGGGACCACTAAAATGGATCAATGGATACCTGGGAATAGTTGTGTGAGCAGGAATTTAACATTTTAATTAATATTAAAAGAGTAATAAAATGGCCCTAAACCGAGGGGAGACCCAGGTATCCATTTAACCCTGCTCACACCAAATCTGCAGGGCATTCCATGCCGTCCTACAGACATTCAAGCCCACTCTTTGAAGGATGGCATGGAACGCCCCAACATCATTAAGGGGTTAAATCAGCATATCTACATGTATGGCAGCCATTCCATTACAGTGTCTGTTGAATTCTAACACAGCCACACCTTGTTCTATTTAATGAGGTACTGATTACGTGACCTGGACCAAATCTTCTTTATCGCCTTAAAGAAGCACTATAGTGCCAGGAAAACAAACTTGTTTTCCTGGCACTATAGGGTTATTAGGTCCCCCCCTCTCTCAGGGTCCCCCTTCCGCTGGGCTGAAGGTGTTAAACCCCTTTAGCCACTTACCTTAATCCAGCTCTGGGCTCCCTCGGCGCTGATGACCTCTCCTCCCCCTGCCGACGTCAGCTCAGAATGTGCATGTGCAGCAAGAGCGGCGTGCGCATTCAAACCCCCCGCTGGAAAGCATTACTCAATGCTTTCTTATGAATGTTATAGTGAGTGCAAGGTACTGTAACCTTTTTTTTTATATATATCCCTGCCAAAGATGGGGTACATTGACGTTGTGGCAGGCTTATGCAATGTATGATCATATAATGTAACTAAACCCCCATTATTTTTGCCTAGATTAGGTGTTTTTAAAAAAACAAATAAAATCATTGAAGTTGCTGTTTAGTATATAATGATAGACTGTGTGGCAAAAAAACCAACACCAGTCAGAAAGTGGTGTGCTCAAGAGTTATATGTGAATAACTCACCTCCCCCCTCTCCTTCTTCTTCTATGTGTGTCTCTCTCATTGGGGTCTTTGTAAAAGTGAAGAATGCTTTTATTCAGCACAAAAAATTGCATTGAAGTTGCTGCTTAGTGGATAGGTGAGTGCGCTGGATCTTGTGTATTGTATAATTTGGCTCCCAGCAGCACCCCCATTTATGCATGTTCAGGTGAGTGCAGCCAACCACCCCCCGTTTCATTTATATCTCAAAATACAGTTAGAATGAACGTACATATATATGCATATATATATTTTTAACTTTTATTATATATATATATATATATATATATATATATATATATATATATATATACACACACACATATATATATACACTTAGTGTATTTTTGTAATATATATATATATATATATATATATATATATAAATATATATATTACAAAAATACACTAAGTACGAGAGTATATATATTTGTTTTTTGTCCATGTTATAGTGTTAGGGGGGTTGCCTGACAGCCAGCTATGCCGGCCATGTGATCGCTCTGTCAGACCGATAATCACATGGTGTGGGAGTGGGCTCAATTTGCCGGAGGAGGACTGTCTGGGATGTCAGACAGTCCCCCAGAATCGGAGTGCCAGACAAGGTAAGTTCCCAGCTGCTCCTTGGTTCAAAGCCATTACATGCCGCTGCAACAGCTTTAAATGAGGGATGGCATAGAAAGCTACAACAGTGTGAAGAGGTTATTGAGGAAAAGTATAAAATGCACTGCAGTGGTCAGCAATATCCTTTGTCAATAGGACCAGTGGGATGGCAGCAACTGTGATATAACTACCTCAAAAGTAATTGAAATGGAAAAATAACTGAATTCCAAAAGAGTTGAAAAGAAGAGAGAGTAGAAAAAGGATTCTATTCTGGCTTTACTGGCAGCGGGTGACATGGAGTGTCAGGTTGCGGAGATCCTTAAAAGGTCACTATAGTCACCAAAACAACTTTTGCTTAATGAATCAGTTTTGGTATATAGAATATTCCTCTGAAGTTTCACTGCTAAATTATCTGCAATTTAAGGGTTAAATAACTTTTTTTCTGTTTATGCAGCCTTAGCCACACCTCCCCTGACTGTGACGGACACGTCTTGCATGAAAACAAAATGGTTTCATTTTCAATCAGAAGTAACTTACTTTAAAAGTTTTTATCTCCTGCTCTGTACATTTAAGTTTAATTACATACAGGAGGCTCCTGTAGGGTCTAGCAAGCTATCAACAGAGCAGGAGATAAATTCTAAATTAAACAGAATTTGCAATAAAGGAAGTGTAAACATTAGATGACTCTTTACAGGAAGTAATTAGGAAGGCTGTATAAGTCACATGCAGGAAGGTGTGTTTAGGGCTGCATAAATAAAGTTATCTAACTCCTAAATGGCAGATAATTGAGCAGTGAGACTACAGGGGCATGACCAATACACCAAAAATGCTTCATTAAGCTAAAGTAGTTTTGGTGACTATAGTGTCCCTTTAAAGAAGGCGGTTCATAAGAACAAGGATTTCTGAATTATTAAGTTAAACAATTTAGTAGTGTGAACTTGTTTTCTCTGCGTTATTCAAAGTCTGAAAACACTGCATCTTGATGTTATTTTTAAAATTACAATATTTTTATTTGGAAGTAATGTAGTTTGTAGAGTAAAACAAATGTAAATTTTACTCAAACACATTCCTATAAATAGTCTCTAGTGGTCTCTTAATTTTGTACCAGAGCTGTATATATTGCATTGATAGAAAGAAGGATTGACATACATACAGCTACATACTGCATAGATAACACAGATAGACAGACATATACCGCAAAGATAAGAGACAGACACAGCTATCTATATACTGCACATATAAGACAGAAACAGAAAGCTAGATACTGCACAGATAAGACAGACAGAACGCTAGATACTGCATAAATGAGACAGACAGAGAGACAGCTAGATACTGCACAGATAAGACAGACAGACAGAAAGATACCACAGGCAGACAGATAGCTAAATACTGTATAGATAAGACAGACATACAGACAGCTAGATACTGCAGAGATAAGACAGAGAGACAGCTATTAATTTCAGCTGGTGACCTCTCCCAAGCCTCACAGCAATGCCAAATCGAACAACTGATGTGAAAAGCTAGTTAATAATGCAGGTCTGGTGGTGGATTGCTGAGCTAAGAGTTTTTAACCAGCTAAATAGCAGAAATCCTGACTTAGCACAGCGTGGTAAAATGATTTTTGGTAACGAAGTCATCATCCACATGGAATTCCTGCCATCAATCCATTAACATATGATAGCGCAAAAAGGTTACTAGAGCATTATTATTGGATGATTAACCCCTTCTGAGCCAAGACTCTACCTAGCGCATAATAGGTTAATAGGTTTCTGAAACGTACAGCACAGGATTTGACACTAGTCAAACACCATGCGATGGGAGAGGAGAACTCACCTTCTGTGCTTTTACTGGAGACTGCCAATGCGTGTCCCATAGGGGTCACGCGTCAATTTGAATTAAAAGATACATCTTCAATAAAGCTTTTTAAGCATTTTTTGCCAGGATTCCCTGTAACCAACCCTATAAATAATAATGGGAGATATAAGTGTTGTCTAGCTAAGGATATCCACATGGTAGTGGGTACAGGGTATGCATTTAGTGGGGAGCGTTGTCCAAATAGTTGTTAGGGCTGTTTAAGTTGTATTATAATTATTAGCACTTTACATAGCTCCCAACATATTTCACAGAGCAGTACAATTCTAGAGGTAAAGAAGGCTTCCAATCTCTATGAGGAATTGAGATTATATTATAAGGTATCTTGTCCAAAGATACTTACTGGTGAAGTGCTCTTACTGGAATTTCCAGACCTAACATTACCACTTCTCTAATCACCGGTTATGGTGTTAGCTGTTAGCTATACCTTGTGATAGCTGCAAGCTTTACTAGTTACTTGTTATTTGCGGTGGGAATGGCCAAGGTTAAAGCAAACGCTTTATCTGGAACCAAGGTGGGGAATTTTTGGAGATACTCTATTTTTGCCTACACTATGGCATTTGGATTCTAATTTGCTATACTTCACATTTTCGTGATTTACCTTGTAATAATTAGCATGTCTGTTTGGGATGAGAAACCACTAACGCTGTACAACTTACACAGTAATTCTAAAATGAGTTGAGTAGAAAACATTACAGCATTAAATTGCTGAGCTCACCAACAGCCAGTAGGTAAGTTTCTGTCCTGTGTAATTAAACTGAAATGTTTTAATGAATGCTGAATGGGGTTACTTCCACAGACACACATAAAGCCTCCTATTGTTCCCTTTTAACCCCTCACTGACAGCTAGCCTCATGGCTGTCTGCCTGCATCAAGAATGCAAACATCCAGACAATGCCTAGAGTGGCAGAGGGAAGTGGCACTGCGACCAATAATATCCATTGTACACAATCATTAGGAGAGCCACTGACAGGCAGACGGTGCTGTGAAACTTGCCTTCTGGTTTCTTGCGTGCTCTGCATTTGAGCCGCTTGGTTCATTGCCTTCATCCACCCATTCATGTCCTCTTGCGTGTCAGCACTGAAGTAATATGTCCGCATTCCGGTGTTTTCCTGGTGGAAGCCAACTGTCGAGCGTTTCTGATGAATATACGCTCGCATTCCGTTATGGACAGTCTGCAAAGTACAAACATTTCAGTGTGAGCAGATCCTGCGTTTTACATTAATTCTCATTTTATCCTAAGTGTTAAACACATCCTGCGCTATAGGTTTATTATTATTTTAACCTAAGTGTAAGCACATTCTGCGCTATATATTTATTATTGTTTTATCCTAAGTGTAAAGACATCCTGCGCTATAGGTTTATTATTATTTTATCCTAAGTGTAAACACATCCTGCGCTATAGGTTTATTATTATTTTATCCTAAGTGTAAACACATCCTGCGCTATAGGTTTATTATTATTTTATCCTAAATGTAAACACATCCTGCGCTATAGGTTTATTATTATTTTATCCTAAATGTAAACACATCCTGCACTATAGGTTTATTATTATTTTATCCTAAGTGTAAACACCTCCTGCGCTATATGTTTATTATTATTTTATCCTAAGTGTAAAGACATCCTGCGCTATAGGTTTATTATTATTTTATCCTAAGTGTAAACACATCCTGCGCTATAGGTTTATTATTATTTTATCCTAAGTGTAAACACATCCTGCGCTATAGGTTTATTATTATTTTATCCTAAGTGTAAACACATCCTGCGCTATAGGTTTATTATTATTTTATCCTAAATGTAAACACATCCTGCACTATAGGTTTATTATTATTTTATCCTAAGTGTAAACACCTCCTGCGCTATATGTTTATTATTATTTTATCCTAAGTGTAAAGACATCCTGCGCTATAGGTTTATTATTATTTTAACCTAAATGTAAACACATCCAGCACTATAGGTTTATTATTATTTTATCCTAAGTGTAAACACCTCCTGCGCTATATGTTTATTATTATTTTATCCTAAGTGTAAACACATCCTGCACTATAGGCTTATTATTAATTTAACCTAAATGTAAACACATCCTGCGCTATAGGTTTATTATAATTTTATCCTAAGTGTAAACACATCCTGCGCTATAGGTTTATTATTATTTTATCCTAAATGTAAACACATCCTGCGCTATAGGTTTATTATTATTTTAACCTAAATGTAAACACATCCTGCACTATAGGTTTATTATTATTTTATCCTAAGTGTAAACACCTCCTGCGCTATATGTTTATTATTATTGTATCCTAAGTGTAAACACATCCTGCGCTATAGGTTTATTATTATTTTATCCTAAGTGTAAACACATCCTGCGCTATAGGTTTATTATTATTATTTTATCCTAAGTGTAAACACATCCTGCGCGATATGTTTATTCTCATCTTATCCCAGGTGTAAACACATCCTGCATTATGTTTTTTATTATTTTATCCCAAGTGTAAACACATCCTGTGCTGTATGTCTATGCCCGTTTTATCCCAAATGTAAACACATTCTGCGCCATATGTTTGTCATCTTATCCTAAATGTATATACAGCCTGTATATACATAAAAATAACTTTCAGTGTGAGCACTATAAGTTTATAATTATTTTATCTCCAGTATAAAAACAGCGTTCAGTGCGAGCGCGGCCAGCGCTATATGATTATTCTAAGTGTAAATGCAATCTTAAGCACAAGTGCGACCTGCACTCATCATTGTGAAATCTACACAGAATTAAAGAAAAACAACATTTAGAGTGAAATTCTTATTGTTACAACGTGTGCAAAGCATGTATTAAATCCGCCCTCTGTAAACATTCCATCCAGTCTAAAATCAAAATGGTTTCTGGTAAACAGATTACAATACATACAGTATTATACACTATCCATCAATCCACAAATAAATAAAACCTTTCCTGATATTAAGTTCTATTTCACCAAGAAAGGAAATAAGACAAATTTCTAAATAACGCTGCCGCTATTAGAACTATAACTTCGTTCAGAAGTATGTTTACTGGCAACTTAAAAGCAGATTGTTCCATTTATGCTTAAATAAAGCTTGAAGAATATTTCAGAAACGTAAGAAGAAAACAATTAACTAGAAGTAAGAGAACAATTAAATGAATATAAAACATGAAAACAAGCAGGCATTACATTTTAAGTAATTAAAATTTAAATTTTAGGTACAATAAATCTATGTATTTCTGCGGCAGTACAACAAAATCATCCCAAAAACGATGAATCTCTTCTTTATCTATTAGAGCAGAGTGTGATCTTACCGCATCGAAAGCTACATGTTGGTACTGGAAGCTGCCGAATGACGAGCCAGCTCTAATCTGCAGCTTGATTAACACGTCGTTAACACAAACTGACATTTCAGCCAAGTCCCAGTGAGGTCAGCAATTCTCCCAGAGCTCAAAACCCCTCCGCCCAATGCATTCATTCCTTCTGATTTAAAAAACACTGCGCCCCGAATGCACATTATTACATATTATAATAGCACCCGGCAACAGAAACCAAAAAACCCAGTGCTATCGATAGGTCTACTAAAAGGATGGATTGTTTACTTTGTAATATATACTGTACATGTGCACACAGTGCAAAGCTTTTTTAACTCTTGTGATGGTTTGATAAAATTCTCTTTGACCTCCCTCTCCCACCCCTTTTGTGTATCTTTCACATTGTTCGGAAAGATACACAATAAATTAACACATTTATTAAATAATAAGCAGTACACTCGATATACCTTCTACTGAACTTAGTGAATGCAAAACAAATAGGGATATTACAGTGTAACTACAAGAATCAGGACCACATCAGTCATTTCCAGTGATCATGATGCTTGGATTCTGTATGTGCAGTGTTTCAGTATCAAAGAATGGACATAGTGAGATATAACCAACGTTTTTCATTCCACCTCTTGCAGCTTCCTCACAGTGTCACAAGAGGCTGGCTAATGTCAATTCTGTGCATACTGGACATCTGTTGCCATGATTCACTGCTGACGAGACAGACGACCTATGGCAGCACCCCCCCCCCCTTGCATGCCGCCCATGTCCTCCCCTCAGTCAGTCCTTCCGGACATCCCTAAACCTCCAACGAGGAGTGACATCACCAAAGGAGGATCGGGCTGCAGGGAGATAGCGGGGTAAGCTTTTACTTTATTTTCTTTTTACATTTTACCAGGGTGTGGGGGGGGAGGTGGAAGGGGGAGTCAAAAAATGTTTCCGTGAAGAAAAAAACATGTGTTTTATTAAAGCACGCTTTCTGGTTACAGTAGAGGGAGGTACAGTAAGTGCAGTAGGTATACAATGTATGTATATTTTTTTATATAGTGCTAACAGGTGTAGGCTGAACTTGATGGACACAAGTCTTTAGCTATGTAACCCTAACTATACTACACTACACACTTTACAGGTTTCATTACAGTAGAGGGTGGTACAGTAAGTGCAGTAGCTATACAGTATATGTATATTTTATTTATAGAGCTTTAAGAGGTGTACTTAGCACTTTACAGATTATACAACCCTTGGGGGTCAGAGGTTCAAATCCCAGCATGGTTGACTCAGCCCCTACTGAGGTAGATAAAATGAGTACCATTAAATTGGGTAATAGTAACATCCACTAGATGTTGGGCAAAAGTAACATCCCCAGGACGTACTTGGAAACGAGAGTAATTTGAATGTACCTTTCCTGGTTAAATACTTTGTTGTTATTATTTCAAGAGAGAGTGGTCCAGTAAATGCAGTAGGTATACAGTGTATGTATATTTTATATATGTGTGTGTATATATATATATATATATATATATATATATATATATATATATTTCTAAAAGGTGTAAGTAAGTACTTTACTGGTTAAGTCACAGAAGAGGGAGGTACAGTAACTGCATTAGGTATACAATGTATATTTTATTTATTTAGCTCTAACAGGTGTACTCAGTACTTTACTGGTTAAGTCACAGTAGAGGGAGGTACAGTAACTGCATTAGGTATACAATGTATATTTTATTTATTTAGCTCTAACAGGTGTACTCAGTACTTTACTGGTTAAGTCACAGTAGAGGGAGGTACAGTAACTGCATTAGGTATACAATGTATATTTTATTTATTTAGCTCTAACAGGTGTACTCAGTACTTTACTGGTTAAGTCACAGTAGAGGGAGGTACAGTAACTGCATTAGGTATACAATGTATATTTTATTTATTTAGCTCTAACAGGTGTACTCAGTACTTTACTGGTTAAGTCACAGTAGAGGGAGGTACAGTAACTGCACTAGGTATACAATGTATATTTTATTTAACCATAAAACCAAAATGGCAATGAATGAACATCACAAGCCATAAATCAGATTTACATGTTTTCTTTTCTAGATTCTGAACAAAGGAAAACATTTAGACATGTTATCACTTGCACAGCGCCTAACGTAATCAAATGAAAGATCTTTAATTAGGCTAATGTTCAGAAACAATCATTTAATATCATTAGCAAGCCAGCTTCTACTCCAAGCACCATGAGATCTCCCCTACAAACAAGATATCTTTCCGTGGGTTATTTATCACATAAAGCTGGCAGGATTAACTCTCCCACATACAATCATGGGAGCAGCAGGCTTGGCGGAAACGTTTCAGCCACCTTACAGGGTGAGGATAGCTCTCTGGAGAAGCTGGAAATCATGGTAATTTGCAGCAAATAGTGAATGGAGATGGGTGAAATACTTTTTTTATTGTGTAATCTTTTTTGTAAAAAGAGGTTATTGAAGTATTTCCAGACAGGCCATTCTTCTTGGTCCTCACTTATTATTATTTATATGTTTTCACCCAAAAAGCATACACTTGTATAATGTTTTTGCTAATTCTCCATAAACTCTAGGGAATGTAATAAAAGACTAGTGACAGTCGCTCTGTTTCTATGGTCGGATTAGCTCACCCTATATATTTTACCAGCCATATAGCAGGCAAATGTGTAGCTTGCCAATCTTCACCCATTGCCCAGCAAATGCAAATGCTTTGATAGTATCTGGGATGTGGAATTCTTATGGCCAGATGTCTGGGACATGTAGTTCCACGCACTGGGCAAGCAGAGTTTTCAGCGCTCACTAACGCATCAAAGTGCAGGATGAGATTCATAATGGCTATATTGTGACTCTCTACGTTCCAGGCCCTTTGTATGTCAATACACCTAAAGGCTAGAATTACACACCTGTGTTTCCAGAAAGCATAACATTTTATTTGACAGTTTTTCCATTTTCCCAAATACAGTATCCTTTTATTTCAAGGTGATTCTTACTTCCCATCCATAGCCAACAATCACTGTCTCATTTTGCCTTATTGAACAATTAAAGGAACACTATAGTCACCTAAATTACTTTAGCTAAATAAATCAGTTTTAGTGTATAGATCATTCCCCTGCAATTTCACTGCTCAATTCACTGTAATTTAGGAGTTAAATCACTTTGTTTCTGTTTATACAGCCCTAGCCACACCTCCCCTGGCTATGATTGACAGAGCCTGCATGGAAAAAAAAACTGGTTTCACTTTCAAACAGATGTAATTGACCTTAAATAATTGTATCTCAATCTCTAAATTGAGCTTTAATCACATACAGGAGGCTCTTGCATGCTCTAGCAAGCTATTAACATAGCAGGGGATAAGAAAATCTTAATTAAACAGAACTTGCAATAAAGAAAGGCTAAATAGGGCTCTCTTTACAGGAAGTGTTTATGGAAGGCTGTGCAAGTCACATGTAGGGAGGTGTGACTAGGGTTCATAAACAAAGGGATTTAACTCCTAAATGGCAGAGGATTGAGCAGTAAGGCTGCGGGGGCATGTTCTATACACCAAAACTGCTTCATTACGCTAAAGTTGTTCAGGTGACTATAGTGTCCCTTTAATGTGGTTTTAAGGTATAGACCACGCGCTCCCACACTGGACCACCAGAGACTTTAATTAATCAACAGGAATCATAGACCACCCATTCCTGCATAAACCACAGAGCATATACACAGTCAGCAAACATAACACAGACATTACACACAGTCCTCAAACATCAGCAAACCTAACACACATCACATATAACCAGTAAAGCTAACACACATTACACACAGCCAGCAAACATCACACACACACACTATACACAGCCAACAAGCCTCACACACATTACAAGTAGCCAGCAAACCTCACACAAATATTACACAGAGCCAGCAAACATCATACACCCGGCACACACATACACACATTACACACAGTAAACCACAAGCAGGGTCATATTACAGACAGACACCACACGCTGTAAGTCAGTTTTAGGGATTTACATTCACTTAATGTCCCTTTAAGCGTAATTCCTCTTTAATACCTGGCTAACCTAATGCAAATCTCTCTTTTTTATTAGATTGTAAGTTTTATTGGACAGGGCTGTAATCACCATCTATTTTTATAGTCCACAAGCCTTTCATATACGTGACAAACAATGATTCTGAACTTTCATTGCAGTTTTTCGTACCTTAAATGAATACTTGCGGTTTATGCGATCTTCTGGATCCACCGGTGAGATTGCATACCCTGGCAGCGGTATGCTCCCCAGTACAGCCTCCTCTCTGCTATCTGTGGGGAAAAAATAAAAAAAACAGTGCTCCATAAATGGCATTACATGCAAGAAGAGGAGGAACAACAAAAAAACTGGTCCAATACAACTTAAAGTGTTACAGCAACATTTTGACCTACATCAAGTCTGTGCTTGAGGCATGGAAAATACCAGGTGTAGCTCGAAAGGATTCCAGTTCAGCACTATTAATACACTATGTATCACTTTAAGGAGTGCTGGACTTGCTATGCTTATTAGCCGTTATCGATCTTGCTGATAATGGAGAATAGATTACTTTAAGAAAGTCCTCAATCAAATTCTATTTAAAGAGGATCATTCCCACGCAGTCCACAAGTTGATTAATTTACATCATGAATGGCTTATAAATGTAAATATATATATATATACACACACATACATACACACACACACTCAAAATTATTCAACACCCATTAAAAATCATGTTTACTATCAACTTACAGACTTTCAGCCGCTTGCAATGAACAAATCAAACACAAACAATTGATATAACTCAACACAATGAACGCTTCAAGTGGTTTCCCCAAATTCAATTGAAAATGCAACTTATAATGATCCAGTCTCAAAATTATTTAACCCCCTGAAAAGAATCCCTCACAATAGAACAAAAAGATCATAGCTCTTCAGAAACAAGGAACAGAATATAAAAAGATTGTGAAGGCACTGAATGTTCATAGAGACACTGTTAGAAGCATATTTTTCAGGTACAAAGTTGAGGCAACAGTGGTTACACTACATAGACGGGACAGCAGAGAATACGCTATCAATGACTACAACTAGATTTCTGAGAAGTAAGGTTATTAAAAACCCACGAGTTACTGCAGCAAGACTTTTTAGAGGTTTCCGTGAGCACTGTAAGGCGTGTACTAAATGCAGAAGATTTCCATGCCAGAACTCCCAAGACATACACCACTACTGAGCCAAAAGCACAAGAAAAGTCTCCAATATGTTCAAACTCATATAAATAAGCCACAAAAGTTTTAGGATTCTGTTCTGTGGCGCAATGAAACAAAACTGGAACTTTTCGTCCCAATGGATCAACGGTATGTCTGGAGGAAGAAGGATGAAGCATACGCTGAAAAGAAGACTCTGCCTACAATTAAGCATGATGATGCTCTGGGGCCGCTTTGCAACCAATGGCATTTGAATTCTGCAGTGTATAGAAGGCAATATAGATTAATTGAAGTATCAAGAAATCCTAAGAAAAAACATCATGCCACCTGTGAGGAAGCTGAAGCTTGGGCATCATTGGACCTTCCAAGAAGACAATGATCCCAAGCATACCTCAAATTCCACTAAGGCTTGGTTGTAGAAGCAGTGCTGGAAACCTGACTTAAACCTCATAGAAAGTCTCTGGTTGGACTGCAGCACAAACCCAAGAATAGCTGGTGTCTGGCTATGCATCTTATTTACAGCAGGTTATAACAGCAAATGGGTGCTCTACTAAGTACTAAAGACGCTTGTCATGAAGGGGTTGAATAATTCTGAGACTGGAGAAGTCAGTATCAGTTGCATTTTAGTTGACTTTGGGCAAACCATTTAAAGCATTTGTTGTGTTGAGCGATTATCTTTTTTTTTTTTAATTCTTTTTTTCAACTAACATTAAATATAGGAAGGCAACAGTTTACATAACAATTACTGTCTTAATCTATCCTCCGGGACAAGGAGGAGAACATAAAGAAGGACAAAGTACATAGATATCTTGACCATGTACACGAAACAAGAGGGTATTAACAGACTTTGGAGCTCCATAGGGGACGAGGCCTGGTCTGTTAGGCAAGGCTCATTTGTGGGCTTGAAGCCTGACCATTGTATACATTAGCTGACATTGGAAGGTTCATGGGTGGAAATAGTGGTAGTCCTCGCTACAAATATCATGGGCTTAATTAAGAGATTAGTTAGATCAGGTTCTAAAGGATTTCTGCTTACTGTATGGTAAAGGGAATGTCCTGACTTAGTGGTTCCGAGGATGTTGTGGGTTGGACGAGGGTGGTGTTGAGCTATTTCAATTGCTTTTGTTTGATTTGTTCACTGCAAACAGCTGAAAGTCTGTACATTTTGGCAATATACCTGATTTTCAATGTCGGTTGAATATATTTTAGGCCACAGATTTACTTAATCTGGGAATGGTACAACAGACAGATAAATATGTAACTGCAAACATATAAAACCATCAGATACAAAGCAAGCTATGTCTCTCACCTTTGTAGTAAAACAAACAGTAATCAGAAAGCAGGAACCAGCGACGTTTCCATAATCGTATCCCAGAACTATCCTGCAAAGTAAAATTAAACAATCAGCAATCTCTGAATCGAAAGGCACTGAATTAGTTGGATAGGAGAAGCCTAATCTGTAAGGATGTAATCATAACTAGCTGCATCAGAGAACCCTGAAATGTAAGGAACTAATCATGACTAGCTGGATTAGCAAACCCTAAACTGTAAGGAACTAATCATAACTAGCTGGATTAGCAAACCCTAAACTGTAAGGAACTAATCATAACTAGCTGGATTAGCAAACCCTAAACTGTAAGGAACTAATCATAACTAGCTGTGTCAGCGAATCCTAGGCTGTAAACTACTCATAACAAGCTGAATTAGCGAACCCTAAACTGTAAAGATCTAAATGTAACTAGCTGTGTCAGCGAATAGAGTTATTTGGATTAGTTGTGAATCACCACTCCTTAAATGCTCAGACAGTCTCTCAGAAGTATCTGAAAAGGAGACTTAAAGCAGGGCTACAAACACCTGTAATAGTTAGACATTAACAGACATTAGTTGGGCATGAAGTGATAGAAGGAGCGCTAAATGGATACACACTGTCTATATCCATGTCTAAAATTACAGGAGAAAGAATGTGCGTAACTATTCTAGGTAGCATTTAAATTGCAGACTCTTCATATGGGAGTGAACACAGATTACGGTGCCCAAGCTTAGAGAATATTGAAAGGTACCTGTTTGTACAGCCAGCCTCGTGCCACAACTGGGACATCCGGGTTTCTCTTGATGGACTGCTCTCTTTTGCCAAAGCTGTAGACTTTATTGCCAGATTTGGGAGCCTGTAATAAACCAGGATTGGTAATGTAAAGCACAGCAAGAAGTAAGATAATGCACATGGTGGGGATATAACAAGTGGTAAGGTAAGAAATGTGGTGAGGATATTACAAGCAGTAATATAATACATATGGCAGGGATATTACAAGCAGTAAGATACTACACGTGGCAGGGATATTACAAGCAGTATTATAATACACGTGGCAGGGATATTACAAGCCGTATTATAATACACGTGGCAGGGATTTAACAAGCAGTACTATAAAACACGTGGCAGGGATATTACAAGCCGTAAGATAATACCCATGGCAGGGATAGTACATGCAGTAATATACCCGTGGCAGGGATATTACAAGCAGTAATATAATACACGTGGCAGGGATATTACAAGCAGTAATATAATACACGTGGCAGGGATATTACAAGCACTAATATAATACACGTGGCAGGGCTATTACAAGCAGTAATATAATACACGTGGCAGGGATATTACAAGCAGGAATATAATACATGTGGCAGGGATATTACAAGCAGTAATATAATACACGTGGCAGGAATATTACAAGGAGTAATATAATACACGTGGCAGGGATATTACAAGCAGTAATATAATACACGTGGCAGGGATATTACAAGCAGGAATATAATACACGTGGCAGGGATATTACAAGCAGGAATATAATACACGTGGCAGGAATATTACACGCGGTAAAAAAATACACGTGGCAGGGATATTACAAGCGGTAAAATAATACATGTGGCAGGGATATTACACCCGGTAATATAATACATGTGGCAGGGATATTACAAGCGGTAAGATAATTCATGTGGCAGGGATATTACAAGCGGTAAGAAAATACATGTGGCATGGATATTACAAGCAGTAAGAAAATACATGTGGCAGGGATATTACAAGCGGTAAGACAATACATGTGGCAGGGATATTAGAAGCTGTAAGACAATACATGTGGCAGAGATATTACAAATATTACAAGCTGTAAGACAATACATGTGGCAGGGATATTAGTAGCTGTAAGATAATACATGTGGCAGGGATATTATAAGATGTAATTTAATACACGTAGAAGATAATACTTCAAATTAAATAATGGGACTGTTTTTTGCCTGCCTGCCAGCCAGTCAATCAGAGCGCTATGACATAAATCACACAGTGTGGGAAAGCCCTTGTAAGTCTATTCCCTCCATGCAAGCTGAGTGTGTACAGAGTAGGGATCGACCGATATTGATTTTTTAGAGCCGATACCGATACCGATAATCTGCGAACTTTCAGGCCGATAGCCGATATCTTGCCGATATTCTGTACATTTACTATTTTGAATAAATAAACTAATTCGAAAGGTAAATGCACAAAATATATATGCCACATGTAGTGGATGAAGTGTGTTTAGACAGGGGAACTGTGTGTGTTTGTGTAGTGTGTGTGTGTGTGTGTAGTGGATGCAGAGTGTGTGTATATAATGCAGTGTGTTTATGTAGTGTGTGTGTATAATGCAGTGTGTTTTTGTGTGTGTATGTAATGCAGTGTGCGTGTGTTTGTGTAGTGTGTATGTATGTAATGCAGTGTGTGTTTGTGTAGTGTGTATGTAATGCAGTGTGTGTGTCTGTGTAGTGTGTATGTAATGCAGTATGTGTACTGTGTTTGTGTAGTGTGTATGTAATGCAGTGTGTGTATGTAATGCAGTGTGTGTGCAGTGTAGTGTGTGCAGTGTGTCTGTAATGCAGTATGTGTGCAGTGTGTGTTTGTGTAGTGTGTGTTTGTGTAGTGTGTATGTAATGCAGTGTGTGTGCCTGTGTAGTGTGTGTGTATGTAATGCAGTATGTGTACTGTGTTTGTGTAGTGTGTATGTAATGCAGTGTGTGTATGTAATGCAGTGTGTGTGCAGTGTAGTGTGTGCAGTGTGTGTCTGTAATGCAGTATGTGTGTAGTGTGTGTTTGTGGTGTGTGTGTAGTGTCTGTCTGTGTAGTGTGTGTATGTAATGCAGTGTATGTAATGCAGTGTGTGTGTATGTAATGCAGTATGTGTTTGTGTAGTGTGTGTGTGTTTGTGTAGTGATGTAATTTGTGTAATTTTTTATTTTAATATTTTTTTTAATATTTAAATGTTTTTTTTGTTTAGTCCCCCCCAGTGTGTGTTTGTGTAGTGTGTGTTTGTGTAGTGTGTATGTAATGCAGTATGTGTTTGTGTGTGTGTGTGTGTGTTTGTGTAGTGCTGTAATTTGTGTAATTTATTTTAATATTTATTTTAATATTTAAAAATGTTTTTATTTTTTGTTTAGTCCCCCCTCCCTGCTTTTTACCAGGGAGGGGGATATAGTATCCCCTAGTGGTCCAGTGGCTTGTTAAGTACAGTGGTGGCTCAGCAGCAGCAAGCGCTGACTTACCTTGCAAGCAGCTCCTACAGCTCCCTGTGTAAATCTCGCGGCTCTTAGTGCCGCGCGGAGCGTTGCCATGGTAACCCGTGGCAACGCTCTGCGGCCGCGGGTCTCGCGAGATTTACACAGGGAGCTGCATGCAAGGTAAGTCAGCGCTTGCGGCTGGCCCCCACAGGACCGCCGGGCTTGTAATGGGCCCAGCGGTCCTGTTATATATTATCGGCAATATCGGTATCTGAATTGGCCGATACCGATATTGCCGAAAATACCAAATATCGGCCGATAATATCGGCCAGACCGATAATCGGTCGATCCCTAGTACAGAGCCCTCCAAAGGACCAGTATTAATTAATTGTATTGTGGGTTTGTTTTTTTTTATCTATAATTTTTTTTTTTTTGCAAATCTTATTTTTTTACATTTCTTTTGTAAGTGATTGAACTCCTAAATGGCAGATAATTGAGCAGCGAGACTGCAAGAACATGGTCTACTCTATACAATAAAACCGCTTCATTAAGCTAAAGTTATTTTAATGCCTATTGAATCCCTTTAAATCTTGTAAATTTTCAGATTTACTCTTATAATGTGTAACTTCAGAGTTTTACAGACAATGCAAACAGGACTGGGAGAGGGGGCACTTTAGACGCTTGTTCAACCTATACTAGCATATAACACAGTGTATGCAGCCACTGATAGGTTTAGAAGTTCAACCTGTGATAGGGGGACACGCTGTGCCATGTGCAATGACAGCGTTAGTTCTGTAATAAAATAACAAAGAAGGAAATCGCCAGACACTGTTGAGGCAGATCTTGGTTGGTTACAGAGAAAATATATAAAAGATACTATGCAAGTATAAACAGGTTTTATTTATTTTACAGTTAGGTACAGAAATGTTTGGACACTGATACTCGTTTTGTTATTTATTTTTCCAAAATCAATTTAAGTGACCGTTAAATAACAAATATGGCCTTAAAGTGTAGCCTCTCAGCTTTAATTTGAAGCTATTCACATCCAAATTGGAGTAAGGGTTTAGGAATTACAGCTCTTTAAAGGGACACTATAGTCACCTGAACAACTTTAGCTTAATGAAGCAGTTTTGGTGTATAGGCCCTGCAGCCTCACTGCTCAATCCTCTGCCATTTAGGAGTTAAATCCCTTTGTTTATGAACCCTAGTCACACCTCCCTGCATGTGACTTGCACAGCCTTCCATAAACACTTCCTGTAAAGAGAGCCCTATTTAGCCTTTCTTTATTGCAGGTTCTGTTTAATTAAGATTTTCTGATCCCCTGCTATGTTGGTATATTCTGAGAAAAAAAAAAAAAGCGCAGGTGAACTCTGCAACACAAAAAGGCCTAGACGTCCACGAAAAACAGTGGTGGGTGAGTGTAGGATCCTTTTCACGGTAAAGAAAAACGCTTTCCTAACATCCAACCAAGTAAAGAATACTCTCCAGGAGGTAGGCATATCTTTATCCAAATCAACCACAAAGAGAAGACTTCACCAGAGCAAATGCAGTGGGTTCAGCACAAGATGCAAATCATTCATAAGCCTCAAGACTAGAAAGGCCAGATTAGACTTTCCCCAAAATCATCAAAAAAGCCAGTGCAGTTTTGAAACAGCATTCTTTGAATAGATGACACTAAAACAAACCTGCAACAGAATGATGGGGGAAAAAAAGTATGAAGAAGGCTTGAAACATCATCTTTAAAAAAAACGTGGGATGGCATGGAAATGCATGGCTTCCAATGGCACCGGGTCACTACTGTTTAATGATGTGACAGAGGCATCTGGATGAATTCTGCAGTGTACAGGGATATATTGTCTGCTCAGATACAGCCAAATTCAGCGGCGCTTCACATTACAGATGGACAATGACCCATAACATACTGCGAAAGCAGCCTAGGAATTTTCTTAGGGCAAAGAAATTGAATATTCTGCAATGGCCGAGTCAATCGTCTGAACTCAACCCAATCGAGAATGCATTTCACTTGCTAAAGACAAAACTTAAAGCAGAGAGTCCCACAAAAAAACAACAACTATAGACAGCTGCAGTAAAGTTTTGGCAAAACATCGCAAAAGGAGGAGACCCAGCATTTGGTGATGCCCATGGCCTTCCAGATTCAAGCAGTTCTTGACAAAGTATCAAATATTAACAGTTTATTTATAATTGTGTTAATTTGTCCAATTACATTTGAGCCACTGAAATAAGGGGACTATGTATGAAAATGGAAAAAAAGCTGAAAGTCTGCACTTTAATTGCATTTTGGTTCCTCCATTTTACATCCATTGTGGTGACGTACAGAGTCAAAATTATGAAAACTGTGTCAATGTCCATGTATTTACAGACCTAACTGCAAATTTGTATCCGGTCATGAAATCCCAGGAGAGTGCCACAATACAGAGAATCAAATTCCTTATACCTTCTATGAAATATAAATTGCTATAACTTTTCCTGCCAATAATGTGTCTTTACCGCAACTGGATTACAAACGTGAACATGGCCAACGTGAACTTCACAAATTCAATCTGTTAGTCTCCACATATTGCTGGCGTGTTGTACATAATTAGCAGATACCTACCTGAAGGTAATCGCATGCTGCATTAAGGGTTAAATAAAGGGAGCACAGGCTACGTGGACGGTGGCATTTATTATGTTTTCCTACATTTACAAAAAGACAGATATGGCTAATAATGAGGGCAATTTTAAAAGGGAAGTAATGGCAGCATTTAGGTTCTGTAGCTTTAAATGTTTAGTATGAGGTTGTTGTTTTTTTTTTTTGTTTTTTTTAGATCCAGAATGAAATCCTTCTATGTAATATTATTCCTGGGTAAGTTAACTCTTATAAGTCAGTTCATGACCGCAAAGAATCAGCCAAAGAAGACATTCTCAACACTATCAGCTAATTATTGTATCTAGTGAAAGAGCGGTTAAATTATTCTAGAATGGAATAATACAACACTGGAAACGTCCTCCTGCAGCCCCCAAAGCAGCCCCCCCTCCCTTGAAAGCTGCACAAGACAGATCAAGATGTGCATTAGTTATGGTGCATTGCAGCAAGTTTAAAAGAACCTGACTGACAGAAACTGGCAATTCATTATTCATTTATTACACTTGGGTTTCCGTGCAAAGATTATTAACTACAATATTTTACACACAGAGAGTCTCGTAACTGATCACCAATCCTTTTCGCAAATAAATCCCATTCACATGAATCAGCTATTAGGACAAATGCAACAAATCAATATGTGACAACCATCCCGATTTCTAGAGGACAGTCCTGAGCCTGGACAATCCTACTGTTACAAGTATTAAGCGTTCAGTGTACACACACCACTAAATCATTTCTATGATTGCTTCATACCCGGGATCAGTGGTTGTATATTTGATGATATATTAAGCTTTTATGGATCAGTGGAAATAGTTAACTAGTAACATAGTGATTCCTCGTATGTTTGTACATAGTTACTCACACCCAGTGGGGGTGGTATTTCACACTTTAGGTGTTTTTTCTCTCTTACTATCCTCTGTTCTCACATACACACATTTCTGCACTTCTCTTACACTCCTATACATTTCACATTTACAGAACACTCACTTAGGCGAGTTCCTCACTTCATCCATATGACTCCTTATGTTTGGAGTCATCTTTCAGCACTTCACACACTTTACATGTGCATCAAATTTTTTCCACACCTCTTTGTCCACTTTTTTACACTTTTTTTTTATGCTGTGTTGTGCTTTTTCACTGTTTGTGGTATTCACCTTGCATCATCCCACTTTATAAACTTTTTCAACATTGCCCTATGGTTCCTCTTTTCACCCTATTTGTGTCACACTGTATCTTTGTATATCATATTTCCCACTGGATTGTTCATCTTATACTTCCCCTGACCTACTCAGTACATCTTCATGTCTAGTAGATTCTCAGTACTTATTTGTATATTTTAGTTTGATGGCTCTTACAGATTTCAGTCTGGACTTAGAATCTCTCCGTTATGTTTATTTTAATCCACGTCACTTCATAGGAGGTGAAGGTTGTTGTTTCCACGGTTACGGTATACACTAAGGTTAGGGCACTCCCCCACGTAAACTGTCCTCACGTATGACGTCATTGCACGAATCACATCGTCCTGTGAATGCGCATGCGCACATCGATCAATCACTTCCGGCTTCGGGAACACGGACGGGCACTACCACACACCTTTGGTAAGTCACTTATTTATTACTGTATATATTGCTGCACTGTATGATTTGTTATTGATCTTGATAAAGACCCAGGAGGGTCTATACATTTGATTGTTTATTTCAATACACTTTAAAAAAAATCCCTGAGGAGTGCTCCATTTATGCTTTGTGTGTGTGTATGTGTATATATATATATATATTTATATTAGTTTCTGCCGGGTTTGAAATATAAAATATTTTTTTACATAGACTAACTCTTAAACAGACTGTTCTTGGGGCACTATAGACAAAGAAGAAGTCTCTGAAGTGCATTGGGAAATAACAGAAAATGGAAAAAAAAAGGTGACACATAGATAAACTGCAAAGAAAGAAACCACTCTCAAAAAAAATCATTAAAAAAGAAGAGATTTTAAAGGTACAGTTTCTGGCTCAGAGACCGCGTCGGAAATAATGTTAAAATAGCCCACAAATATGATGGATCCTTAATACCGCTGAGCTATCTATAAAGCTGTAAAATACTGCAATAGCACACTCCAAAATATCCCTGCCTCTATTCTGCAGTGAAATCAGTATGTGATACCCCCTAAGCCATTTTGGGGATCCCCATTTATATTCCCAGCAGTGAACAACAGTACAGTTTGTCATGTCAAGGACATATTTACTTTATTAAATCTGCAAACTTTCTATTTAGCAGAAATTTACTCAAATACACCAAATTCTCTAATCTAAGCCTTCTGTGTCGAGATAAAACTGACCTAGGTACACCTGGGGTTAACCAGTTATCCGCAGAGACCAGCAAATTTACACAGACCCATTACTAATCAAATGAGCAAGCCTGCTGCCACTGACTTGACTCACCTGCCTCAGGAACACTGCGTCAATCAGCTTACCTTGGGAATGGCTCTGGTGTCTGCATTCGAACTGGTCACTGCAGTGGACGTCTCACTGACCATACTTGAAGGTCTTTGGCTCATCGGCAGTGGAGACTCGAGTGAGATCTCCCTGGAGAAAGAAGAAACAAATGAATTTGCAGCAGCAGCAGGAGCGGAGCTCCGTCTGACAGATTTTCATTGCTTACAAAAGCAGAATAATTGAACCATCTTGTCCTATCGTCAGACCGTAAGCGAATGAAGGACACTGGCTCAGTTGGATTTAAGTGAATGGACTTGTTGTAGTTCTGTCTTTAGCACATAGTCAGCGCAGGATAATTATACAGTCAGTGATCTTACATGAACCCAAATGTAAAAAACAATAAACAGATTAACTCAAAATGCATCAATAAACCTCTCTTCCCATAAGTCCAAATGGGACTGCATGAACAGAGATGAGTTGGATCCCAGATACCCAAATGCATGAACAGAGGTGACCTGGACCACAGATAGCCAACTGCATGAACAGAGGTAGGCTACATTACTGATCCAACTGCATGAATAGAGGTGCGCTAGATCCCAGATAGCTAACTGCATGAAAGAAGGTGAGCTGGATCCCTGATACCCAGCTGCATGAATAGAGGTAGGCTACATCACTTATCTAACTGCATGAACAGAGGTGAGCTGGATCCCAGATACTCAAAGAATAGAGGTGAGCTCAGATTTTTGCGTTCGTAGTTAATACTGTTGTAATGTGGACCTACTGGGTTAATGACCTATTGAATAGATCTCTCCAGACATCATCTAAATGCATTTATTCAGAATCAGTGGAAAATGAGTTTGAGTCACTTGGAGGACAACCACAACTGCTGCTTTTCAGGACAGGACGCACAAATAAAAGGGGAAAAGATGGAAGCATCAAAGGTATACTCCTATATTACCTGGCCTAGAACATCAGTATTAGATGCACAGAAGCTTCCCAGATATCTAACACTCCAGCCTGAAATGTACGTATGCCAGTAAGAAGTAAAGGAAGTGTGTTTGAACATTCCCAGGGATCTGGAACAGATTACGCAGCACCGGTATTTTATTATGGGATCCCCAAGGAGCAAGGACAGATTACACAGCACCGGCCTTTTATTATGGGAAGCATTCAGGAAAATATGTCTTACTGACCCACAGGGGTACAAACACTACCAAAAATGATCACCAACTTCCGGAGATGGGTCGAGGCACTGTACGACGGGCCCACCGCCCACATCATAGTAAACGGAGCACTGACGGGTGACTTCCCCATCACCAACGGCACACGGCAGGGGTGCCCCTTATCTCCCCTGCTTTTTGCGCTGACACTCGAACCTTTTCTGACGCACATACGACAGGACGCAGCAATCAGGGGCATTGAACATGGAGACACACAACACAAAGTCGCGGCATACGCCGATGACCCCCTCTTCTTTATCACTAACCCGGAGGTCTCGCTCCCGAATATCCTGAAGGCCTTCAGGACCTTCGGGGAGATATCCAACCTCAAGATCAACTTCACAAAATCCTACATCTTGAACGTTAGTATACCAGAACACAGAGCCTCCCCCTTAAAGCAGAGCCACACATTTCAATGGGCACAACACCAAATACAATACCTAGGCACATGGCTGACGCGGAGGGAACCTGATCTATTCAGACACAACTTCATCCCCCTACTAGACAGGTTCCGGAAAGACCTGTCGGATTCGGCATACCCACACATATCCTTGCTGGGCAGGGTCCAGGTTATAAAAATGAACCTGCTCCCACGCCTACTATACCTCATGCAAGCCCTACCCATTACCATCCCCAGATCATTCTTTCAGGCCCTGAGACAGGAAACCGGGAAATATGTCTGGGACCGCAAGAGACCGAGGGTCAAACTAGCCGCACTGACACTGCCCAAGGACAGGGGGGGACTGGCCATACCAGACTTCTCCCTGTACTACGAATCCTGTCACATCCAACGAATTATGGAGTGGACAAAAGAGAAGGTGCATAAGAGATGGAAAGAGGCAGAGGAAACGGATGCGGGGATACCGCTGTCCACCGTCCCATGGCTAGGGAGAGGAGGGAGCAGGGGACAGGGCACACCCTACACAACCACAAACCTACGGGCGTGGGAGAGAGTAGCAAAGAGATGCAGACTAGCGCCATTCCCGTCCCCCCTTCTCCCTCTCACGCATAACGACAGCTTCCCACCGGGGCTAGACCCCAACGCATTCAGGGACTTAATCCGACATGAAATACCCAGACTTCACCACCTCCTGGCAGGCACGAAATGCAAAACCCCCACCCTCCTACACCACCTAAAACACAGACAGCTACAGAGCTATGTACACACCCTCCCGGGGGGCACGGCATGGAAACGTGACCCTACCACATTCGAAAGAATGTGTATGGACCCAGACCCGCAACCACACGGGATCTCACTCATTTACTCCATGCTACAGAGGGAAACACCAACGGAGAAACCCAAATTCATGGGGAGATGGGAACAAACACTTGGGAAAACTTTCACAGACGGGGACTGGGAAAAGATATGCTACTTAACGCATCACTGCTCAGTCTTCAGCAAAACACAAGAAACGGCGTTTAAATTAACGAATTGGTACAGCACCCCGATTGCACTCCATGCCATAGACCCGGAACACACAGATCTCTGCTGGAGGTGTAATAGAGAGGCCGGCACAGTACTCCACCTTTGGTGGGCCTGCGAAGCCATAAAGCCCTTCTGGCGGGGTATACACGGTTTTCTCAAAACCTTCTCAGACACGCCACCCCCCTTCCTCCCAGAACACATGCTCCTTCACCATACAAAGTCACCTAGAACGCGATACAAGCACTCACTAACCATTAGAATCCTAAACGTTGCCAAACAGGTGATCCCTCAATTCTGGAAGCAACAAACGACACCCCCGTTGACAACCTGGTTCTCCCAAATGGAGGAACTCAGAGCCATAGAGGAACTCATCATGACCACATCCAACTCCTCGAATAGGTACATGGACATATGGACCCACTGAATACTGACTACTACCAAGGCAGAATTCACAACCAGGCTCCAATACGACACGTAAGGACACAGTGACGAGGCCGCATAGACCGACAAACACAGAGACGACCTAGACAGACGTGACCCAGACGCGGACGCACCCCGACCCCCCCACCTCCCCAGACGCCACTACCCTGACACCCCCCCAATCCCAAAACACTGCACGCGAACAGACAAGTACCAGGCATACGCCAGTGACAACATACGAGAGGACCTATAAGGCCTCCGTGGAGACACTCACTCCTCCATGAGGGGACAACAGAACATATGACACCCACATGCACGTTCTCCGGATCAGGCCACGGGCCCTAACGCTGGGCTCAAAGGGGCCAGCGGACCCACCCTGACACCTTAGCGTTTACTAGAGGTAATACCTGACCACCTTACTGCAACGAGACTCGTGGGCCCGACACCCGACTATAACACCCGCTACATTGTGACCTGCGCGTCACCAACGCTGGTTTGGCAGACCGTCATTCCTTTCCAACGGCTGCTTATGTCCTACCCTAAGTGGACCTGCGAGTCCACAATGAAGTTTGCTTAATGTTACTTAACAAACGGAGCAACTGAATACAAACGATACACCAGTTTAGGGACAAGAACTGGATGCTGTAAGGGACCTGCGAGTCAACCGCAAATGTTGGCCTGTGCGCCCGATTGGCCGACCTAAAAACGCTATGCACATGTTGTGCTTTGGTTATTGTACCCTAAAGGCCTACGGAGACCTGCGAGTCTCAATGTGACTTATTTTCGACAATGTAAACCGAAATAAAAACATTTACAAAAAAAAAAATGATCCCCAAATCAGAATTCCTACAACAGTCGCTCAAATAAGGTGTTGGGATCAGAAAAGTAACACTAGGCAGTAATATTCACTAATATTTTCTAGGGTTCAATGAGGATAACGCATCTGCCACAATCTCATAACTGTTCGTAAATTTACACCTGCATCACTAAATTGTGCAACGCTGTAGAATATGTTCTTGCATCTAAATAATAAATAAAATCATTAATGCAATGCTCCTTTACTGACTTGTCAACAGCCACATAAACCAGTACAAAAACATGATTGTACCCAGAGATGTCAAAACTGACTCCCATGTGATGTTGGACTACAAGTGCCAGAGGTTTGACTAACCTGTGCTAATTTATTACTTGCAACATCTTTCTGCCTCTAGGGTAAAATCATAATTTAGAGCTGATAAGGGACCAGTAAAAGGATAATCTTGGTAAATATCATGTAAGCCTTCTTGCTTTGAGGGGGTTAATACTCATTTTATGGGCTAATTTCAGAAAGAATAGTAAATCTGCTCACTGGACATTCCGCTATAAATAGCCTTCAGTTTTATCTATGATAATTACGCCATCATTTCCAGGGAAAAGGAGACATTTCACTGTGATCCAGAAATTACTGACACCCGCAACTCCCTGGCAGAGCCCTGCTGAAACCTTCAATCACACCCTGCGGCAAAGCAGTACCGACACCCTCAATCCCCCGGCAGAGCAGTACCGACACCCTCAATCCCCCGGCAGAGCAGTACCGACACCCTCAATCCCCCGGCAGAGCAGTACAGACACCCTCAATCCCCCGGCAGAGCAATACTGACACCCTCAAACCCCAAGCAGAGCAGTACCGACACCCTCAAACCCCAAGCAGAGCAGTACCGACACCCTCAATCCCCCCGCAGAGCAGTACCGACACCCTCAATCCCCCGGCAGAGCTGTACCGACACCCTCAATCCCCCCGCAGAGCTGTACCGACACCCTCAATCCCCCTGCTGAGTTGTACCGACACCCTCAATCCCCCCGCACAGCTGTACCGACACTCTCAATCCCCCGGTAGAGCAGTACCGACACCCTCAATCCCCCGGCAGAGCTGTACTGACACCCTCAAAACCCCGGCAGAGTTGCACTGACACCCTCAATCATACCCTGTGGCAGAGCCACACTGACATCTTCAACCTCCCCGGAAGAACCACACTGACACTCAATCACACCCTCCAGCAGAGCCGTATGGTCACCCCCGTACCCCTAGCAGAGCTGTACTGAAATCCTGACACCCCCTGACAGAGCCATACTGTCACCCCCACACATATAAACATAGCATGTGACGGCAGATCAGAACCATTCGGCTCATCTAGTCTGCCCAATTTCTTAAAATTTTAAATCACACCCCTGGCAGACGCATAATGACACCCTCACACACCCCCAGGCTGGCTCTGTGAAGCTTTAAAGAAAATACATCAATAATCCTATACTTAAAACAAGCACAGCATGAAATGAGGGATTGTTTATAGGTTACCCTTAGCATTTCCTGCGAGATGCAGCACATTACGCGCATACAGGAGGAAGGATGCCTAAAGAGTAGGTATTACCTACTGGTCATTTCTGAAAGGAAAATTCTAGTGTGTACTGGAATTTTTAGAGGTGATACACGTCTATATTCTTTATAGTTGTGTGCAGAGACATGGTTCCCTGGGTCTTCTCTAAGAGTAGCCTACTCAGTCTTTGCCTGTGACGGCTTGGGAGGCCCGTATGAATAGGTCGGTGGGATGGTTTGCCCATGCTGAGTCGGTCAGTCGCACGACCATTAGGTGGGATCGGTCAGGGGCATGGCGGATCTAGTGATTGATCCAATGTGTATATATAAGTATCCCACACCTTTTTGGCTCTCTCAAAGAGTGAGCTAGTTCCCCGTTGGCTTCTAGCCATATACTCGTAATCTAGGTTGATAGAGATTTGTTGTATTAAGGAGTGTCTTGAGGGCGCCTCTACTGACTTCCAGGCTCGTGCCAATAGTGTCAAGGCTGCAACTAAAGTATGAAATACCAGAATAGCCTCCCACCTCGGAAATTTGTCAATATTTAAGAGCAATAGACCTAAGCTTGGTGTAAGTGTTAGTTGAGTTTTTAGGACTTGCGACAGAGTGCCCTCTACTAGCCGCCAGTATGGCTGGATGTGGTTACAGGACTACCATATATCGTGCCTTTGTCAGCTTTACATCTCCAGCATGTGTCCTTTGTACCTGGATATATTTTTGCCAGTCTAACCGGCACCATATACCATCTGTAAAATATTTTCTTTAGAAATTTTATGCGCAAAGTGCAGGTTCTCCCTTTGTGTGCCTTAAATGCTTGTGACCATTGTAGTATGTTATGGAAACAGTAACTTTTAAAAACTGGATGACCAACTGTTTATAAACTACAATTCCCATGATTCTATGTCAAGCACTTGTGGTGTTTCAGGTTTGCAAAGTGTCATAATAGTTGCGGTCTGCAAACATTTGAAATCGCCATTGCGTTCTAATATAGTAAAGGTCTGCCCGCTGCAGTGTCAAGGACGAACTACACTTTCAGCATGAGGTTACATATGCTGGGCTTATCCCTCATATTCTACAAATATAGTGAAATTCAGAAATCTATAGCACGTTACTTAATTTCATCATCAAACGGAGCACCTCAATCTTGGCCAGGTCCATACAGAGAGCTGGAGTAATGAAACACTAGGGGAGATTTATCAAAGTGTGCTGTTCTAAAAAGTGGTGCACAAATATGAAACTGGAGCAATCACTAATAGCTTGTGCCTACTGCTTCCACTGTAATTGCCCCCCACTTTCAGTAAATTTCTCCCAATGCACTGTGTGGGCTGACGATAGCAGGAATTAACTGGTTTGTGAAGTTAACTGCTAGTTCTTTAATAAGAATTTAAAGCCTTTCCTTCATCTCTGACTGGATGTCCTCCCACTTTCTAAAACAAAATCTCTCTAAAACTGAACTCCTTGTCTTTCCTCCTCCTAATACTGATCCTCTTCTTTCGCTCTCGCTTCAAGTCAGTGGTATCCACATCCGTCCATTTTTGCAAGCGCGCTGACTTGGTGTCATATTTGATTCTAGCCTCACCTTTGAGCCTCACATCCAACATGTTACCAAGACCTGTAGATTCCATCTTAAAAACATAGCCCGCATCCGCCCCTTTCCTACGCAAGATGGTACCAAAGAGCATGTCCATGCTCTAGTAATTTCCTGCATGGATTATTGTAACCCTTTCCTAATTGGTCTTCCCAAAAACCGTATTGCCCCGCTACAGTCTGTCATGAATGCTGCCGCCAGACTGATTTTCCTCTCTAGTCGGTTCTCTCACACCTCACCCCTCTGTCAGTCCTTACATTGGCTTCCTGTATCCTATAGGAGTAAATTCAAAATGCTAACCGACACCTATAAAGCATTGACCAATTCTATCCCCTCATATGTCTTCACAGATCCATAGGTATGCCCCTTCTCGGTCTCTCCCCTCTGCCCATGACCTTCTCCTGTCCGCTACTCGCACCCGTACCGCCAACCTCTACCTCATGTACCTGTCTCTTGCTCTCTCCTAAAGGGAAGCACTCTATTCTCTCCTCCAGCTCTGCTTCACTCACACCTTATTTGATTGATATTCCCTATCCTATTGTGTTTTACACCTCACCTTATACTAGGTGTACTTTCCAGAGAAATGATTGTTCCCATTAAGAATTGTCATTTAAAACAATAATTATTTATAGCAGTTGCATGAGGATACCTACAGGGTTATATTCTAAAGAGAGAATTCAAAGTGAATCCGAATTTAAGACTAAAATAGCTTTATTGGAAAAAGTCTAAATCAGCTATGCTTTCCGTTTGGGTACTTTAGCCTAAAATGTGAAATTATCCTTGAATTCTCTTTCAGTTCTCACTTTAGTGAATAATCCAGTTACAGAGCTACTTACTAAAGTGGGAATTGATACTAATTCTAAGTGGATTTCAAATTTAAGGCCAAACTAGCTGAATTGGAAACATTTTCCAAGTCAGCTATGCTGCTTCCAGTTCAACTATTTTGGTCTAAAATTTGGAATGCACTTTAAACTGCAGGCAATTCTAACTTTTGTAAATAGCCCAGTTAGAGCAGTATTCTGGCAGCATCGGGCAATGTACCAGTTATCCCTCCCTTTGTTCTGGGTTTAGCCATCACATACTAGTATTCTATACCCCCTCCCTCCCCACCCCTTTTTAACCACTCTCCTAGACTTCAGTCAAATCTCACTCTACTCTTGCTCCTGGTAACTGGGGACCATCCTGCCTAACCCTATATCTGCTCCTGTTAATCCTCTTCCCTGTAGGAAGCCTTCTAATTTTATACACATTTTCTCTCCTCCATTTTGCTTCACCCTCTGGAATGCCCATTCTGTTTGCAGCATTGCCAAATCAGCTTTTATTCATGCCTTCTTTATTTTCAACTCCTTCCATCTCCGGACCCTTATTTTATTTTCCACTTTGACTGTGCTATTATTGCTTCCCTATTTTATGGCGGCCTCCAACGCTCACACACCCTGACCTGGTGGCCACAAGGGTGGTGGTGTGGGTCACATTCTCTCACCTGGTTGATCTTTTCAGCCTTTTCCCTTTGTGCCTTTACTCTCTCCCTTCTTTTGAGGTTTATTCCATACACTTTGTTTCGCTTTCGTGTTATCTAGCTCATGGTCAGTCTGGCTCTTTCCTGGAATACTTAGCTTGGCTCCATCAATTCCTGTTCTGTAGAAGCACAAACGAGTTCCAAAGCCTCTACATTTCTCTTAGACTCCCACTGGGGTCCAATTCCCCTACCGTTCAAGCCAGCAACAGTTTAGAAATTACCTTCTCCAACCTTTGTTTTATCACTAACGCACTCTTACTTCTCTCCAATCTGCACCTCCTAAGCGGAAATCTTACCTTATCTTCCACTCAACCACCCTTACATGAAACACCTCGACTCTGCAAAAATCTAAAAAATCCTTTGTTCTGCAGCAGTTTTCCATTGATATTTAATTTCCTCTCACCAAAACTACCACATGTCCTTCTCTGGCAACTCGTCTATACAGGTCCTCGTTTTGAGAACTACCTGTTTTTACGACGGCTCGCACTGATGATCAGCTCTCTCGTGGGGTGGTAAGTACGAGTCGTCGTGGGAATTAGAGGGATTCCCTGATCTACTGCGTTCATCTATGAAATTTCCCCCGGACATAGACGAACGCAACAGAGCAGGGAATCCATCTGATCGATGTTCTGGGAATTCCCTGCTCTTGTGCGTTCGTCTATGTTCGGGGAAATGTCCCTGAACACAGACACGCGCACCAGAGCAGGGATTCCCTTAACACCTCACTTACCAACCAATTTGTTCTACGACCAGGTTGTAGGAACGGAACCCAGTCGGTAAGGGAGGAGTACCTGTATAACTCAACCCTTTCAAGTACCCTAGATAAGCTATATCCACTTACTGCTCGCTCTGCCAGTCAAACTCAACACCAACCCTGGCATACGAAATCCAGCCGATACCTCCAAAGATGTTTGAGAGTAAAAGAAAGTAATGGTTGGAAGTTTCACAGTATGGCTACAAATGTAGGTCTCCAAACAAAGATACTTCACCTCCCTCATGTCTACCATCTATGGCATGACCCTCAATGCCTCATTCATAATTTAAATCCACATCACCCATCCCATCTACTAATCTTACTGCTGCCAATTTTGCATTTTATTTCACAAAAAAGATTGACAACAACCAAAAAGAAAATAAACTCACTTCTCCACTCAACTGCCTGACCCTTTGCTAGGTCTTTTCTCTCTCTCTCTCTCTATATATATATATATATATATATATATATATATATATATATATATATATATATATATATATATATATATATATATATATATATACACACACACACACACACGTAAAAGTAATTTTAAAAATATAAATACGAGAAATATAAAATGAGAAATCAAAATCTATTGACACTTTATTCTGAATATTCAAATTGCTCTGTATTAAAGGACCACTCTAGGCACCCAGACCACTTCAGCTTAATGAAGTGATCTGGGTGCCAGGTCCAGCTAGGGTTAACCCACTTTTTTTTTAATAAACATAGCAGTTTCCGAGAAACTGCTATGTTTATAAATGGGTTAATCCTTCCCCCAAAGCCTCTAGTGGCTGTCTCATTGAAAAATCACAGTGAAAGCACGCAAGCGTCCATAGGAAAGCATTAATAATGCTTTCCTATGCGACCGGCTGAATGCGCGCGCAGCTCTTGGGGAGGAGAGGAGGAGGAGGAGAGCTCCCCGCCCAGCGCTGGAAAAAGGTAAGTTTTACCCGTTTTCCCCTTTCCGGAGCCGGGCGGGAGGGGGACCCTGAGGGCACCCTCAGGGCACTATAGTACCAGGAAAAGGAGTATGTTTTCCTGGCACTATAGTGGTCCTTTAAACATCGTCTATTCCGGGGCTTATTACCTAAACAGTGAGGTTCCGCCCTGTATGTTTCCGCTACAATAACATGCTTTGCTAAAATACCTATAAACAATATATAAAAAGCTGCCTTTTAAGAACTAATTTAAGAACTATTTAATAAGCTTACCAAATGATTCAATACAGTTAGAAAAACATTCCAAATGATTTGTCTACACAAATTCCCATAGACATAATAAGTCACTGGCATGGGATATTCTTCAAGGTTTTGATAATGGATAAACATAGCTATTTCCTAGATTCCAATGGAGAGAGGCAGTGTAATTCTGAATTGGCCTAAAAGGTGTGAGCACTGCTAAGTGAGGATAAAGTCCCAAAGGATATTAATACACAACAGATCAGACAAAGTGTAGACAACACCTTCACACTGGTATTTAATCTTCCTCTCCCTTTAATATTTCTGCTCAACTATATGAATCATCAAATCACATTATTTCACCCAGTAACCAATAATAAAAAAGATTGCATAGAATGACTGTCCTGGCCAGTATCCTACATGAGGTAATAAGCAACTCTTTGCTCTTTATATATGCCGAATCCCATGATAATCAGCTAATTAAAGGATGATGGGAGTTGTCTAAAGATGCCGATAGCCATCATTAAAGGGTCTCTGTCAGGCCGCTACCATGCCCAGCAGACACAACATAAACAAACAAATGAAGTGAACCAGACTAATATTTATTGTTAAAATGCTTTTGTGCATTCTGCACCACAGGTGCAGCAAGAGCTTCCTGATCCCAGGTGTTTTGTTATTTCACTGCTGCCATAGTAACAGGTTGGATAAAACAACACAAGGCATCTATCCAGAGCTTGAGCACGGCATCTATAAGCTACAATTACCTAAAGCGCAACACACATGGGGAATAAAAGAGAACATTGTTGTAATAATAATGGTCGCCCCTCGGGGCTCTGAACGCCAAACATGTTCCTTCGTTACCCTGATCTGAAATGATTGCCTTTATGATTGGTTTTATCCACTCTGCTCCATATTAGTGAAGATCTACCTATGCTTACTCTTTACACCAGCCGCCAGGATTGAATAAATCCCTTCCACAATAGATAGCGCTGCCACCGACTACGTTCCAAGCCTTGACTGTAGACAGCAAGAATGGATGGAGTGACTTTCACCACTGGAAGCTGGTCCATAGTGACGGGAAGGGCCAATCTATTGGCATTGTAAGGACTGTTGATGAGTTTGTCAATCAGGATTATAACTGCAGTTTTTCCTCTATCCTTCTTCGATGACTAGTACACAGCTGGCTTTGAACATGGCTTGGCATCTCATGGTTACAGCAAAATAAATTGGGGTGGGGGGCACTGGCTTTCACATAAACTGCCTGGGTGGTGCAGGACCCTAAAGGAAGTGGTGTATTCACTAAACATCAAACTGCACCAAATTAATATCAGTTTATGCTAAAATAGCCTAGCTAAATTTTCCAATTTACAACAATTTGATGTTTTAAAACAGCAGATATCAGCTGTATTAATTATTCATCTCTGGTGGCAGTTAGTTAAAAACATCTACAAGTAGCATAATTTCATCTTAATTAATTCACTCATGATTGACCCTAAAATTCAAGATCCGCCAAAACCCCAGATCTGCAAGGACAGCTCTAATGTAACTCCAGGGTGTCAATCAACTAAATACTGTAGGTACAGACTCAGATTAAAAATAATGATTATACATTCTTTATGTTTTTGCCAAACACAGTGATCAGCAGTCATACACAACCTCAACGCTAAGGAAATCCAGCTGTGTTCAGGGTTAAGAGAGTCAGATCCGGAGAGCGGGTCCTGTCCGCCATGTTGAGCGGTAATAAGGGATACCCCAACTGTTGATGCATGCTGAGCTGAAGCCTGGGGGTGTCTGGGTGTCGCTGGGCACTTTGTTGGCACAATCTGAAGTCTGTAGCACTGGAGAACCAACGTTCCGTGATCTGCAGCCTAGCGTGGGACCGGCTGGGAGTTGCGGTGGACTCTGTGGCGGGACCCTGCAAGCTGATTTGTGAACAGGTCCCGTATTCCCCTCCCCCCTCTTGGACCTGTGGGTTATCCTGGTCCCCACCACTACTGCACCTGATACTTACCTCCAATCTGGGAGCTTCCACATCTTGCAGAGACACTTGGAACTTAGAGCCTCAAAATGGCGGCAATCAGCTCACCACCACAGGCCTTAAAAATGTCTGCAGGGAAGAGCTGTATGGAAACCTTTCTTGCTACTTTGATGACATCTGCACACGATTTTGGTTGTCAACTCAAGGACACTTCAAACTGCTCCATATATAGGGACCCAGAGGTCGGTACAGTCAACATTCTACATCCTGGGCTGGAAATCTGAAAGAGGCCTCAGTCTAGACACTGTCTAAGAACCTGGGGGGATTACTCAAGAGTGGGACTCTCCTGGGCGGACAATCAATTCCTCATGTATGCACAGGTCAAGGGATATTGTCTCAGAGATCTTTCCTGGCACAGAACCTGGAGGCTTTTGTTTCAGATGCATAGTGCATCGCATTCTGCTGGGCATTTACGATGGCCTGAGGCCGCAGACCCTCCCAGTCAAGGCATTGGCTAAACATACACACCAAACTGACACAGTGACTCACACTCTGTTTTCACATGCTTACACGGTGGCAGAATTTATTCTTTATTTTAAAGTTAAATATTTTATAGTTTCCCACTGTTGTACCTTGCCGTAGTGTCTGCAGAGCTTGTTAGAGATATAGTACAAGCCGCAGTTAGGTGTGATGTGGTGGTGGTGGTCCTCTTACTCATTTGTTCCCACTGAGATTTAGCCTCTTGTCTTACCATATCAGCCTGTATGAACACAGCTTTATTTTATAGTCCTCACTATCATTTTTCTATAGCATGATGTATTTGTGTCTTTTATCCCCGTTTCCTGTTTCTAGACATGACTATCTCACCCATGTAATTTTTTCTTATAAAAGTGCCTTGATATGTCAATACAAGATTGTATGCCTATCTGTGCACTACAAAAATAAAAGAATTATAAAATAAAGTCAGATCCTCTAAATAATGAGGTGGTTTGAGGGGTTGATTACAAAAGTCAGACACAATGGCGATTACCATCACATTTGGATCTTAATGTCACAGGTTTGGGAAGGAAATTAAATGAGTTTCTGTGGATCTCAGGAATAACTTATGGTTATGTAATTTGTATACCTGTAGCACAAAGTATGATGCTGCATTTAAACGGTTCTACTAAAAGGCAAATAATGATATAAATGTGTATGGAGTTAAACTGGCTGATTAGCTGTAATGCTCCAGCCAGACAAGGTATTCATTATATGCCGGAACAGCAAATTAATCAGAGATGTTCAGTTTCATCATTTAATGAGCTGCAGATAGAAGTTAGGAGGAAATGTGCTATATTTAATTTAATGCTACCATTAGTGGATTAATACATTTCTGCAACTTTATGATAGATGGTGATTTCCAAAAAAACATCACTGGCACAGAAAGAAGGGTACATACTGCATGATGCTAAAATAGTAAGGAATGTCAACATGTATATATTCTCTACCTGACTTCAAGCAAGTAACTAAGCAACTACTAAATATCCAGGAATAAGCAGACTTCTGGTATGCCAGATTCCCCAGCTAATATGGCAGCTAATTAGAGACTCCCAACATGCCAGATTACCACAGTTTATATGGCAGCTGATTAGAGAATCCCATAATACCAGACGCTCACAGATTATATGGAAACTGATTATAGAGAATCCCAACACCAGATTCCCAACCTTGTATGGCAGCGGATTATAGAATACCAGCATGCCAGATTAAAGAGATAATATGAAAGCTGATTAGAAACTCCAAGCATGCTAATATATCAGCTGATTAGAAATTCCCAGCATGCAAGAATCCCACAGTTTATACAGAGCTGATTAGAAACTCCCAGCTTTCCTGATTTCTACAGTTTATACACCAACTGATGAGAGGCTCCCACCACGCCAGATTTCCCAGTTTATATGGCAGCTGAATAGAGAATCCCAGCACATCAGATTCCCACAGCATATACAGCAACTAATTAGAAATTTCCATGGATTATACCAAATCCACACCAAATTTCCTAATTTATATTGATTAGAGAGTACCGGCATGCCAGATTAACACATTTTATACGGCAGCGGATTAGATAATCATGCAAGACTAGATTTCAGAGCTAATATGGCATCTGATTAGAGACACCAATTATGCCAGATTCCCCGGCTTTCATTACAGCACATTAAGCAGCATCATATTACTTGAAGCTGTACACATATCAAACTAACGATGGGGGGGTGGGATATACATAAATCTACATAAAGTACATAAGAGGGAAATTGTGATGGCATTCTCACCCCAGTCTACTCTATCAGCTCATAATAGCAGTGAATGTAAAGCTCTGACTCATTCACACACATTATGTGTTGCAAGCAGTGTGCGCTCACACGGATTCTGCAGCCATCTGATTTAAGCACTTTCTTCGCTCTGTAAAATGTTCTATGACAACCATTTAACTCCAAGCTCATAATGCAATTTCTGTAGAATGCTCCGAAAAAAACAATCCAAATAACCCCAGAGCTGGTTTTTACGCATAATACTAAATTAATAAGGATTACAGAAAAACAAACGTACCCTTCCCGCAAATCAAATTCATAGTTTTCAGGAGAGATTTCTCCGGTCACAGGATGTTTGAAAGTTGTTGCTCTCTGGTTGTGGCTAAAAAGAAAGAGAAGATAATTCAATAAACAGACAATCTGTATCAATTTCACATGTTTCAGGAGAGCCTCTAAATGTAAAAAGTAGACAAGAGACACATTGCTCAGCCAGATCCACCCTGTGCCAGAGCATTAAAAGAGCTGCCTTGCATAGTATATACAGCCTTACTGAGCTATATATATATATATTATCTTTTGCTAAAAGCAGAGTTTCCACAATAACTTTTCATCAGTCATCATTTGTGAAGGCTTTCTAGTGCGGCCACCATCTTGCACAATGCCTAATATACACCTATGGCACCTTAGTGTACATTTGTGGTCGGGAACAGCAGCAGAGTATGACAGATACGGGTAAAGTCGGTTGTAGTGTGCTGGAACCAATGTGTGGGTGAACCTGTAAAAAACAGAGGGTATCAACACTCCCATAGGAGAACGTCACTTCCCCCATGCAGGTATGGATGTGTATAGACCAGAGAAACCTTTCCCACAACTACAGACTTAACAGTCTTCACATTAATGAAATTATCTCTAGGAAAAGCCTGAGGTCTCATGGAATCCAACACAGACTTCTTTTTGTCTTAAAATATATTAATATTTTATTATAATTCTTATAATAGACCATCTTAATTTACATATATTGACATTTTTGAAGAAATGCTGTATAACTTTAAGGAATGCTGGATCATATTTTTTTTTAACCTGATTACAATATAATTGGATTGTATTAAAGATCATTTTTTTTTTCAGTCTTTCCTTCCATATGCCCCTTTCATTTTAACGATTATACTCCTCCTTTTTCTTGTCCATACCATTTGTCACCATTTTGTTTTCCCTCTGCCTACGACACCCGTAGTTTGCCTTTCTCATGCATTGTGGGTAAATTTGTTTGATGGACTGCGACTAAATTACTTGTACATTTAATAAAACCTTGCATTGCTAATGAATATGCTCTACAGCAAACAAAACAAAAGTAGATTTAAAAAAACAAAACACGAAGATAGAGAAATTGAGGGACAAAAAAAAATAAAAAATGAAAAAGATAAATAAAAAAACAAAGCCTTTAACCCCTTCCCAACCTTTACTGGTCTCCTGCTCCAGTTATGAGTCTGTGAGACTGGGCCCAAATAGGTCCCCATACACACTGCTTCTTAACGCCACAGGAATGTTAATCAGCTCCCCACCGCGCAGACTGTCCTTCTAATCCATTTACTCACAAATCTAACGTGATTATCACTCCCTGCCCAGGGGACTGCACTGAGTAAATTTCAGGGCAGGATAATGAAGCCGATGGCAATGCTTATATTGGCAGTGCTGGACGGGGCACGCTGATCATTTTAAAATGTGACTTTCCTGCGAACAAATCAGAAGTAACTGGAAGATACAGAGAAATAAGATATCATGTACCGTTAAAGGGACAGTTCATTGCGCAAAGAAAACAAAAAATTACTTATTTAGTAGATACTCCTAGGGGTATTCAGAGGGTGGTGAAATTAGGAGAACATGCAAGAGACGGCAGATTTAGAAGAGCATTCAAAAGATGTCGAATTTAGTAGAGGATTCAGGGGATGGCGAATTTAGGAGAGGATTCAGAGGATGACAAATTTAGGAGAGGATTCAGAGGATGGCGAATTTAGGAGAGGATACAGAGGATGGCGAATTTAGGAGAGGATACAAAGTATGGCGAATTTGAGAGAGGATACAGAGGATGGCGAATTTAGGAGAGGATACAGAGGATGGCGAATTTAGGAGAGGATACAGAGGATGGCGAATTTAGGAGAGGATACAGAGGATGGCAAATTTAGGAGAGGATACAGAGGATGGCGAATTTAGGAGAGGATTCAGAGGATGAAGAATTTAGGAGAGGATTCAGAGGATGGAGAATTTAGGAGAGGATTCAGAGGATGGAGAATTTAGGAGAGGATTCAGAGGATGGAGAATTTAGGAGAGGATTCAGAGGATGGAGAATTTAGGAGAGAATTGAGAGGATAGCGAATTTAGGAGAGAATTAAGAGGATAGCGAATTTAGGAGAGGATTAAGAGGATGGCGAATTTAGGAGAGGATTAAGAGGATGGCAAATTTAGCAGAGGATAAAGAGGATGGCAAATTTAGCAGAGGATTAAGAGGATGGCAAATTTAGCAGAGGATTAAGAGGATGGCAAATTTAGCAGAGGATTAAGAGGATGGCAAATTTAGCAGAGGATTAAGAGGATGGCAAATTTAGGAGAGGATACAGAGGATGGCGAATTTAAGAGAGGATACAGAGGATGGCGAATTTAGGAGAGGATACAGAGGATGGCGAATTTAGGAGAGGATACAGAGGATGGCGAATTTAGGAGAGGATACAGAGGATGGCAAATTTAGGAGAGGATACAGAGGATGGCGAATTTAGGAGAGGATTCAGAGGATGAAGAATTTAGGAGAGGATTCAGAGGATGGCGAATTTAGGAGAGGATACAGAGGATGGAAGAATTTAGGAGAGGATACAGAGGATGGCGAATTTAGGAGAGGATACAGAGGATGGCAAATTTAGGAGAGGATACAGAGGATGGCGAATTTAGGAGAGGATTCAGAGGATGAAGAATTTAGGAGAGGATTCAGAGGATGGCGAATTTAGGAGAGGATACAGAGGATGAAGAATTTAGGAGAGGATACAGAGGATGGCGAATTTAGGAGAGGATTCAGAGGATGGAGAATTTAGGAGAGGATTCAGAGGATGAAGAATTTAGGAAAGCATTCAGAGGATGAAGAATTTAGGAGAGGATTCAGAACATATTTGCTACACAGTGACAAGTCTAAGACTATAGGCCAAGACACCAATATTTTAGTCAAAGGTTCCCCTTGAAAGTGCACGTGTCATAACTATTACACAGATCTATAGAGAATGACCCTCGAAAAATAAATCCATCCAAAACTGCTCTTCAAGAAACCTATAAATCAATTCATATAATTTTATAATGTAATAAAATTGGTAAATAACATACGTCAAATGTTAGAGATATATATATATATATATATATATATCTCTATCTCAAGCCAGTAACCAACCTCATGCTGATGAGTTACATTAGCAACAAAACAGCTGTCCATGAGTGGTTGACTGGTTTTGCGCCTCTTCCAGAGTTGTGTTTCAAAGCTGTTGTATACAGCAGACCGATACTCCAAGGAATCCATGTATAAAGTTGAATTATGAGGCATAATTGTGATTCTTTGTTGAGCTCATTTGCATATGCCTACCTAGAATCCCTTACAGTAGTGAGAGCACTGTTAAAGTCAGATTTCTATGGGAAAAACAAATCTTATGGCTTGACTGGTGCGTGTATTTGTGTTTAGCAATGTATTAACGATCCACTAACTGCAGGTGGAAGGGGTTTTCATCCACACGCTTTTCCCCACCACAACTTTGTTGGTATGTATATGCATATACATCTCAAATTCAATTGCTGAGCTGAGCAACATTCAAAACCAGCTGCGACCTTCGCTTGGAAACTTGGAACAGTCAAAACAATTTTAAGGTAGGAAATGTGTTAATTCTAAGCTCATATTACTCATATTAAAGGACCACAATAGGCACCCAGACCACTTCAGCTCAATGAAGTAGTCTGGGTGCCAGGTCCAACTAGGGTTAACCCTGCCTGCTGTAAACATAGTTTCTCTTACATATGGGTTAATCCAGCCTCTAGTGGCTGTCTCATTCACAGCCGCTAGAGGCACTTCCGCGCTTCTCACTGTGATTTTCACAGTGAGAAGACGCCAGCGTCCATAGGAAAGCATTGAGAATGCTTTCCTATGGAGTGACTGAATGCGTGCGTGCTGCTCTTGCCACACATGCGCATTCAGCCGATGACATCAGAAGGAGGAGGAGAGTCGCCGGCGCTGGAGAAAGGTAAGATTTTAACCCCTTCCTCCCCCTTCAGCCCAGTGGGAGGGACCTAAGGACCCTATAGTGCCAGGAAAACAAGTTTGTTTTCCTGGCACTATAGTGGTCCTTTAAAGCAGTCGTTTCCAACCCAATCCTCAAGTACCCCCTAACAGTCCAGGATTTAGGGATTTCCAAGCTGTTGTATACAGCAGACACAGAGCCATGAGTCTGATGCTGCGGGAGCAGTTTGCTGATGCTGCGGGAGCCGGAATATGACAATTCTGGCTCCCGGCATCAGTAGACGGCACGCAGTTCACAGCTCCCTTGCCGCCTATGATTCGAACACAGCTGCACGCCTCCCAGCAGCCCCACTGGACCTCAAACGACAGCTCACCAGATATGGGAGGCAGGGTGGAAAATGTTAATTTATAATAATTTAAAAAATTTGTGAGCGTGTGTATGAGTGAATGTGTGTGTGTATGAGTGTATATGTGTGTGTATGGTGAGTGTGTGTCAAATCAGTGAGAGTCTGTTTGTCATTGAGTGTTTTTGTGTGTTAATGAGTGTGTGTCAGTCAGTGTTTGCCATTGAGTGTGTGTGTCTATCATTGAATGTATGTGTGTCTGTCAGAGTGTGTGCTTAACCCCTTAAAGACCATGTCATGTGTCCTTAAGGGGTTCAAGGGACACTATAGACACCCAGACCAATTCAGCTCATTGAAGTGGTCTGGGTGCAGTGTCCCAGTCCCCTTAACCATGCAACTGTAATTATTGCAGTTTCTCAAAAACTGCAATAATTACCTTGAGGGGTTCACTCCACCTCTAGTCCAACAAAGTTACCTAAATGATGCTGGACATCCTCACGCTGGTCATGAGGACATCCTGCGTCTGCTAAATTCTCCAATGTCTAAGAGTGCCCAGGGCATCATGGGACTGCGATCTTACCGCTATTTGGAAATGCAGCAAAGATAAACAATTTGTTTAATTTCACACGCTCCTCTGCTCATCCCAGTAAACACAGAAACAAAATTGCCACTTTACTAAAATTAACAGTTTATATGAGCTGCAATAATACACTGAGTTATAACAACACAATAAGTTGTAATAATGCTCTGGCCATACACTAAGCACCACTTTCATTATGCAGCATTAGTCACAACTCCCCCATAGAAGTTTTTATCCCATTCTCTGTTAATTGAACCTTAATCACACACAGGATACTGCTGCAAGCTCTAACAGGCAGAGCAGGAGATGAGAAAATCTACAGTACAAAATAAAGTTTAAAAATTAGATCCATCTTTACAGGAAATATGTAGTGAGTCAGTGTGTGTCTAAGCCAGGGGAGGTAAGACTAGGCTTAATAACGTGAATTAAAGGTATACTATACACACCCAAAAAATTTTTGTCTTAATGAGGCATGCTTCCCTGCATGTGACTTGCACAGCCTTACTAAACACTTCCTGTAAAGAGAGATCTAATGTTTAAACTTCCTTTATTGCAAATTCTGTTTAATTTCACATTTATGAGCTCCTGCTCAGTAGCTTGCTATACCCTGCAGAAGCCTCATGAATGTAATTAAAGTTCATTTACAGACCAGGAGATAACTTTTAAAGTAAGTTACATCAGATTGAAATTGAAACCATGTTTTGTTTTTTGTTTTTTATGCAGGCTGTCTCAGTCACAGCCATGGATGGTGTGGCTATGGATGCATAAACAGAAAAAAAAAAAAAAAGTAATTTAACTCCTAAATCGCAAATTGAGCAGTGAGACTGTATGGGGCATGATCGATACACCAAACTGCTTTATTAAGCGGACGTGTACTGCTGGACCTGTAATGTGTACAGTATACGTATATTGTTTAAGAGATGTAATGAGAAGATAATGACCTGTAAAAGACTTCCTGAATATCAGAGCAGTTTCTAATGCTGACTTTGTGCAAAACAGAAAAGTCAAAAACCTAATACCCACAAAGATGAAGGAAAGACTGTCTACATGGGGTACATACTGAAACTTTAATCTGTAATACCTCGGACATGGAATAAATGGGCTGTAATTATGCCTTTACAATCTGTTGGCTTGCCATTCATAGCAGATAACCCCCCAAAATTGAAAATATTTAAGAAGTTGTTATAGGAAGCACAGCTGGCTGAGCCTGATGGGAAATGTAGTTGTCTGAGATCTGTCGTGAGAAGGTTTGCCCTTACAGGGCTGGTTGTTCAGAAGCTGGAAATTCCTGTTGTGTTAATGAGCTGGCAGCTATCGGTGCCCTGGCAGGCTGTCAGAACATTTTCACATGCCGTACTATAAGACTTGCCTGATGCAGAGCTTCAACGTGCCTCTTCTGGCAAGAAGACAAAGCTCAATTAATACTTAATAACGTACTCGCTGGCTCTTTTTTCTTTACAAGGAATTTCTATAGGAACGAGGAGGCCGCATTCACGGAGAAATATTTTCCATTAGAAATTCTGCACACAAAGTGCACGGTGAGCGCCATCAGTGATGTTTTACGACCGCGTTCTCACAATATTTCTCCAAAATGTTTTTGTTGATGAAAATCAGCACAAATACAATACTATGTGCATAAAGTGGTTAATCAAAATAATGACATTCAAGTCTTTCTATTATGATCGAGGTACAAGTTCTACTCTCACCACAGGTCCCAAACTTCCAAAGCATCAGGCTGCGGAGTTCTCACAACATGCTAACTAGTTCTTTCAAATGCTGTTATTACTAATTATTTTTTATAAATGTTGTAGATTGTAAGAATATATGGGTTTCATGGCTAGTTTTTCCTTTGACATGACTGTGGCGTTGGGATAACATGTGTTGATGTTACGAGTTTGTCCTGGGGAAAGAAGCTCAGGACAGATTACACATTGCTATCTGTGTAGCAGTAATTAAACACATGTCCCATGGACATGAATTGTATGCGAGCATGTGAGGTGTGTTCGAAATGTTATGAGTTGTCTCTTAGGGGACATATGGGTATGCTATAAAGATCAAAGATAAAGATATTATAAAATACCCCTTTCTGTCTCAGAGATGTTTATACTTTGTCTGATACCAGCAAAGTTTATTGTATGTGTAGAATCCCAAAAAGGGTTAAATGTGAAAGGGTTTATAAAATACCCCTTCCTGTCTCACTGGAGATTCTTGGCTGATATCAGCATATCTAATGGCTAGCGTAGGAACTCGCTTATTGAGACTTGCCTTGACGTGGCACATGAGCTTATATATTCAAATGGCCATTGGAATAAAACTAAAGAGCCTCCATTTTGTTTAAATGTACATGGGGATTTAGGCCAGAGCGCTGGTAACGTTAGGTTTGTTTTTACTAAGCATTTTAAGCTGTTGGATACTAAGCTACTGCTGCTGTAAGCGCGGGGCTTTATCTTTGTGTTTGTATATGCTATAAAGATCATCGTAGTTGTTGGGATAGCATGTGTTTGTTAAGCAGACTGTTTAAACAGTGATGGGATGTCTGGTGATGATAAACCTTCATCCTTTGTGCTATATGCCAGGTCATGTCTTCTGCATATCTCCCATCATCGGCAAGTCCCAGAATCAAGACGCCAATGGGAGGGGAGTAAATGGGACGTCCAGCAACACGATTGCATCTCTGGCTCCACAAAAAGGGGCAGACCAGCATGAAACACCGATCATATTACTGGCAGGTCAGCCTAATGTTCTCCCTGCAGGATCCTAGAACCCTAAGCCTAGCCCAAGCAAGTATTATAAGCGTGTGCTATGATTGTTGTGGACAGGTCCCTGGCGTCCCCAAAAGTGGGACATCGGGGGACTAAGTAAGGATGACAGGACACGACCCAAAAATTGGTACTGTCCAGACAAAATTGGGAAGGTTGGGAGGCATGCTTCTGGGTCTAGAATAGACCGTGATGATAAAGGGGTAAAGAAGAAAGTGAGAGCGGAGTATTATTGCCATAAATAAGGCATGGTATATGGTGTATATGAGGTTTAATAAGAAGGACATGGTTTATTCTCAGGACTGGCTCGTTCCTTCTGACACTGTTAAATCTGCATTGCTTAACATCTCTAACAGATCGTGTGGAAATTAACGGTGCTGGCATGAGACTTTTATTGCTTCCAACCCTTTCCCCATTTTCTCTCTTTTGCAGTTCATTCCATCCAACTCTTCAATCCTACCTCACCGTGCAACAAAGAAACTTGTTGTTCAAGTGCTTATGTCCCATCTAGACTATTGTTAAGTATTTCTTCATCGGCTTCCCAAATACCTGTATTATCATCTTTCAGTCTGTAATATTTGCTGCCACCAGGCTCCTGTTCCTGACTGACCGCTGCTCCCACACCTTAGCCCTTTATCAATCCTAACATTGTCTCCTTTACCATTCAGGATCCAACTTAATATAACTTATAAAGACCCTTAACAATTCTATTCCTCATTACATATACTCTAATTTATAAATGCACTTCTTCTCATTCTCTTGTCCTGTGTTCATTCCCACATTGCTAATTCTCATTTACAGGATTTGAAGAATTCCCTACTTCATTCAATTAAACGCTCTCCCAGTTTCCGATCCCTTAACTAGTCACAGAAAACCCACCTCTTTAGGAAAGATAATAAGAAAAATATTCCTCCCATCCTCAATAACGTCAACTATATTTTCTCGCTTTTTCCTTCAATTCCAGAGTTCTTGCAAGCAGCTCTTTTACGAGTTTAACTGTACAGAGTATAATATCAATCTACCTCTAGTCCTCTCAGACACTTTGTTCTGTCCATTGTGTTCCTTTACATCATCCTCCTGGTTAGTAAGCATGTTTGGGCAGGGTTCTCTGCACCTGTGTCTATTAATTACTTACTGTTAAATAAGCCCTCTTTAGAATTGGAAAGTATTGAGGAATAGGTTAGCACTATATAAATGCTAATAACAAGATTTAAATTACCCTTCTATTGCAAAGTGTAGAGGATGGTATTTGGTAAGGAGCCGGTCTCTTGATGGTATAATTTCCCTTCACCATTATCTCCACCACATGCATAGGCTGACTGAAGATAGAGCGAAGTTTAAGTCCCCTGATTGATGGCAGTCCTGATGTCAACTTGATCACGGAATGTCTCTTTAATTCTACCACCAAGATATGAAAGTAAAACCTCAATGGGTGTACAATATGTGGTGATTGGTATATGGGGAGACTTCTCTTCTTTCACTTGTGTAACAACTCATCTAATTCATTGTACTTTAACAAAAATAGAAAGTGAAAACATCCATACTTATGTTATCAACTTTTAAAATTTCTAGGGAAGAAGTTTCTTTGATTACCTCTGTGTCCACAGTGTTTGATATTTGTCAGGCTGCCTGTCTTTCTGTAGGTCAGTCTGAATATTAAACTGTATGCCTAACAGTCTGGCTTTCAATCTGTCTGTATATTGGTGTGTATCTCTCAATCTGTCCATAAGTCAAAAAATGTAAATAAAGAAAAACAAAAAAGCTAAACAATCCTTGGTAATTTCATTAAACCAACAAAGAATTGGCTACAGTCTAGAAGAAGTACCACACAGTTGTGATGTTTTTAATACTATATGTTTAATACTAGATTTTTAAGGATATATTCTACACGCCAACTATGTCAGCATCCTATGTGATCAAACCTTAATATACACAACCACTATGTGAGTGCCCTATGTGATCAAACCTTCATATACATGCCCACCACCGGCAGCAAATGGTCAGAGAAGAAGAAAAAAAAAAAAAAAACTAATTACATAGCACTTGCTTGGACCTTTTAGCAGGATATTTCTCACTGAAATGTTTTGCCAAAGACAAGATCATATTTTGCAACTTATTGAAGATTGCCAATGCTTCAGCAATGTCAATCATTGATGGTCAAAATTGAAGAAGTTATCAAACTTATCAAATGCAATTTTTGGAGGTTTTGTTCAGAAAGCACTATATATCTGTGGAAGCTGAGGAAGCAGAATATTTGCCATTCTTGTCCTATACTATAACAGACAGCTATTTGAGGGATCAACATTATTAGAAATGAGACAGGACTGTCTTCCACAAAATAATTAATTGATGAAGCCCACTTCAAATGGGTCTCACATTTCCACCCTTAATGACAGAGGAGATCAAATCCAATTCTGGTGCTAATCACAACTTTCTGGACAGCTTAGTCGTGGTTCTCGCAAATTATAGAAGGGGCAATAGTGGTCGCTAATCAAATCACTTCTCTGGGATTCAGAACCCATAGATGCCATAAGAAGGAATGTGAATCTCATTTCAGGTCCTTTAAATGTGATTCTTCTTTTCCTGACTTGTCTTTTAGCAGAATCATGTCATCATCGACCAGTGTGTGTTGGTCAGTGAAATGGTACACATTATTATGCTCTATATGATGACTTATTATATTCAGATATTAAACTAATTTTTATTAGACTACATGAGTTGATTGAAAATTGACTAGTAATGACAGCAATCCTCAGTGTAAAGGTCAGCTTTCATTTGTATTGTTTATGATGCTAAGCTATAAGTAAATAGTTTGTGCAGCAGTTAATATCATCTGACATCTGCTTACTCACACACAGTAGTTTGGTATGTTATGATCTGTATTTAGAATGAACATAATATTTATTGTAAGAGAATTTATTTACCTTGGGAGGAAAGAAGAGTAGTGTCTATACATCTGCTAAGGGTATATGACATACTGCACACACACCCATAACTTTATGTAGAAAAAACCTCTGGGATCCCATTGTCAAATGGAAGAACTTTGATAAGTGCCTGTCTCACTTTTGCTGCATCCATTTCTCTCGACCTTCAAGATGTGGCAATCCCATCCGGTGAGATCTGATTAACGTCCTTATCCGCAAGGCTGCTTTGATACCGTCACTTCTCTGGAATTAACCCCATTGAATAAAACATTGAAACCGATACTGGTGGGACGCATCTAGGCCTCAACTCTATGCAGACATCCATTTAACCTTGAGAAACTCTTGGCAACTTATAATGTTTGTTCAAAATATAACTCAACACTGGCAACAAGCATCTTCGGCAGTGCAAGCGTGAGAGAGACAGACGATCTTCCCGCCTTGGGTATCTGCACCATACGACTGACCCCATTCTACCCCCACTAGAGAGGATTATGCCGGCATCTCAACTCACCGGCACTCGTGTAGGGAGACTCATGTGGATCTACAACACAAAATATATCCACCAAAGTCTTTCACATTGGTGACTGCAGGCAATATGGCAGGCAACATCTGCTGCACCTCAGAGAGAAACTCTGAAGAACTTCAATTTACTATGCACCAACGTCTGGCTAATTAGCCAGAAGTTTGTTGCATAGTAAATTGAAGTCCTTCAGAGTATCTCATCGGTCATGTTGGATTCCTGTCAAAGGTTTTATTTTATTTTTGAAACATTGCTGCAGTTTTTTAGCTTGATTTTTGTTTGTAAATAGTCCAGTGGGTTCAAAAGAATATATGTTAAACGGACATCATAAGCGCCATTTCTATTAAATGTACTACACATTACCATACAATTCTAGGGATATCATTGTGTCCTTTTACTATAAGATTTAATTAGATTGCTGTAAAATGTGTGGTTTTAATTAGATTTATCCCAAAACGCTACCTTCTCAGTAGTACACAATCGTCTATTTCCTTTACCCATTATAAACTCAGATGTCTTTATCTACTAAACCAGTGATGGCGAACCTTTTTGAATCTGAGTGCCCAAATCACAATACATGCAAACTTTTTTTTCCTCAAAATGCCAACACGGTAATTAAACCTGAATACTGAGGTTTAACTTTAGAAAAAACAACTCGTACAGTTGTCTGAACTAATTAACATATTTTGTTTTAAAAGATAAACACAATAACAGAGTTCAATGATATACATTTTAAATAATATAAATATATAAAATTTAACTTATATTTATTAGTATCTCAACGAATGCAATACATGCATACAATACACACACACACACACACAGACTAAATACACACACAGTCTGTGTGTGTGCGTATTCAGCAGTCCGTTGCATACACATACAGACCGCTGAATACATACACTTACACACACATAATGCATTGAGGTGTGCAGTGTATGTGTTTATGGGTGCGGAGTGTGTGAGGAGTGCTGTGTGTGGGGGGGTAGGGGTGCTGTGTGTGTGTGAGGTGGAGAGCTGTGTGTGGGGAGGTTCGCCATCACTGTACTAGACTGACTTGCAGCATGCGATGTGTATACTTTCTCGCTGACATGCTAATGTCTGCTGACACATTCTTCATTTGTAACCAGCTACAATCTCAATAAAAAAAAAAAAAACACAAAAAAAACATTGAAACTACCATGCTCAGTGTTAATCTTTTGTTCATGAGATGCTTTGTTTTCTTTTACACTTATATTAAAGATTTAGCAAATAACTATCCATTTCAGACAAGGCAAAGCCAGCAAATGAGGAGGAGAAATAGTAACAAACATTCTAATTTCTCCTCTTCCCTGTATGCTCTCTATACTGACTGTCAGGTGCAAAAGGCAAAGGTCATAACAATGATTGACAGGGAGTTAAGATGAAGGCTCCCAGCTACCGGATAAAGAAGTGTGTAGATTTGTGCATTTCATTTTATTTTTCACATCTAACAAATATGTATGTGTCAAGTGTTGGAATAAGTAAACATAACATTAAAAACCCAGGGAAGAGATAATTTCACTTTAAATATGCAGTCTTAATCAAATCTGCGATTCCGTTTAATAGTCTTGACAGAAGTAAGATTATACAAACTGCAGGCGCTATAATTTACAGGCAGATGTTACTCGAATGTCAATATCACAGCTTCCTATGGAATTTTGCTGCCTTGTGGCAAACACAATTTGTTATCTCCATACAATAATGGTCACCATCCACAAGGCAGGCTGTTATTGCAAGACCTGCCATGGACTAAGCAGTTTCGCTGTATTAACCAAAGAAGTTGGTTATACCTCGATATAGGACTTAAAATCACATGAATCACTAGAGCAGGATTACCAATAAGTACTTTTCCTATCAAATACTTTCAGGGTTATTTATCAGAGTGAGAATTGCTAGGGAATAATGCTTTAAGTTCAGCTACGTTGGCCTTAAAAATGAAATTTACATTTTATTCCCACTACTAGTGAATAACCTGTAATTGTTTTAAGAAAATATTTATTATTTACACATGATTCATGTATTTTCAAATGTTAGAATTTCAGAAAATCTAAACATTCTTTAACAAATTTCTTATTTTAGTACAGAGTCCACAATACGCTCAGTGACAAAAGGATTAATACAATATTATTTTTAAGTAATAAAAGTCAGGTTCAATAAATTCACAGCAACAATGTGATTTATTTTTTATACTGTATGTGTAATTTGAAATTTCTGAATTAGTTTGTGTTAAACTGACTGTATTAAAGAGGAACGGTTCCTTCCTTAATTTTAGCACAATCTAGCAGTGGACTACAAATTCGCTATTGGCTGTGCTATTTTTTTTTTCTTTGCATGCACTAAATTATCTAGATCCAGTGCATTAACATGTATGGTACTTCTCCACTAGATGACCGAGCACAGCAAAGACAACAAGAAAGTGCAGCTTAGACAAATAGATGTTTTTCTTTTTTACATCTGCCACGTTTTTCACCCCAGAAAATGCTGCAAGCCCATTTATTGGAATGAAGGAACAAGAAACGGTCATTTAACTGGAGTCAAGTGCCACATAAATGAAAACATTGGAGCTTCTAATTATTAAAAACAAACAAAACAAAAGCAAGTGTGTGTGTGTGTGTGTGTGTGTGTGTGTGTGTGTGTGTGGTTTTTGTTTGAGAGACACACACTTCTCTTCAGAAATTACCGCTATTGTACCACTATTAACTTGAGCATTTTTTTCCAAAAAATACATAAATATCATACAATCTCAGAGAGTTATTCCAAGCAGGGGATGGAATAAAGGCAGGAGAAAGTCAGGGAAGGATCAGCATTCATAGGAATGTAATACAAACACTGCAAAAATAACTCAGGGGACATTGGTAACCAATAGCATCAAATAACACACAATATAACTCTGATATCCGAAGTGGCCCAGGATCAGGTGAAATCCCTGGGGTCAAGCTGTGAAATTAAGAAGAGAGCCCTTCAGGATTTGGGGAACAAATTAGATAAAGGCAAGAGGACAATATGGTGTTGATTATGAAGGATCAAGGAGCAAGAAGGGAACTTGCTAAAGCCCCTATACAACCAGATCAATCAAAACACAGAACAAATCCCGGCATATGGTCCAATACCATCCTTATGAGAATTTGAAGGGAAAGAATGCTCGCATTTGGGGGTCTGTAGACTGTACACCTCCCTCTGGCATTTCTCATGACACTGAATGGAGACCAAGAAGAGAAATTAAAGAAACTATAGCGTTAGGTATACAAATGTTTCATAGTGCCCTAAGCAGCGTTTAGGTGATCAGGCCCGCTGCCAGGGTTAAAAATGTGAGTTTACTCACCTTTTCTCCCTTGCAGCGCTGGTCTTGGGTGTTCCGCTCCACTTCTCTGGCTGAGATCAAGATCGATGATCTCCTCCATACCAATGCGTTCCCACAAGAAAGCATTGGGAGGCTTGTACTCAAGTGCGGCAAAAGATTGCGCTGCACCAATCAGATGGTTTCTGTAAGACCATCTGATTGAAATAATAGTCTGCTGCAGAGCGATTTAGATAGATTTAGGGGCTGGGCACTCAAATGGCAGATGAAATATAAAGTGGAAAAATGCAAAGTTATGCACTTTGGGGTAAAGAATACACAAGAAACCTATACCCTAAAGCAGGGGTAGGCAACCTTTTAGCAGCACTGTGCCGATATAGGATTGTGATGTCCCGTAGCGTGCCGATCCTATCTTTTTTTAAATTGAGGTGTATGTTGCTGTATTCTACTTGTGTTATTTATACTGTAATTGCTTTGTATCATTGTATTTGTGCGTATATGAGCTATTAGATTGAATATGTTCATTAGTAGTTGATGGTATCGTGTATGATACATATAAATGTGGACTGTGTAGGAGGGCTGCTTGTGGAATTGTGTGTGGATGGATGTGTCACATTGTGTGTTTGGTAGTGTGTGTGGGCTGTTTGGGGTATTGCATGTGAGAGGCTGAATGTGGGGTTGTGTGCATGCATGTGGATTGTTATCGGGTTATGCTTGTGCGGATTGTGTGTATGTTTGTGTGTGGGCTGTTCGTATTATTTGTATGAGGGGAGGGTTATTCTGCATTTCCATGTATATCTAGCAGTGTGGGTGGCTTCCCTGGGTTCCAGTGGGGACCAGGCTGGCCAGGTACACGTCAAGGGCAGGAGCAGTAACAGCAGCTGCAGGCTGCTCTACTACAGTCTGGATTCCCATTCACAAGTGCTGGGAGGAGGTGATCTGAGATCACTTCCTCTATGTGCTGCAATGCATAAATTGAGGATTGTCCTTCACCACCTTTTCATATTAGCAGATATCTGAAGTTTTACTGGGACTCCTGTTTGGCTCTAGCAGCCTTGCGTGCCGTGAAGAGACACCTTGAGTGCCGTAGGTTGCCTACCCCTGCCCTAAAGAGTAATGAATTCGGGATAACAACACACGAGAAGGATTTGGGAATTGTTATAGACAACAAACTAGACAGCAATGTGCAATGCCAATCGGCAGTGGCTAAGGCCAGTAAGGTTTTGTCATGTATAAAAATGAGCATTAATTCTCGGGATGTAAATATAATTTTGCCTCTTTATAAATTACTGGTAAGATTCCACTTGGAATATGCTGTGCAATTTTGGACACCTGTTTTAAGGAATGATATCATGGCATTAGAAAAAGTGCAGAGACATGCTACAAAATTAATAAAAGGAATGGAGCATTTTAGTTATGAAGAAAGGTTAAAGGAACACTACAGGCTCAGGAACACTATTTAGGCCCCCGTGCCAAAAAAACACTTACCTTTATTCCAGCACTGGTAGGGGTTCGCCGGGGCTGGTTTTGCCCACGCTCCTCCTCTACGGCAGAATTGACAATCTCAGCCAATTAAGTGCTTTTTCCCAGGAATGTATTGGGAGGCTAATGTGCACGTGCAGCAAAACGCCACTTTGCGCCAATCAGCATATCCGCGTAGAGATGCATTGAATCAATGCATCTCTATGGGGAAAGAGAGCACACAGTAAGCATCTCTAGTGGCCGTCTGAGCGACTGCCACTGGAGCAGTCTCTAGGCAGTAATGTAAACAGAAAAGGCAGTGTTTACATGAAAATGCCTGCTGGGACATACTATGTCACTGCTTAATGTAATTGTTGTAATCCCAGTCATATAACCATAAATTAGAATTTGTACTAATTAATGACCTCTGTTATATACCCCGACATTATAATCTGCACTAATAATCCCAGCCATCTAACCATATACTATAAACTGTACCCATATGTTATAATCTGTACTAATTAATAATCTCTGTTATATACCCATATGCTATAAAAAGTTTGGTTGATATCGCTCACATTAAAAACGTGGTCCATAAAAACAAGGAGTGACACGGAGCAAGCTGTAGAGAAGCCATTTTCATTGACATTGCCAAATAATTAAATACTGCCAACCGCTAAATAACTCTTAAACACAGGCAATCATTGTTAAACTGCTTTCAATTATACTCCGTCAATAAAACCTCGTAAATATGTCAATGCCAGCAGTTTCTCCCTACTCCAAGTTATGTGATTTATTCCCCGTATTTATTAGTAACCTTCCACCTGTGCCCATGTGACAGACGACCCATTCATTAAAACACTATAATACGGGATGAGTCTATGAAAACAAGATTCCTTAATTCCAGCACCCAAATGACAATTGAATTAATTCCCAATTTTGCATTAAAATAATATAAAATTGCCCACAGTGGATCTCTCTTATTCAGCTTGTATCCTACTTTTACCCAGACTAAATTTACTCAGAAACAAATCCTGTTTAGATCTAGCCCTGTAAAAACAGATCATGCAGCAAACTTAGAAATAAACTAATTAATCAGAGTTGGCTTAACCTTCACTATTCATCCCTGCAAGTGGAAACAATAGAAGGACCAGGATTGGCTGAGAAAACTCAACTGCTTCCTGGTCTCTCCAGTTTAAACAGCATTACAAAAAGATATTGGAATTCAGACTGGCATCTTTTACATATGACAAACTTTGTAACAAGTTATCTTCACAACACATAAAACAGAGGGGGCTAAATCTAGCCTAAACTATGCCTCTCGAGAAATGTAGAAATAAAATCAATGAATAAAGAATTTCACCCATATCCTTAGCCACTTTAACATTGTGGAGAGATAGAGGGGGGGCTGTGTTATGAAATAAAACGGGTCAGACAGGATTCTCTCGTTCCCATTCAGGAAGGACAAACAGAAACTTCATACTATCTGATCCTCAGGGAGAACAGTTTCTATCAATGAGCTAATGTTTCGATTAACTCCTTACGGGGAAGAGAGTGAGTAAATAAAGTGCCAAGCAGAGAAAGGGGAGGTTTGTACCAGCAATAATTTCCATGAAGAAATCCTCATGGATAAGGGGTGATTTTTATTTCACTTACACATTCCTCCTGATTCTGTGTGTGGCTTACTCTAAATGGCAAAGTTAGAGTTTCATACTTTCAGATGTCCCCAAGGCTGAGCACCGTGAGATTTCTCATTTGTTTCTGCAATACATCCTCAAAGAGCCGCACAGTGTCATATGTGGTCTGAAACAATCTCTAGGTAGGTGATCCATGTCAAAGTAACATCCACATCACTGCTAGGACCCAAGGATTCCCAGCAGAGATCCCTGCGCCTGAGGTGCCAGCCGGCTATGTACTGCACCACTGGAGTCACATACGCCAATGCTGTTAGGAAATACATTTCTAGGGTGTTTTAACAGCGCAACGGTAACGGAGCTCCCCGTACTCCGACCGAGTACCCTCCTTGATGGACGCTTCTTAGCTTGCGCCGAGGGCCACCAGCACCGCACCGGACACCACAACCACCGCAAACTCACCAACCGCTCTAGCATGACTGGAGTCTCGCCGTCTTCCTTCCACCCTGGATCAGCTTCTGTCCTCCAGGACCGTGTGGGAAAGACCTCTTCCTTCCACCTATATGAACCTCCAGCATCCAGGACTGTGTGGATGCTCTTAAAAGAGCTAAGTGATTCAAGCTCAGAGAGCATGCAGAGCATAGCAATCCCCAGTGTGATTTTAACAGCTCCCTCCAATAACGAGACAAGGCTACATTTAGAGGGATCAAGAAGAACTGTCTAAACCTTTATTTTACTTGGGACTAGCCCATAGGTCATTACATTAACAATATGGTGAAAACTCAATAAAATTACAAACAGCCAAATCATAGCAGGCAACATACAGTGACTTATTATAACACAATGGCATATTTTAAAGGGGTGGGGGAGACAATATTTAACAAAAAATATCTCACCTGCCTGCAGAATTAGCAATATGCAAATCAACCCGAATATGCAAATGAACCAGTCTTGCTATTCAGGTAAGTGCATATTGCTGTTGCTACCAACAGAGGGCACTAGACAAGCTCCATAGCCAAATCCACCTAGTTGGTAGCAAACCTCAGCAGTACAGGAGAGCAGGCAAATCATTTCACAGTACACACACACACACACACACAATAAACAATTACATTACACACACCCTGCACCTATAATGGGTACAGGGTGACTAAAACATAAGAGAAATAAAGCAACCTACATAAATAGTCTGTCTGAAGGTAGAATAGGGGCTTTAAAGCCAAATACATCAAAGAGTCATATTCACAGGGGAGGAGGCTGGCAAGCAGGCCTCTCCAGGACCAAGTGGCGAAGGGCACTTCGTCACAGCGACCAAGCCCCCTGTGATGATGTCAGACGCTGTGAGAAAGAGACTGCCCCGGTTACTTCCTCTCAGCAACCATAGAGAGCTGCGCAGGCAGAGGAAGGAGAGGAGGTAATCAAAGTGGGAACTCTGACTCCCATCAGCCTAAGCTACTGGACCCCAGGGGAAGTCACCCTCCTGCACCTAAAAGGTAGGAAACAGGAGGGTGACTAAAACATTGTGTGTGTGTGTATGTGGCTCTATATGTGTGTGTCTGTATGTGTGTCCACGTTTGTCTGCATTTGAGAGGGCGGGGATGTATGGGGGGGGTGTGGGTAGACATATGGGGGGGCCCCAGGGCAATTTTCGCACCAGGGTCCCGTGGTTTCTAGTTACGCCTCTCCCCGGATAAAAACACTGCCTCCACCAGCCTACCTTCTACCCATAGTGCATCCTGCTGCCATTTCTTCCCCTAGTAAACGTCACACACACACACACCTGGCCATCCAACTTGGTCTAAAAGAAAACATGATTCATCAGACCAGGCAACCTTCTATTGTTCCATGGCCCAGCTCTGAAGCTCATGGTCCCATTGAAGGTGTTTTTGGTGGTGAACATGGATCATAATGGGCACTCTGACAGGTCTTCGGCTACGCAGCCCCATACGTAGCAAACTGCGATGCACTGTGTGTTCTGACACCTTTCTTTCAAGCACAGCACTAAGTTTTTCAGCAATCTGAGCTACAGTGACTCCTCTATGTGAGTGTACCAGATGGGCTATTCATTGCTCCCCACATGCATCAATGAGCCTTGGGCACCCATGACCCTGACGCCGGTCTACCTTTCGTCCTTCCTTGCATAGGTACTAACCACTGCATACCGGGCACACCCTACAAGACTTGTGTTCTGGAGATGCTCTGACCCAGTCGTCTAGCCATCACTATATGGCACTTGTCAAAAATCACTATGATCTTTTCACTTACCCATTTTTCCTGCTTCTAACAGTCATTTGTCAGTTTTATTTGCTTCATGGCAGACTAAACACAGAATCAGTACTAACTTCACAATCTGGTTAGACTGTGTGTCTGTAAGGAGCAAATCACTGTCCATCGTCATCACAAAGGAAACAGAAAACTTATTTCAGAGAAATGGGGAAATAGTGTTGAATTAACTTCTCTCTAGATGGTTCATTATAAAATGCAATTTAAAACAAGCGTTGTCTAGTGAATAAATGGGAGAAGCGAAATGAGCTGTTCATTGTACACCTTCCTATTTGGCTTAATGATTAACCTGTATGGTATGTTATTGTGTGCGCAGGTGATAAGAGATGAGTAACGTTCTCTAACACAGTTGCTCTCACCGTTCCAAACAAGGACACTCACGGCATTCTTTTGGTGAAAGGTGTGTCACTCTGCGTTTCACCTGGACTGAGCTGAAAGGGCTGAATCAGAGATCCCTCTGTGTGCTAAGCTGGAGCAGAAAGCTTTGGAAAGTGTAGGATGTATGCACGGAGTGTCATTGTGTTTAGTTAGTTGCAGTCGCCCATTCAGGATGAACAGACAAAGATGCAGCAAAGAACCATCTGTTCAGCTTCAGAAACAAAAAATGTTTGTCTCCATGTCAAAGAATCTAGATCCCATATTCTCACTGAAAATATATAGATCTTATCTGGTCTGTACCACCACTGGGTAAAGACCATGTCTGTGTGAATGATTCCACAAAGCTATCAGGGGCACATGCCGATAATACTCCAGAACAAAGAAAACATATGGCACACATTAAAAGTACACCAGAAAGGTAGGGCTCACATTAAAACCACACGACAAGTGCATGGGGCGCACATTAAAAGTACACCAGAAGGGGGGGCGGGGCCTGACTGCCATGCTGGGTAGACGTGTTTTGAATGAGCTCCGGACGTTTAGGCATTAAATTGAGCTTTTATGTCTACAAACTCGACTAAACAGCAACCCACTACATCTAACCCTCTCTCGCTGTACCTGAGCTCAATAAAAATGACGATATCTTACCTGGTGCGGACACGCTCCAGGAGAGTAGACTGATCGATCTGCGGCCTGGTGTGCCCTGGAGAAGCGGCCGATCTCACATCGGGGACCATCCAGAAAGCGGCTGAAATCACCTCTCGGAGCCCCGTTTCCCCCCTACCTCTCCTCTGGACCGGTGGGTGATATCACGGTCTAGGAGGCATCCCCAATGAGACAGGCATAACTGCACTGTGGCTGACTAAGGTAGAAAACACAGCGACCTACCCAAGATGGCGGACGCAATGTGTGCAGCGCAGCACAGCCCAGCACTCAGGCCTCGCAAGCTACCATGCTAGACAAAATCTTTGCGGACTTCTGGGTGAAATTAAACCACCGACTGCAAGCACTTTCCTTCCAGAAGCCGGGCTGTAATTCACTACATGAGCGGCCCCCGAGCACTCTGCCCCCTCCAGCAGCTCTGGCTCAAGGTCGGCGGCCTTGCCACAACCACCCTCCTGCCGCAAAAAACAAGAGAGATTCAGCACGATTACCGGCATTTACGCGGAGGGGCGGTCAAGAATGTGTGCCAGAAAGTCAAACACTCACCGTCCAAGTACACGCTAGCACTCCTGCCTCCCAGCCGAGAATAGCAGCGATTAGAAGCCGGGCAACGGAACACACCACTACAGCAAACTCTCCCCTCTCTTTCCCACATGGTGAAGGGACAATGCTACAGTACGGAGGGTACTCTGAGGGGAGCCCAGCACGCAACACTCCAGACCGGGGCTGTCCAACCTGCGGCCCCCCAGATGTTGCTGAACAACTCCCATGATTCCCTGGCTATCTGTTTCATTGAAAGAATCATGGGAGTTGTAGTTTGGCAACATCTGGGGGGCCGCATGTTGGACAGGCCTGCTCTAGACCTCAGCCTGGGCCAGGTCCCGATGGACTTCCACACACGATACCTGAGGAAAACGGCACTGGATGAAGCCAGGCCTGAAAGAGGACTTGCTCGCTCACTCTAGGGCAGGGGTAGGCAACCTTTTAGCAGCACTGTGGTGATATAGGATTGTGATGTCACGTAGCGTGCCGATCCTATTTTTTTTTTTAAATTGAGGTGTGCATGTGTTGCCGTATTCTGCTTGTGTTATTTTTACTGTAATTGCTTTGTATTGTTGTATTTGTGCGTATATGAGCTATTATATTGTATATGTTCATTAGTAGTTTATGGTATGGTGTATGATACATATGAATGTGGGCTGTGTATGGGGGCTGCTTGTGGAATTGTGTGTGGATGGATATGTCACATGATGTGTTTGGTAGTGTGTGTGTATGTGTGGGGCTGTTTGGGGTATTGCACGTGAGAGGCTGCGTGTGTGGTTGTGTGCATGTATGTGGATTGTTAGTGGTGTTGTGTTTGTGGGGATTGTGTGTATGTTTATGTGTGGGCTGTTGTTATTTGTATGAGGGGAGGGTTATTATGCATTTCTGTGTATATCTAGCAGTGTGGGTGGCTTCCCTGGGTTCCAGTGGGGACCAGGCTGGCCAGGTACAGGTCAAGGACAGGAGCTGCTGGTTGTTCTACTACAGTGTGGATTCCTATTCACAAGTGCCGGGAGGAAGTGATCTGAGATCACTTCCTCTATGTGCTGCAATGCCTAAATTGAGGATTGTCCTTCACCACCTCTTCGTATTAGCAGATATCTGAAGTTTTACTCCGACTCCTGATAGCCAGAGCCTGTTTGGCTCTAGCAGCCTTGAGTGCCGTGCATGGCACTAGTGCCGTAGGTTGCCTACCCCTGCTCTAGGGGATGGCTCCTATAATCTTAATCCCTATTACCTGCTACACCAATTGTTTTACCAATTCATTATACATAGCTACACTTACTCTCAGTGCATAAGCTTTGTTTTATATAGCTTGATTTCACAAATGTTTTGCTAGCTTAGCACTGTTATTTTTCGCCATAAATTATAAAAATGTGCTGTCTCCTCTATGCACGTGATGCGCTGGATATGTATATTATCGTGATCACTTCTTCTGTTAATGACAACAGCCTTGTAGTAACCAAGCACGCACAAAAATAAACTTTTTTTTTATTTTTTTATTTTTTTTTTTTTTAAAGGACACCAGAAAGGTACGGCACACATTAACAGTTATTCACTGAACACTGGATTTTGTCCAAATGGGCAAAAATCTGGTGAAAATTACCAAACTCCAACAGCATTGCAATTCTCATACGGACTACAGCCAAATGCGGTTAAACTTCAACCAATTTACAGAACCAGAATCGGAGATTGATCAATGAACGCATGGCGCCCGATAATATACCGAATGCACGTTCGCAAATTAATCACTCAACTTTTTGCAAGTGAATTGATCATTTGAATAACTATCTGCCCGTTGGCATGTGGAGGCATGTCTGCTAAATATTAAAAACAAGTAACTTGTAAGCCATTGGCTGGGGACCACTTTAACCAAGGGGGTAACTAATGCTCCCTTCCCCAGCCTCCAATATGGTATTTTTGGTGCTGAAAAAACTGTCTCCTAGATTCAACGCAAATTTGTCAACCCCGGACACACCGCAAAAAAGAAAAGAAAATTGCTTCAACATAAAATAAGTCATTTTTGCCCATAGAGAGCTCGCCACAGAATTAGTGCTCCTAATGGAGAAAGCCCTATTATAGACTTTCCCACACTATGACAGCTATCAAGGCATGGGAAAATTTTCCATGTTTTGCAATATGACCAGGAGCGCTTTGATTGGTTGGCAAGTAAAGCAACCAATCAGATCACTCTGACAGTCATGGCTCACTTATTCAATAAATGGCTGTCAAAGCATATATAGAGCTGGGGACATAGAAGTTCAATACCTCCATTAAAGGATATTTAATTATTTATTTGTTTAATGTGGCATCTGGTAAGCACCAGCCAGCTGCCACATAATTAACCTTTGAATACCAAGGGTTTTTAATTATTTGTGTGCTGGCTGCTAGTGCATCCAATAAGCAAATCGTTCAGATTTTTTTTTTTTTTCCAAACTTCCAGCATTCGATCTAGATTTTAGCCATCCACTGTGTTCAGTTGGACTGAAAACTGGACCAAATTCAGGGCCCAATCTGGTCCTCTTATAAGAAATCCAAACACTGATGAATCCCATCAACAATGTCCAGATTGGTAGTCCAATTGCCCTGTATGCAGCCGGATGGTTTTGTCCAATTCGGTTCTGGGTCATTCGAACTTTAGTTAATAACTCTGTAAAAGTACACTACAAAAGTACAGGGCACGCATGCATAGTAAGCCAAAAAGCCAACAGGCCTTACCAATATATGGCATAATTAAAAGGACAATCAACATTCACAATAAATACAAAATATCAAATAATTACTGCTGTGGTCACTGGTGTCACTGCTTTATACACATGTATTGGAATTGTTCCATAAAAAACCATCAGTAACTATAAAGTAATATATTTACAAAACCTCTTCCCCATCCCATCTTGTTTTCTTTAAGGGTTGCAATAACCCTTTTGAGAGAGGGGACCTATCAGGTGTAATATGTCCTATATGACACTGTGGAGAATGTTCCCCCTCTCAATACACTGTAAAATCAGTTATGAAAAGGTTTTAACTTACCTGGTTCCCGCTGCTGCTTTTCCGTGCCCCCTCTTAACACCTCTGGGGCCGCCTGTAGTCCAATCACAGACTTCTCATGGATAATCCAGTGATTAGACCAATTTGCCAGCTCTGAGTGCATGCACGCGCTCCAGGCAGGCGAGGGAAGGGTGGGAGGGAGAGGTGAAAGGGATGGTGTATTTTTTTTTTTTAAAGCAAACGAAGAGAGGCGGGAGGGAGCGCCTATAGGAAGGGAGGGGACATCCATCTTCTCCTTATAGGAGCTGTGCCTGAAAGGAGAAGATTTTCAGGTCTGTTGTCAGCGTGCAGTGCACATGTTAAATATGCACAGAATTTACATTAGGTTGCCCAAGAGTAGAGTTCTGTGCAGCCTACGTCATGTGTGTTGGTGGTGAAACTAGCCATCCACACACATTTGACAATATCTCTGTATGTTTAGTGTTTCAAGCTTCAACACTGCACATGCATTCTCCCACTACCATGACTAGTAGGGACAACTGGTGTTGGCTGATGGCATGCACAAAGGAAGTCAACAGTGGTCACAAAGGGTCAAAATACCAGGGCGAAGAACTATAAGTTAAAGGATCACTATACGGTCAGGAACACAGACATGTATTCCTGACCCTATAGTGTTAAAACCACCATTTAGCCCCCCTATGCCTCCATAAATATAGCAAAAATCTTACTGTATTTAAGCCTGAAGCTGTAGATCTGCATGCTGTTTGCTTCAGAAAAAACAGTCTGCTGACATTATCAGAAGTGGTAGGGTGATACAATCACAATGCTTCCCCATAGGATTGGCTGAGACTGACAAGGAGGCAGATCAGGGGCAGAGCCAGCACAATTCATGCACAGCCCTGGCCAATCAGCATCTCCTCATAGAGATTAATTGAATCAATGAATCTCTATGAGGAAAGTTCAGTGTCTGCATGCAGAGTGTGGAGACACTGAATGTTTGGATGCATATTAGGCAGCCATGACCCAGGAAGGATCTCTAACAGCGATCTGAGGAGTGGCCTTTTAAGTTATCACTAGGCTGTAATGTAAACACTGCATTTTCTATGAAAAGACAGTGTTTACAGCAAAAAGCCTGAAGGTAATGATTCTACTCACCGGAACAAATTCAATAAGCTGTAGTTGTTCTGGTGACTATAGTGTCCTTTTAAACTAAAGACTGCAGATGGCATGATTCTAGACATATATTATAAAATGTCTATCAGTTTCAGACTAGGCCCAGACAAGGATAACAATTAGTTTATCAGACCCGATTACTTTAATACAAGCTATCTGGCACAGTATGTGAATAAATACAAAATAATGCATTACATCAGGAAATTAAGGAACTAAATAAAGCAATAAATACAGTAGTCAGTGTGTTTATTTCCCTATGATTTAAGTAAGATTCATAGCATGCATGTAAATCTCCACTGCATCAAAAAGATAAGTATATGAATTGTACGGAGCCCAACGCCCAGGTACACTGAAATAGTTCTGCACAGTACAATATGAATTAAACAAATTAGATTAATACAATATACAGGAATATAAAGTATGTGATGTACTTTTTGGAGAAATGCAGCAGGCAAAATGGCAATAAAAGAATTAAGATATTTAAAATAAATAAATTTTATTTCATCAGGATTCTCACCTAATACAAATCTGGTGGGGCTGCTTTAAAATCATTACCCTGCGCATTTTGGTGGTATTGAAATGGATGAAATGGACAGGTCACTTGTAACTCTTCTACCCATCTCTGCACTATTGCATGCTACAGGCATGTTTTCTGGAGGACATGAACAAGGAAACACATCTCCCTCAGCAGCGTCAAAGACAAACACCCCATAATGCCCGTGCACACTTGGGTTTCTGCTTGAAAAGTACTTGTGCTGTAGCATACATACGCCATGATGGCCCTGGGCCATTAACCCACCATGTGGGTTAAATTCATTGACATGTATAGCTTCGCATAAGATGTTAATAAAATGTAAATTAAAAAGCTCAATCAATAGTGAACTTATAGTTTTTTAGATCACCGTTGTGTGAAAATGTGACAGGTGAGATACAGTTCCAATGTAAGCATTTATAAACATTTCATCTCTTAAAGTAAATCATTGGAGTCATTGGAGTATAATTGCCTGCATCTGCAAAGTATACAAACATGTTGGGACTTAGTGACACTATACGTACAAATATCATTAGCCAGGCTGTTACTGTGGTTTTCTGACAGTGCGAATATTTTGTACTTATTTAAAAAAAAAAAAAAAAAAAAAATTTAAACTGGTTGCACTTTTAATTACAGCGCACTCTGCTGTGAGCTGGCTGTTTTATTTACCTTTTACTAAAGACTATGCATTTACTCAATGCACCCACACTTCAGACATCCAATAACTTACACACACACACACATTGTGCCCCTCCACATTACTGTGTGCACATACATAGCATGGCAGAAAGCTTTCAAGCAAACACACAGAGCAGCCGAAAACTTATGGGAAGCACACACATCAAAATATAAGGCGATCGGGGACACATGCATAGCATGCCAAAATGCTGCTGGCACTCACATGCATAGCATGCCAAAATGCTATCAGCTGCACAATAACAACACACAAAAATGTATCAGCACTCACATGCATAGCACAATAGAAAGCTATCAGCACATACCACAGAACAGAACGCCAAATTGCTATTGGGTCCATATGCACAGTCCCCCAGAACATTATGGATCATTAAAGTCTACCAACTGTACAGGTGGAGAGTGAATAAATGGTATTGGTTTTGCACATGGGTATGGTAACAAGATATATGATAAAATTATAAGGGTACTGCCAATAGATGTTAATAAAATGTAAATTAAAAAGCTCAATCAATAGTGAACTTATAGTTTTTTTAGATCACCGTTGTGTGAAAATGTGACAGGTGAGATACAGTTGATACAATGTGTGGTGTTACAGTACCAGTTCTCTTTCTGGATGCTGTGCTGTGATTATATACCTTGGAATTTTCCTGATAATGAGATTTCTTAGCATTTGGCACCTAATCTTATCACAGGCCCAGTTTGCATTCATTTCACCATGCTGGCATCAGAACAATGTAAACATAGAAAATTCACACTGTGGCAGGTTTCCACATACATCCATATACTGCGAACAGCCACCTCCGAACAGGCATCCAGAACATTTCAGCCATTGCACAATCAGGAGAATGGGGAAACAATTATTGCATTGCCCCTTCCCTTTAAGTTGGGTCATTTCAATGCCAATACAGGGTGCACTGCAGACTTTTTGTGCCACCTACACTGCAAAGATTGCTCTAGAATGCTAATGATTTACAATGTGTTACAGAACTACACAAGGCGAGGAAATGGAATCTTCAAACCGGTTCTGCAGCCACGATTCACTTATGTGTCAATTGCACAGTAAGAATTTGCTGGAGGTTACACATGAAAACAAAAATCGCACATAACACAAGAAAAGGTTCCCTCGTTCCCTCATGGCACTGCAAGGGTTACAGGAACTTGATTGACTCCATTAACTGTTTGTGAGTCGGACACGGTTAGATAGAGGGGAGGGGGCGATTTGGGCTCACATGCAGTGAAAGAGTTGGCCACTTGTTTGAATTGCAGCACAGTGCAGTGAAACTAAACAGTCATAATACACAATGACCGAGCACAGCGTGTACACACCTGCCAGACACCTTGTACACAGAATAGTCCATACGAGGGAGGGAGCTTGAATTTCCTGGCTTCCACATTGTCTTCCACTTTCTAAAACATCCCAGTATATCCCATGAGTGTCAGACTGGTCCCCAGCAGAGACGGACAAGCAGACGCTGTGCAGAGCCAATAACCTTGCTCACTTAGACTGGTGTTTCAGATCATAAAGGCATAAAAATGCTTCATCTTTCCATGCAGGGTCCAAAATCCTACAGCCAACACCCTGTGACATCACAGCCAGCCACATACCAACGACAACCTACAGTCGCTTGATGCTTAGTGACAGAGGTGAGCTGTGCCTGTTCTTTTAGAGAGCACACGGCTGCCTGTGTGTGTGGGTGGGTGTATGTGTGTGTGTGCGCCTAGTACTGGCAGTCAGCCAGCAGCAGAACTTGTTACAATTCCTGCAAATCGTTTCTATCTGCTAATGAAGACAGAGGCTGCAGGTGGAAGCGCTGTGCCGTGGAGTCCCCTCTGCAATGCTGACTGATCTGTGACCTTGAACACACTGGGACCGGGAAATTTTAGGATCGGGACCAGATGTCTTCTATTCCTAAAATGACCACTTTCATCCACAAATGTCACCATGCAGACTGGCGCATAATGACCAGACTGATAAGGGAATACAGGGGTAAAAAAATAAAAAACAACAAAAAACAGATTATTTAACCACGGGCATGAACTGGTGAAGCTTAACCTTTTCATAGTCTTAAGGGAGAGCTACATATCACAATGCAAAATGTTGCCCTGACAATGACAGCTTTAAACATTGAGCATGTGATCATTTTAAAATTCAACTTCTTATAAACCAAGGCATAGTCTCAATATAGCACATTTTACATAATATTCAGTGTCTGTCCCAGCGCAACGCAGCACCCCCGTCTCTCCCAGCGCAACGCAGCACCCCCGTCTCTCCCAGCGCAACGCAGCACCCCCGTCTCTCCCAGCCCAACGCAGCACCCCGTCTCTCCCAGCACAACGCAGCACCCCCGTCTCTCCCAGCGCCAAACAGCACCCCCGTCTCTCCCAGCCCAACGCAGCACCCCGTCTCTCCCAGCGCAATGCAGCACCCCCGTCTCTCCCAGTGCAAAACAGCACCCCCGTCTCTCCCAGCCCAACGCAGCACCCCGTCTCTCGCAGCGCAACGCAGCACGTCTCAGCGCAACGCAGCACATCTCTCTCCCAGCGCATCGCAGCATGTCCTTCAGCGCAACGCAGAATGTCGCAGCCCAATACAGCATGTGTCTCTTTTAGAGCAATACTGTAAATCGCTGTCAGTGCAATAATGCACACTGGTACAGCTGAGATCTCAGTGAAAAAAAGTAATGTGTCCCAACCAATCTACGGCAAGTAATGTGATCAAATTCTATGGGTTATTCATTAACGTGAGGGCTACAAGCCACATAGTGCTCCGGCCTACATGTTAAACAGAGATAAATAGACACAGGCAGCAAGATAAAGTGAATTGACATGTGAATTCAAATTATGTAAAAAAAAAAAAAGAAGAAATAGCCCAATGGGTGAGTTGGGTACAGCGGATAACCATGTGATGCAGGGGTGGTTCAGTAACAGATACAAGAGTTTGGTACAGTGAATAACAATGTGATGCTGGGGTGGGTTTAGTAACAAATACAAAAGTTGGGTACAGTGGATAACAAGGTTGGATTTGGATTGAATAACAGGTACAGGGGTTGGCTAGCAAGGTAGAAAGGGAGTAATGCATATATCTCCCATTACCCCAGCCGGAAAGGGTCCAAGTTGCCCTAATATCCCATTTCTGGGAACACCAAGGAAAATCCATAAAACACACAATAAAGGAACTTGCATTACACAAGAAAAATGCATGCCATTCCTGCTGACGGAGAATGCTTTCCTTAACCAGAGGGCTGCCCATGTGCCAAAACCTCTAGAAGCATTGGCAATGGCTGCCTCACTTGCAATGCTCCCTGCATTAGCAATGAGTAATGGTCAGGTTTCCATTCTGGCCTGGCCTCGTACATCCAGCTTTGGTTCCCAAACTTTTTAGATTTGAGGCACCCTTAAGATTTCAATACTTTTTCCTAGGCACCCCAACAGTATATTTGTGCAGCGCTGCAGGATTTACTGGCGTTATAGTGTAATTTACAGTATTGGTGTTTGAAGGGTGCTTGTATATAGTTTTAGTGGTTTAATACAGGGGTGTGTTTGTATGTAATGTTCACTTTTAAATGTGAATGTACATTTGTGTGAAGTATTTGTGTTTGAGTGAAGAGATGTGTTTGTATATCCTTTTAGAGATTGAAAGCAGGGGGGTGTTTGTATGTAATATTTGTTTTAGATTACAGGAGTGTGTTTGTATGTTGTGTGGTTTGACTGCTTGGATGTATGCACATACATATTTACAAAGATATAAATGCACATTAACAACATACATATAAATACACATACACACAAATTCATAGACAATGACACACACACCCCGACACATATACACACGTATACACCCACACCCACCTTGACACACACAAACATTGATACATGCACACACCATGACACCTATACACACTGACATAAAACCAACACACCCTGACACAGATACACATACACAGATGCCCATTCTGACACACAGATGTGAGCGCACACAGACACTCACTAACACACAAGCACACTGACATATAAACACACACACAAAAAGTGTGTGTGTGTGTGTGTCTCTCTCTCTCTCTCCAGCCATCCTCCTGTTAGCTTACCTTGTGTATCCAGTAAGGGGGCTTGAAATCCTGGTCCTGCTGGGATTGAGGGGTCTGGAGCAGCTCCTGGAGTGCTCCTCTCCCTCCCACGCCATCTACCTGCATAAAGCTGGGAGGAAGTGACAGGCTGTTACTTCTTCCCTGCCGTCAGACACTACAGGGGCCCGGTCACGGTCCTAAAGGGCCATGGCAACCGACCGGGCCCCTGTTGAATATAGCTTTTCCTGATCTTTTTTTTATTTTATTTTTTTTTAAATATTGCTTCGCAGGAGAAAAGCTCTCTCTGTTAGACAAAGCATGGTTTCATTAAACACCTATTACGAGCATAGTAGGAAATACTCTGTATCAGGGGAAGATCCCCATCTGTTGGATCTTCCAACAACAACATCAACCCTCATGTTTCTTTATCTAGGTTCCTGATCACCCCTTACTTTATATTAAAGGAATACTACTTCATCTTGATGCTGTACCTCAATGAAGTGGTCTGGGAGCCATGTCCCTCTTGTTTGAACCCTGCCATGTAAAACATTGTTTTATGCAGGAACTGCAATATTTTTATTGCAGGGTTTAAATGCCTCATGTCTGTCACTGGAGGCTCTTCCGCAGAAATAGCTGAGTAAAACCAGCCTTGGAAAGATCAGTGTGGGATAATATACCTTTAGAATACTTGAGGGTGATGGGTCCACCTAAACAGTGACTAGGATACTATATTATTATTATGGATGTATGGATACTAAAACCCCCGGGAACCGAGGTTGTGCAGAGTCCTGTAGGCAGCTGGGATCTCCCATACTGATACTATAGCCCGTCTACATCAAGGCTGTGCAGAGTCCTGATGACTGCTGGGATCTCCCTTACGGATACTATAGCCCACCTACATCAAGCCTGTACTTAGTTCTGAAGGCAGCTGGGTTCTCTTTTACAGATACTACACCAGGGCTGTGCTGATTTCTGAAGGTGTCCAATTTACTTTGTGGGTAAGATGAGACCACATGTTGAACTGTATATACTTTGGTTTCCTCATTTTCTTCTTTATTTTTGGTTTTAGTGACTTTTAGGTTTATTCATTAAACTTGACAATGTTGTCTTCTGATACTCTGAGTGAGTGACACCAGACGTAAAATATGCACAGAATTTACCCCAATATACAAGTGCATATATCTCTGTATGTGCAGCCTTTCAAGCTGAAACACTGCACATACAGACTCCTACCACCATGATCACTTTTACAAGCACACATCTTCCACCAACAAAGTGCCCATTTCCAGAATATGATAACAAAAAAAAACTACATCTAGTATTTTACCTCTGTTCCTTCGATCTTCCTCTTCCGCTGACTTCACTACCCCTAGCTACTGGGGTAGGACATGGGTGGCACGGAGGAATAAAGGGACGCCTGTCACCAGCATGATGTGTATGTTTATGTCAGACACCCTATATGTTCTAAATTGACATTAACCAGCAACTCTTGGGCTGCCAAATGATGACTTAAAGGCGCTTCATAGCTATATGCTGCTCATACTGGATCCATCCACCATAACCACATCAAATCACTGCAGTAGTCATGGTGCTTGAAGTAACGCTTTAAAATATTAAAGCTTAATGGAATGTGGGAAATGTCTTAAGTGCTATACACATTCAGAAGACTCATTAAGGCTTAATAATTGCTTTTAAGAGTTGTGCTTGAGTAGGAGGATGTTAAATGCTGGAAAATATCTAACATTCTGTTATAATCTAAAATCTTTCCACATTATATTTCTGAAGTTTACAAAATTTACAGGACCAGAAATCTTTTTGTCTGTACTGTTCCCTGATCGGAGTAGAGTTGTTGAATGTGAAAGTCAGGTCTGAAATGTGGACGCAGGGAAGAGTCTGTAAAATGAACGGTCGCTGAAAACGGGCTTTTGGGGGGGTTAACATTACATAGAAGGGTCATCGTTACATTTTTCCTCTGCTTAAGAAGACACTCCGGACCCCTAAAGCAGTTTAGTTTCTTGAAGTATGTGTAGAGTGTGTTCTCTTTTTTTTTTTTTTTAAGAATAGAAAGCCCAGATTAGACTTTGCCAAAAAAAAATCTGAAACAAAGCCAGCCCAGTTCTGGAACAGCATTATTTGGACAGATCAACATGTACCAGAATGATGGGAAGAAAAAAGTACGGAGAAGGTTTGGAACGGCTCATGATCCGAAGCATATCACATCACCTGTAAAACATAGTTGAGGTGGTGTGGGCATGCATGGCTTCCAATGGACTGGGCCACTAATGATTATTGAGGATGTGGCAGAAGACAGATGCAGCCAGATAAATTCTAATCTGTAGAGGGATGTAGTGTCTTTTCAAATTCAGCGAAGTTGATTGGACGGCGCTTCACTTTACAGATGGACAATGGCCCAAAACATTCTGAGAAATAAACCAAGGAATTTATTTTTTTTAAAGGCAAGGAAGTGGAGTATTCTGCAATGGCAAAGTCACCTGATCTCAGCCCAATCGAACATGTATTTCACTTGCTGAAAAGAATACTTAATTCAGAAAGATCTACAAAAAACGAACCAAAAATAAAATAAAAAAAACAACAAATAAAGACCGCTACAGTAAAGGTTTGGCAAAGCATCACACAAGGAGGAAACCCAGCGTTTGATTAAGTCCATGCATTCCAGACATCAAGCAGTCATTGCCTGCAAACGATTCTCAACAAAGTATTAAAAATTAACATTTTTGTTTTGGGACCGCTTCTATTCAACATATTTATAAATGATCTTGGAATAGGCATTGAAAGCCATGTATCAGTGTTTGCAGAAGACACAAAACTTTGTAAAGTAATAAAATCTGAGCAGGCTATTGCTTTGTTGCAAAGAGATTTGGATAAATTGGTGGACTGGGCACTAAAATAGCAAATGAAATTTAACGTAGAGAAATGCAAAGATATGCACTTCGGGGTCAAGAATGCACAAGCAACTTATACCCTAAATGGTAGTGAATTAGGGATAACCACACATAAGAAGGATTTGGGAATAATAGACAAATTAGGCAGCAATATGTAATGTCAATCTGCAGTTGCTAAGGCCAGTAAGGTTTTGTCATTTATAAATAGCAGCATAAATTCTCGGGATGAAAATATAATCTTGAATATGCTGTACAATTTTGGGCACCTGTTCTAAAGAAAGATATCATGGCACTAGAAAAAGTGCAGAGACGAGCTACAAAATTGATAAAAGGAATGGAGCATTTTAGTTATGGAGAAAGGTTAAAAAATGTAAATCTCTTTAGTTTGGAAAAAAACATGCCTGAGAGGGTATATGATAACATTATACAAATATATTCGGGGCCAGTACAAACCATTATCTGGAAATCTATTCATAAACAGGGCTATACATAGGACACAAGGTCACACATTTAGGCTGGAAGAAAGGAGATTTCATCTAAGGCAAAGAAAAGTTTGTTTATTTTTACAGTAAGAGCAATAAGGATATGGAAGAGGCGGTTTTGTCAGAGTCCATACAGATATTTAAACTGCAAGTGGATAAATACTTGCAAAAACATAACATACAGGGATATCATTTCTAATTAGTGGGATAATAGCTGCTTGATCCAAGGAGACATCTGACTGCTAGTTTGGGGTCACGAAGGAATTTTTTCCTAGTTTGTTGCAAAATTGGAAGTGCCTCAGACACGGCTTTTTTCCTTCTTTTGGATCAACAGCAAAAACACATGTGAGGAAGGCTGAACTTGATGGACGCAAGTCTCTTTTCAGCTATGTAACATTTTATTTATGGTTGTGTTAATTTGTCCAATTACATTTGTGGCCCGGAGGTAAGGGGACTGTGTATGAAAAAGTTTGCAATTCCTAAACTTTCATACGGTATTTTTGATCAACCCCTTAAATTGAAGCTGAAAGTGTGTACTTCAATTGCATGTTGCTTTAATTTCAAATCCATTGCGGTGGCGTACAGAGCCAAAATTATGAAAATTGTGTTAGTGTCCAAATATTATCGGACCCAACTGTATACGCAGGCTCCCAGTGTCAGTGGAGGCTCCACCATGACAGGTATTACAGATAGATATTCAGACAGGAGGAGCCTTTTCCACACAATAAAAGCTAAAAACAGCATGTTAGGGTACAGACCAGCATTAGGACATAAAATTAGACAAATCTTACAAAATTATTATTATTTTACAATGATACATGTCTGTCATGGAGTTAAGAAGCAGGTTGCTACAATAGCACTATATACACTACTGCACTAAGATCTCTCGGAAAAAATGGTAATTATTTACTGATACGGCTATTTATTTCCTGGATATTACCATTTGTATATAAAGCTGCTGTGATAGGGATACACTTAGTTATGCATGTATACATTTAGATTGATATTATTTGGGTGCCGAAACAAGGATAAACCAGGTACCGGTAACCTCTGTACCAAATTACATGGCTCCTTTTGCTGGAATTGGCTGAATCGACCTTATTTGAATCATCTGTTGACATTTAACCCTTTAAAGACCTGAGAAGCAAGCAATGATTTGTGTTGCACAGCCCTATAGCACTGGAACAGCAAAACTTTAACAATCAGGATTCCTGCTGCATGCCAGCCACACAGGGTGTGAATGCGATTACTAATGTAGGAACGGGTACATTTTTATGGTTCTAAATTCCATGGTTTGACATTAGAGAAATGTACGGGAGTATTTGCAATGCTCTTAGAAAATGAATTATTATTTAATTCTTCCTTAAGCTTGAACGCTACAAAACAAATCTTGTTTCTTCAGCTTAAAAATGTGAGATGTTTCATCGTTTAATCCTTTCCATTATATTGCTAATCTCTTCTATCAAGCAAATTCTATGCCTCCCGGTCTCCGGGTGCAATCGTAGAGCTGACAGATCATTAAAGCTCATTAAAAATAATGACATTTGCTTGCAGGATGTAAAGGACCCATCTGGTCGCAGACTCTTCCATATTCCATGACAGAATTTGGCATAAAGATGTGCACAGAGTTTGAACTTCATCAATCCCAACGATGGAAATTGGAAATTGCATTGCAGTTACTGCACACTGAGCTCACAGGATCAGCATGATGAAAATGGCATTATAGGCACCCAAACAACTTCTTCTCAATGATGTATTTCAATGAAGGGTTTGGGGTTCCATGTCGTTTGTGATAGAATACCCATTTTCTTAGTTCTGATGGATAACGCCATTGTACCAGTTCCTGTAGCTCTGATTGTACCTGTTCCTGTAGTTATGATTGTTGAAGTCATTGTACCCATTCCAGTAGTTATGATGAGTCCCGCTGTTGTATCCGTTCCATTAGCTATGATGGGTAACACAGTTGCATCCGTTCCTATAGCTATGAGGGGCAACACCATTGTACCCTTTCCTATAGATATGATGGCCAACACAGTTGTATACGTTCCTAGCAGTTCTTAAAGAAGGTAAAGAAGCAACACCCACTGCAGGAGCTATGACCAATTATGACTAATTGTTGACAAGTATGGCAAGCTAACACTGCTGCCCCATTCAAAACATCAGGAAAGCTTCCTTAAGAGCTTCAAGAAATGGTGGTAATTTTGGCAAGTACTTGAATCTTATGTTAATTCTTTGCAGAGTAAAGGGAGTCTGACATTTTCATGATTAGAGTTTCTGCATTAAGCTTCAAATTGATCCTTAGTTAACTGAAGTGAACCACAGAACCAAGGAAATCATTCACCAGGCCCGGATCACGTCGTATAAGTCGCACCCATCTCTGTTATTTCACTACCTAGTAATTAACTTTTATACATACTGTAATTAAGAACAAAGCGAACAATGCAACTTAATTAGATTACAATTACATTTGTCTTGCCTCCAGGCGTGGAAAGTGTCGCTTTCAGAGACACACAAGCCATCATATACCAGCTTTTGTGGGCCGAATAGGTGAGCTTACCCATGGAGCACAGGAACCAGGGGGCGTTGGCTCCCCCATATTTGCAAGGAGGAGGTAATTCAGCTCAAAGTTAAAATTATTTGATCACTCTGTGACCCCCCTCGCCGAAACGCAACTTTGAAATGAGCTTGTAATATGCACCTCCAGCATGCACAGATCACAATCAGCAAGCAGGAATACCAGACCAGAAGGAGCTTTTACAGTGATCTACAGATTACATGCTCTAGCTAACGGAGTGAGGGGGGATATTTTACATTAAGGTGGCTGTTTCACCAAATAAAAACTTTCTATGATTTGCTTCTATACAGCTCTCTGTGTCCGAGTTTCTTTATTTAATCCATGAGTGCTCTAGTTTTTATAAAAGAAATATATGGATTGGGGAAAGCATTGGATTGGCTAAAATCAAGAAGGGGCAGGGCCAAATGCCATTTTGCCCGATCAGCACCTCCTCATAGATATACAGCAGAGTCCCTTTAACTAAAAGACCCTCTCTAATATGTGATCTAAACTTCCCTTTACACTAAATAACTCCTTAACACCAGGACCATAATCATAATTTAAGCCAGGGGTCTTCAAATTGTGGCCCTCCAGATGTTGCTGAACTACAACTCCCATGAGTCTTTGAATTACATAGATAGCCAGAGAATCATGGAAGTTTTAGTTCAGCAACATCTGGGCGGCCGGAGTTTGAGGACTCCTGATTTAAGCCAACTCCAATGTTTTTTTGCATCGAATATTCAACCCCTCATGAAGGGCACTCCAAGCATCATCGGAATTGTAGTACAGGCCAAATGTAGCTTTTGTAAGATATGCCTGCTGGGCAGCTGTTACGACCAGGGCACTATCCTACATTAACACTGCAGACGACAGGTTTCAGGCCATGCATCTGATGGTGTTTATCTTCTAACACCGGCAGTTAACAGTCTGCTTTAAACATGCACTTTTTCCTGTATTTTTTTACATTGTACAAAACCCTGATCAGCCAATGGGAGATTAAAGGGCTACGCAGATTCCCATAAATGCTGTTTACAGGAATTTTATCACTTAACGAGAAGGCCGGGGGCCTTTAGTGAAGTGTCTGTAAAGTGATATTGCTGTAGCTGTGAGTTAACTGACGGTTTTCTGATAACAAAAGGGTCTTAAAAATAGGCTTTCCATATTAAGAGTTGACATGTTCCTTTGGCTGATATACTCTCAGGGCAGCCACTGTTTGAGTGGTGTAAATATGGCAAGGCTGAAGGTCAAACAAAGGACTTAACAAAATACCAGAGATAATTAATCATAAATCACACACTGTAAAAAAGGTCATGGGGCAGCAAATTGTTAGGGAGCTCATCGTGGGGTCGGGAACCCATACTCATGAACCTTTACATAAGACTTTGAAGCAAACCATGTTTTAAAAAATGAAATCCTCGAATTTAACCCCAGTAAGGCTTTTTAAATTTCAGAAGTTGCAACTTGACTCTTGTTGGATAGTCTGTGGCTCCAGGGGAACATATGTCCGTCTATGGTGGTATTGCCCTTCAAATTCATAATTTTGGAAAAATGTTACACAGTCTCTCAGTTATTTCAAACTACAATCCCTTTATACCCCATCAATTAGCCTAATCTCTAAACATTTTGACCTTAACAGGGTGCAAAATAAAAATTGTTGGCTAAAACAGGCTTATCTCTACAAGAAGTGTGGGATGTAGCGCGGGTCTCTACTTTGGTGATCGTTATAAAGAAGACTGAAAACGCAGTGGAGAAAGATTGTCCATGATAAATCAGTTTCTCATAATACAGGATCCTTCACAGGAATACTTTAATTTGACAACACAATCCCCAGCTCAGTTTTTCCTCTTGCATTATATAGTCTACTTTCTCCCCAATTTTCCACACATTAACTACCTTATCTTCTCCTCTTATTTTCTTTTATTTCCTTTACTTCTTTCCTCTACCG
>OW240923.1:85070981-85212176 GCA_933207985.1 Pelobates cultripes
AGACTGCCCGGGGCCGGGCCTCGATCCTGGGACTAAATTATAGAGACTGCCCGGGGCCGGGCCTCGATCCTGGGACTAAATTATAGAGACTGCCCGGGGCCGGGCCTCGATCCTGGGACTAAATTATAGAGACTGCCCGGGGCCGGGCCTCGATCCTGGGACTAAATTATAGAGACTGCCCGGATTGTGGGCCTGGATCCTGGGACTAAATTATATTGTCTCCCATTTATATCTTGTTATATCCTGTATAGTGTATGGAGGGAGGGCCCTTTATATGGAGTGTGTAGTGTAGTTTAATTTATTAAGTTACACATTTAAATCTTAATGTAAACTGCAGATGTAGTTTCTTACTCTGACAACACATGGGCCCCATACCGGATCTTACTGTCCACATGCCTTCTTAATGCAATGCCTATAATGTAATCCATCCACAGCTATATACTTCGCATGGAGGGTACTTAATGCAGGGTATCTTTTGTTCATGTATTTAGTGTAATACAGGATTTACTCTGAACCTGCACAAGACATACCCACAGCTAACTCATGTTTCTCTTTGCAGAAAGGGCCTGTCCCAGTCAGCTCTTCCATACAGACGCAGTGTCCCAACTGTAAGTGCTGAGTTATCTGTGTCAACGTTATAATAGTGTTAAGATAAAAATATTTCTCCAGGAACTGTGTGTGTGTATGTATGTTTATTTTTGAGGGATATCTTTGAAAAACATGCATTTAATTGGCTGTCAAATCTCTTGCACACTGTATGATAGTTGGTTAAAAAATTTAGATTTTTTTCCCACCATGGTTCTGAGAGGGCATGTGTTGAGGCCTTAAAGGACCACTCTAGGCACCCAGAACACTTCACCTTAATGAAGTGGTCTGGGTGCCTGGTCCAACTAGGGTTAACCCATTTTTTTTTTTATAAACATAGCAGTTTCAGAGAAACTGTTTATGAATGGGTTAAGCCTTCCCCCTATTCCTTCTAGTGGCTGTCTCATTGACAGCCGCTAGAGGCGCTTGCGTGCTTCTCACTGTGATTTTCACAGTGAGAGCACGCAAGCGTCCATAGGAAAGCATTGTAAAAGCTTTCCTATGCGACCGGCTGAATGCGCGCGCAGCTCTTGCCACGGGGCGGAACGGAGGAGGAGAGCTCCCCGCCCGACGCTGGAAAAAGGTACGTTTTCACCCCTTTCCCCCTTCCAGAGCCGGGCGGGAGGGGGTCCCTGAGGGTGGGGGCACTCTCAGGGCACTATAGTGCTAAGAAAACGAGTATGTTTGTTTTCCTGGCACTATAGTGGTCCTTTAAAGAGACACTATAGTCACCCAGACCACTTCAACTCAATGAAGTGTTCAGGGTGCCAGGTCCCTCAGGTTTTAACCCAGGGTTAATCCAACCTCTAGTTGCTGTCTTCCTGACAGCCGCTAGAGGTGCTTCTGTGATGCTGGATGTGAAACTCGCATCTAGTGTGTAGAACGTCCATAGGTAAGCATTCAGAAATGCTTTCCTATGGACTGTTAGAATGTGCACGCGGCATTCCGCTACACTCGTGAGCTGACGGTGGGGGAGGAGAGGTCACCGGCGCTGGATTAAGGTGAGCTGCTGAAGGGGTCCCCCAAGGATGACATAGTGTCAGGAAAACGGGTTTGTTTTCCTGACACTATAGTGATCCTTTAAGTGATTCTGTGAAAATGCTGGCTTTTTTAGTGCCTGCAAGGTGTTGTAACACTGGACACACTGTCAAAGAAGGAAAAGTTACTTTTTTTAGGGGGAGCAGCGCATTAGATATCATTACATCAGTTTTATCACCATCTAGGGCCTTTGCATAATTTGTGACTGTTCTGCTAGCAGTGCAGTGGCCATTGGTGGGGCAGTGAAAGGTAAGTTATGCTTACCTCAAGCTGTCCCTCACAACCTCTGCCATCTTCCTCCTGCTGGTTTTCTTCAGCTCCTTGGCAAAAGTTAAGTATGGAGGATCCTACTGAATCCTCCATAGACAGAATCTTTAAAGTGGCTCTGTCACGTTTTTATGGGCTTTTCATGATTTGCAATTGGCTAACTTTTCACATAGGGTGTAGCACAACAAAATGATACCTGAAGCAGTCTCACATTGGCGATGCCATCTTCTTTCTTCCGCTCCTAGAGCTAGATTCACCAGCGTCCATGCCAGTGCTGAGCTCCAGTGCAAGTATAAGAGCGCAACATTGATGCGTGTGAAGGTTTTTGCTAGACCTTCCACAGATCATGCCTTTCAATTAGTGAGGAAATGTCAGATTCCAACAACCATTGCTAGTGGTAGAACTGTGAAACCCAGGTTTGAATACCAGTCAGACCACCTTATCAATAAGTGTCATGGACTGAACGATATGTACCTAACTCAAATCTTGGATTGTAAGCTTGTTTGAGCAGGACCATTATTATGATATTTATAGAGCGCCGTCAAATTCCGCAGCGCTTTACAATGGGTGAACGAACAGACAAGTTGGACCATCACCTTCAAATATCTCTTTTCTATAACCGTAGTTCTACAGCACCAAATATATTTCGGCATAATATGAAGTATCAGTAGTTGCCTAAAAGAGGTGTTTTTTTTGTTTTGCTTTTTTTTTAATGCTTTTTGGCCAATTAAATCTGGATTTGTAATCTGCATGGCATGCTAGCAGCTTGCTTCACCATTTCTATATTTACATACAGTGGCTGAAACTAACGTCTGATGATGTGAAGGAACAGATTTACAAACTGGCCAAAAAAGGTTTGACACCATCCCAAATCGGTGAGTTCATTGGATTGTTTGAGACCTTGCTAAACATTGGTTATACAACTATTTTCCTGCATTTTTTTTCTCCAGCTATAATTTTAGTATATCTTAAGATGTTATGGCACAAATAAAACTGAGCCCAAGTTTAGACAATTGAGGCAAAATGTCCAATTGCTTTTCCAATAATTCCTTATTCAAAGACAATAATTTACTATGTATATATCTTTAAGCCATCTATCATGTTTTATTCAAAAATGCAGCAAGCTGCATCACATTACACAAATTAATGCTTATGGGAGAAGATAATTGGTTCTAAAGTTAGGTTTTGTGAAATCAAAACATAGTTTTTTTTTTTTCTTAATGATTTTGTGCATAAAATGTGGCATTGTAAGTCAGTGCTGCTTCCCTGCTCCTGCAACGCTGAGTGGGTTAAAACCCCTTCAGTCATTTACTTGAATCAAGCGCCAATGTCCATTGGCACTGGGTCAGGCTCTGTCCACACTCCTTCCACGCTGATGTCAGCCATTGGGGGAGACCTAATGTGCATGTGCAACAATGGCCACGCTCGCATTAGAATTTCCACAAAGGAAAACATTATTCAATGCTTTCCTTTGGTGAAGAATATGACGCTGGAGGTCCTCATGCAGAGTGTGAGGACGTCCCGCAGCGGATAACTGACCAAAGATCCTTTTTTAAACCAGGAAGTCCCTCTAGTGGCTGTCTAGTAGACAGCCACTGGAGGTGGAGTTTACACTGGGTAGTAATTATTGCAGTTTCTCAGTAACTGCAATAATTACTTTTGCAGGGTTAAGGGACATGGGACATTGCACCCAGACCATTTCAATAAGCTGAAGTGGTCTGGGTGCCTACGATGATCCGTTGCACCCTTCTTAAGGTAGTCCAATTAGTAAGTGATTTAAGAAAATACTGGCAGGTAATAGGGTTTACCTGGAGATGTAGCCTGCCATTAAACTGAGTTGTCGACACTCCTGATTTATTAACCTGTGCCGCAATGTCTTCCTGTAGGTGTCATCCTCCGTGATTCTCATGGTGTTGCCCAAGTTCGTTTTGTGACTGGCAACAAGATTCTGAGAATCCTCAAGTCCAAGGGGCTTGCTCCAGACCTTCCCGAGGATCTGTACCATTTAATCAAGAAAGCTGTCGCTGTTCGTAAGCATCTTGAGAGAAACAGGAAGGTAATGCGACTTTGTCCCCTAATTGTAGCTATTGTTTGTCTGACAACTACATTGTAGCTTAGATCTGATGGTCCCTTAGCTTCTCTGCTAAGCATTTCAGTAAACAGTCCACTTTTTAACCATTTGCTGCCACTGTACGCATGAAAAGAAAATTAACTTGCTTATATGATAAGCAGGCTCTTGAATCTCTTTCACGTAGCGTTGTCTGATTATTAATTTTTTTTTTATGGTAATGGCTGGAGACTTATTATGGTTTTAATCCCATTTGGTTACACAAATTGCACACTGGTGTCTATATTCAGACACTTGGACTTCAAGCTATATTTTATAACCGGATCTAATCTGAACAAGGAACTAGTGTTCAAATTGTTTACTTTTGAATTTTTGTTTTTGGAAATGAACCTCTTTATACAATGGAAAATTAATCACAAAGCCTTCAAACTAATTTCCATTTTAGCAACACTATTTTGTTTTAATTTTTTTCTTTCTGCACTCTCCATGTACAACCTGCATTGCGGCAGACTACTACAGTTAGGGACTTTTATGACCGTAAACTATTCTTACAAAGCAATCATTTTGCTTTACTAGTTGTGGTTATATATTGTGCTTTGTGGTGATTTATGACCACTTAGACTTATTTAGTTCGTATTGCATTTAATGGTACTATTCCTAAACCATTCCTTTGGTTGTTCAGAAGTTTATTTTGCTCTGTGATGGCTTGTATTAAATCCTGTATTTTGCATATTGTGCAGTGTTCCGCATATTGTAGTATTTTATACATGAAGTATGAATTTTTTTTAAACGTGCTTGTTGCTTATGTATGTTAATCTCGGTTAGGTGATCAAACTGTTTTATTTTACTGCTTTAGTGTCTGAAAAGCTCCATTTACTTCAAGGAAGATTCTTTCATGGCAAGTTCTAATAGGATTATTTGCTGTTTTTTAGGATAAGGATGCCAAGTTCCGTTTGATTCTAATTGAAAGTAGAATCCACAGGCTGGCTCGCTACTACAAGACCAGGAGAGTGCTTCCACCTAACTGGAAATAGTATGTATCTGGGTCGTGGAGGGGGTAACAGGATAGAAGTAAATAACTGACATGTTTTAATGCTGCATTAACTTTGCAATGCTTATATATTGTGGCAAGTAAAATGCCTAAAACCTACATAGTTATTTTTTTCTTAAATTTGCATTTCATAGTGTTAATATAAAATTAAAACAAATGGGGGCATCTTGTTAAAATTCACGTGTTTTGTGTGTTTCTCACCCTGCTTCAGAGAAGGGACTCTTCCCCTTTACAGACTGTAAACAAAGTCAAACTCGTCTGTTAGCAAAATTTAATGGAAAAAAAAAAAAAAAAATTCTACAATTCCTTTTTAGTTAATAAATGCCGGTAGTCTGAGGTTTAATTGTATTATTTATAAATCTACAGTTTGCATGATTGAAAGGACATTGAACTTATTCAGACTCTGTTCTCCCCATAATGCTTAAATTCTGGTTTGGGATCCAGTCTTTTTTGCTAATTTGAAAGTGTGACTAGTGTATGAAGCATTTTGTCCTACATATGATTTCAAGATGGTATTGTGAATGTGGCATTCTGTATACTGAAATGTTTTTTGTTTTTTCTTTCAGTGAGTCATCCACAGCTTCAGCACTGGTCGCATAAAACATTAAAATTTAAAAAGAATAAAATTTCAATTTAAATAAAGTGTCTTCCTGCAAGTTTTTGATATGACAGATCTCTGTATCAATCTCTATTATCTGTGAGCCCTGTATGCCCTGGCTGAAAAACGTTTTAAAGCAGCCTAATGAATTTCGAGGGAATATGTAGTTTTGTTTTCCAGTCAATGGTCTTACATGTGAGTTTACAGAGGAAGAGGTTCTATTTCAACTGTCAAAAGTAAAGACAAATAAGTCAATGGGACCTGATGGAATACACCCAAAGTTATTAAGAGCTTAGTGGTGTACTAGCAAAACCATTAACAGATTTATTTAACCAATCCTTAACAGGAGTAGTCCCAGAAGATTGGAAGTTAGCGAATGTTGTGCCCATTCAAAAGAAAGGTAGTAGGGAGGAGTCGGGCAACTACAGGCCAGTAAGCCTTACTTCAGTAGTGGGGAAAGTAATGGAAACCATGTTAAAGGATAGGTTTGTTTGTTGAACATCTAAAAACACATGGATTTCAAAATCAGAGACATGGATTTACTTCAGGGAGATCATGCCAACCTAATCCTTTTTTCTTTTTTTTTTTCTTTTTTTTTTTTTGATTGGGTAACTAAAATAATTGATCAGGTTGGTGCAGTAGACATTGCTTATCTAGATTTCAGTAAGGCTTTTGACACTTGCACATAGAAGGCTTATCAATAAACTGCAATATTTAAGTCTGGATTCCAATATTGTTGAATGGGTACGGCAGTGGCTGAGTGACAGGCAACAGAGGGTTGTAGTCAATGGAGTATATTCGAAGCTTGGGCTTGTCACCACTGGGGAACCTCAAGGATCTGTACTTGGACCCATTCTCTTTAATATTTTTATTAGTGATATTGCAGAAGGACTTGACGGAAAGTTATGTGTTTTTGCTCATGATACTAAGATATGTAACGGTTGATGTTCAAGGAGGGAAATGGCAAATGATTTAGGTAAACTAGAAAAATGGTCAGAGTTGTGGCAACTGACATTTTTTTTTTTTAATTTTTTTTTTTTTCATGTGGAAAGGTAACAGATTCATGAAGTTGGCCACAACAGCCTCGACACCACGATTAGAATCAGTACATATTAAATACAAGGCATTGTTGTGTGCTAGTCACACACATTTTATATTTACAATAGGTCACATTGTTATAGTGAGGTTTTAAAATCTAATAACTGTGGGGGTGGAAGACTTCTGTCTGCCTAAGACACCCTAAGGTCTGCGGAGTCGTGGGTGGAGGGGGAAAGGCATTTACAGCTAGGTCCAGTGGCTGTTCCCAATTCCAGGTCGTGCGACTATAGGTTATGGGTGTTGGGTGTGTCTCTTGACCCTTTCGAGTTTGGATAAGGAAGCGGATTGCGGTAGTTACGGGGTCTCTCTATTTGTGCCCTTTCTAGGACTATGTCCGCTCCTCTTCTTTTTTTTTTCTTTTTTTTCCTGGTTGTAGCTATTGGTGGGTACCCATGTGTGTGGTGCTCTAGGTGTCCCAAGGTGTCTTTTTGGCCCTAGTGGTAACTATGAATTCGTGTCTAGGTATATATATAGGTCGCTGTAGTGTGACAGGATCAAGTTGTGCCCTTGGGGCATCAGACCTTGCGGTGAGCTTGATTCCAGTCAGGGTTACTATGTCGCCTGTGATGTCGTTTCCCATTAACCCAAGGGAGGGGGGGGGATTGTTATCGGAGCTGGTGTGCGTGGCTCTGGTGGGCCTTTTTAGCACTGTTATAGCCGTCAGAGTGTGGGAGAACTACATTTAACTTAAATAAACAGATTTATCAACTTAAAATATTTAAACTAGTGAAACTAAGGCCTATGAGGCCGTCGGTGAGGCAGTTCGTTCAGGTTTTGGTTTTCGGGCCTCTGCTTGTTCCAGGGGTTGCGGTTGAATCTGTGCTCGTTGTCCCTGGTCGATGAGCTGTCTGTGTCATTGAGGTCGCTGCGAGGTTCGATATTCCCAATGCGTCATCAGTGCTGGGCCCTCTGCGTGGTCGGTGGCTCTGTAGTGCTTGTCATCTTTAGTGATCCAGAGAGTTCCTGGTGTTGCCCATCTATAGGCTACTCCTGCGGCTTGGAGTTGTTTGGTGATTGGTTGCATACTTTTGCGCCATATCAGTGTGGCCCTGCTCAAGTCCTGAAAGAAGGCAACTGACATTTAATGTGTTTAAGTGCAAGATAATGCATCTTGGATGTAAAAACCCAAGGGCAGGGTACAGAATATTTGATAGTCCTAACATCAACATCTGAGGAAAGAGATTTAGGGGTGATTATTTCTGATGACTTAAAGGTAGGCAGACAATGTAATAGAGCAGCAGGAAATGCAAGCAGAATGCTTGGTTGCATAGGGAGATGTATTAGCAGTAGAAAGAGGGAAGTACTCGTGATATTGTACAGAACACTGGTGAGACCTCACTTGGAGTATTGTACGTAGTGCTGGAGACCATATCTTCAGAAGGATATTGATACTTTTTAGAGAGAGTTCAGAGAAGGGCTACTAAACTGGTTCATGGATTGAAGGATAAAACTTACCAGGAAAGGTTTAAGGATCTTAACATGTATAGCTTGGAGGAAAGATGAGACAGGGGGGATATGATAGAAACATTTAAATAATCGAGCAGGGCCCTCAACCCCCTCTGTTCCTGTACGTCAGTGGTCTGATCTCAATTATGTGTCTGTTAGTCCACCCATTGTACAGCGCTATGGAATTTGTTGGCGCTATATAAATAATAATAATAATAATAAATACATAAAGGGAATCAACACAGTAAAGGAGGAGACCATATTTAAAAGAAGAAAAACTACCACAACAAGAGGACAGTCTTAAATTAGAGGGGCAAACATTTAAAAATATCAGGAAGTATTACTTTACTGAGATGGTAGTGGATGCATGGAATAGCCGTCCAGCTGAAGTGGTAGAGGTTAACACAGTAAAAGAGTTTAAGCATACGTGGGATAGGCATAAGGCTATGCTAGCTATAGGATAAGGTCAGGGACTAATGAAAGTATTTAGAAAATTGGGCAGACTAGATGGCTGGTTCTTATCTGCAGTCACAATCTATGTTTCTATTGCAGGGTATACAATTGTATAGATCCTTATACTTCCAGCTAAAACAAAATTCTGCTTGTGTGAACTGTGCAGTCCATCTAGCTCTGGACAGTACCGTATGCAGCTATGAAAAGTAAACTGTGGCTTGAATATACCGTTCCTGAACACTGTTGGTATAGACACAACCTTTATTGCCTTTTGTTTAAAAAAAATAAAAAAAAAATATATATATATATATATATTTTATATAATATTTCTTGCCTTTATTGCCTAAACGATATGACTTGCATATAGGCCATATACAAAGTTATTTATAAAGCACCAGCATATTCTGCAATGAGTTACAGTGTACTAACAAGTACATTTAACATACAGGAACTGAAGGTAATGAGGGCACTGCTAAATGCTCTTACAAGTGGGTACATTTTACAAGCCAAACTTGTAACATTCTAGTAAAATGGCACACTGATCCCACCCATATGGACAGTCCAAATCCAAAATGCTGAAAAGCGCCCCATGCGCAAGAGATACAGCAATGCAAGACTACTTTTTCTTCCTCCTTTGGGTGTAAGACAGTGAACTGTAGCTGATACCCTTCTAAAAAAAAAAGTAGGCAAATGAAATTACACTAAATGTCATTATTTAATCGGTCTATATATCTGACTCCTTTTGTAATATATTTATAGAAACAACTAGGTTTCTGTTACAGTGCCTCTAAAATAAGTCCCTTTCTTAGCACACCGCCCCTACTGCATACACAAATATGAGAACTAGTGTTAAATGATACAATAGTCCCAATGTGACCTCTTTCCCTACACACTGTTTTTCTGTACATCTCCCAGTCATATCTAGTTTTATGTTAAAGTGGGTTTTTAAAAAAGAAAGAAATTCTATTTTCTTCAATCTTGCAGCACTTTTGCTGGAAGTCTGTCAATTATAGTGAAGGCCTCAACCAGCTTCTGTTTAGACCTGCAAGTGTCAAGCTGATTTTACATGAGCATTATTACGTGCTGCTGTAGGCTGTACATGGAAGTGGATAACTGTTCCCCACTCTCTCTTTCCAGCACCTTAGCTCATACTGCTTTGGGCCATATATGTACAGAGAAACAGTTGCCAGTCCAGAAACATATTACGTGAAAAGAGGTGTGGCAGAAATCTGCAGAACTATTTAAGAGCGTTGAATAGAGAATGAAATTAAGTAGATCTGAGGTCAAATGCGCTGCATAGTTGTGCATATGAGAATGGGTGGGACAAGCCTCAGTGACCGAAGCCTCCCAAAACTTAATGTATAACATGCATAAAGTAGGCACAAGAGAGAACTTTGGTTTGTTCCAACGCATTTGGGTGAAAGATTTTTTTTTTCTTCAGTGAAATTCAGCTATTTTCAGGTTGGGATTTATTTTGACAAATTACAAGTCATGAATAAAAAAATAGAGCGAGACAATTAAACGTGTACTGTAATGGAAAGTGTCAGCAAGCTAGAGCTTGTGCACAATGGTGAAGGCACACTCTGGTAGCATTTGCATTTCGCCTACTTTCTGTTGCTACAGCATATGTGCTAAGTGGGCTTGGCAACTAATTTGGACCAAGTTATTTAAAATGTGCTTGACTTGGCTGGCCACACGGTATGTCAGTCCAGGAAAAAAAAATGTCCATCAGTCCTCCCACACATATGAAGGATTTTTAAGGTGAGATTAAATATTCTCTTCATCTTTAGGAACAGTATAGTAAGATTATGCAGTTGAGCATGAAAAACTGAACGCCAAGAAACAAAAATGCTAAAAGTTTAAAGTGCCTAGTGCTAAACATACCACTGTGTGTGTCTAAAATTACATAAAGTGTATGACCTGTTATAGTACAAAGTACACAATGAATAAAGAAATACACTGATAATGCACACAAAATCAAAATATATCCTGATACAACCCCTAGTAGTAGTTAGTCAAACGTAAACTCTATGGGATAGTAGACCTGGCCATTTATATAGTGCCCACAGATTCTGTAGCGCTTTACAATATTATGAGAGGGGGGAATTAACTATAAATATGACCATTACAAGAAAACTTACAGGAACAATAGGTTGAAAAGGACCCTGCTATAAAGCGCTTACAGTATGGTCATACAGAAAGTTCCTAGCACAATCTGTTGAGTTTATAGTTGAAAATGTTGAGAGAGAAAATATAAATGGAGAGCAAAAATGGGTCGCAAGAGTATTCTGAGAACAGACAGCCGCTAAAATAGCCTGCCCTTCGGTGGGTCCCCGCTCAGAACTCAAGCTGGTTTTAGCTCAATTTGTGCCATTACAGAGAGAACATATCTGAAGCATATCAGACTGGTCCCACCCATACGGGCAGTCCAGATCCGAAATGCCAGCAAGTTCTCTCTGCACGAGAGATACAGCAACCCCAGACGATCGTTTCAGCCTTGTTAGGCATCATCAGTGAGGCATAGCTGGTATCTCTCTAGGCACCGTGAGCAAGGGGTCCACGTCTGGATTACCCTTTAAACTAATGGAGAGCAAAAATGGGTCGCAAGAGTATTCTGAGAACAGACAGCCGCTAAAATAGCCTGCCCTTCGGTGGGTCCCCGCTCAGAACTCAAGCTGGTTTTAGCTCAACTTGTGCCATTACAGAGAGAACATATCTGAAGCATATCAGACTGGTCCCACCCATACGGGCAGTCCAGATCCGAAATGCCAGCAAGTTCTCTCTGCACGAGAGATACAGCAACCCCAGACGATCGTTTCAGCCTTGTTAGGCATCATCAGTGAGGCATAGCTGATATCTCTCTAGGCACCGTGAGCAAGGGGTCCACGTCTGGATTACCCTTTAAACTAATGGAGAGCAAAAATGGGTCGCAAGAGTATTCTGAGAACGGACAGCAGCTAAAATAGCCTGCCCTTCGGTGGGTCCCAGCTCAGAACTCAAGCTGGTTTTAGCTCATCTTGTGCCATTACAGAGAGAACATATCTGAAGCATATCAGACTGGTCCCACCCATACGGGCAGTCCAGATCCGAAATGCCAGCAAGTTCTCTCTGCACGAGAGATACAGCAACCCCAGACGATCGTTTCAGCCTTGTTAGGCATCATCAGTGAGGCATAGCTGATATCTCTCTAGGCACCGTGAGCAAGGGGTCCATGTCTGGATTACCCTTTAAACTAATGGAGAGCAAAAATGGGTCGCAAGAGTATTCTGAGAACAGCCAGCCGCTAAAATAGCCTGCCCTTCGGTGGGTCCCCGCTCAGAACTCAAGCTGGTTTTAGCTCAGATATGTTCTCTCTGTAATGGCACAAGATGAGCAAAAATCAGCTTGAGAACTGAGCGGGGACCGACCGAAGGGCAGGCTATTTCAGCTGCTGCCCGTCCTCAGTATTCTCTTGCGACCCATTTTTGACTCTCTACAAGTTTAAAGGGATAATCCAGACGTGGACCCTTTGCTCACGGTGCCTAGGGAGATATCAGCTATGCCTCACTGATGATGCCTAACAAGTCTGAAATGATCGTCTGGGGTTGTTGTATCTCTCGTGCAGAGAGAACTTGCTGGCATTTCAGATCTGGACTGCCCGTATGGGTGGGACCAGTCTGATATGCTTCAGATATGTTCTCTCTGTAATGGCACAAGATGAGCAAAAATCAGCTTGAGAACTGAGCGGGGACCGACCGAAGGGCAGGCTATTTCAGCTGCTGCCCGTCCTCAGTATTCTCTTGCGACCCATTTTTGACTCTCAGAAAATATAAATACTCCATAGAAACTAAAAAAATATATGAAGAAAAATAAAAAAATCCCCCAAAAAGTTGTATATACACAACAAAACAAAGGTAATGATAAGTCATAGGAACAATCAGCAATTGTGTGATAATGGAGTAGACACTGGTATGGTATACTACTCATTTATAGAATGAACTCCTGGATGCATGATCATCTCCAGTTGGGCTGTGATAAATCTGGAAGACTTAATGTCCGTCTTGGTTTTCACATTCTTTTCATATATTATTTTAGGTTCTCTGGAATACATTTTCCAAGTGGCAGCGTGACAAAGAATAGCTTTGATTTCTGAGGCCATAGTTAGTGACACTGTTAACGTATGGCTACAAGAATTGAAATAATGTCTAGCTAGGGAACCTGCGGATGCTTGTTTAAACATGTTAAACTGGCTAGTGTGTTTTTGTCAGAAATGACTATGGAATCTTTGAAGCTTGCTGCCCGACCTATGGGTTTATCTTCAGTTGCAAGAAGCTGTATTTGGTAAAGATCCTAGTCTACTGATTCAGCTTTTAAAAGTGCTCTCTGAACTACCATTTGAAAAAGACAAATTGCTTGGTTCAGTAGTTGGAATTATCACACAGATGTCTTAAACAAAGAAGGCTCTTCCACAAGAGAGGAAAAGTGGATGTAAAAGAAGACCTTTTTTTTCGGATATGAGACAACACGACTCAAAGAAGATACATTTTGGTAATTTTAACATCAGGTATTAGATTCAAGGATAAAACAGCTTTCAGAGGTGAGAAGAAAAAAAAACACCAGCTTTTTACCTCTAATAGCTAAAGGCAACATTTCTCCATCTTGGTATTTATTCTGCTGTGACATTAGACCATGAAACCTGCAAGGAAGCTCTTTGGTGGCATCAGCTTGATCCCAACACTGATAGAACTAGATGCCACTAGAGTGGCCAGGGGAACACACTGCAAATATCTGAATTGGCAGCAGATGGTCAGACAAAAAGAACAAATTATATATAATTTGTCTAGAACACTTGGCAGGATTTCTGCCACCTAAAAGTTAATGAAACGCAAGACTATTAAGTCAATCATTTAGGAATGTCAGGCTTACAAAACCCCGATCCCTCGGGTGTCGCCGTTCTGAACTACTGCCCCCTACGTGACGCAAGCTTTCCCCGACTTATAGGGAAGCTGCGCCAAAAGTTAAACGCTTAGTCATTTTTGCTCTACACGAAGAAAACTTCCCCTGCTAAGCTCCTACCTGATTGTCTATTGAATACCGAATCGGACCTCCTACTTACCAAGCTGGCTTCTCCAATACTAGACCCGGAGTTGTATACCGACCACCCTGATCTCTCCAAAGCTCGACCCTGACTTGCCTTTTGACGCTGGACTTGCTATATTCTCCCTACTCCTTCACTGCATATTTTTCAAGCCTTGCAATTACTACACTACTGTTACTGGGAACCTGTGATAACTTAGTTATATAACATTTAAAGAGAGTGGAATTTCTGTTATCACATAATTACATGATTTTGCTATTGCATGACGAAAAGACATGATTTTATTAAAGACATGGAGGCTAGTATTGCATATCCTTTTCTTTGCTGTCTACCAATAGCAGCAAAGAATACAGAAGACGGTAAGAAAAATATGGTATTCATAGTAATATAAGCCACTCCCAGACAAAGTCCCAGTATCATAGTCAGCACCTCCCTTAACTTCTCCTCTTTCTTCAAAGATGCAAACACAATAAAACAAACAAGAAACAGGAACCGATTAATCAGTACAATAACATCACAGTTAAATCCAGTCAGAGTCAAACCAGGCAACAGTCCAGCAAGTCGGAACAAATCCATAACAGGAACAGGAATTCGCCAACCGAAAGGTTCCAGGATAAATATAAGGAATTCATGGAACGAATACGGATCAGGCTGTGAAAACAAATTAAACAGGAGCCACACGGTTACTTCAGTCATTGCAACTAGTGTTAATGTAAGGCAGACTTCCACAAACTCCGGCCCTCCAGATGTTGCTTAACTACAACTCCCATGATTCTCAGCCTCTCTATTTTATTCATAGAATCATGGGAGTTGTAGTTCAGCAACATCTGAAGGGCTGGAAAATGTAAGGCATAAACAGACCCTTAATAACAAATCAATCATGAAAAAAAACATACTGTCAACCAAACCATTAGTGTAAAAATATCCCCAATTACCATAATACCAACCTTATTAAACAACTTCAGAAATATACATTGGGTGGGACAATACTCGCCAACGTGTCTATAATAAAATCATGGCTTTTTGTCATGTAATAGCAAAAGACACGGAGGCTCATATTGCAAGTTCAAACCTGACTGACAACCGCAGAAAAAACACCGGTCGAAAAATAAAATTCACGGAAAGTAGATTCTCACAACCAGTCCACTGTCCTCATCAGATCCTCTAACCATGCCCCCGAGGTAATCATCAACGAAGCCGAAGCACACCAAACAGAATGGGCTCCAAACATGAAGTGTCTACGCCTGCCTGTTATAACACCCATTTCAACCAATGAGCCAGGGTAGTACTCGTCACCGTAAAGAACAGAGGACGAATGAAAAGAAAAATATGAGGAGTTGATGACTAATGATGCGGCATGGTGCGAACCTCGTACTCGCGTAAACAGGCCACCGGACACAACGTTGGTGCCGAGGGAAAAGCCGGATAAGACACCGATCAAATCGAAGTCTTTGTGTGCCTGGAAATATTAAAAGTCACCCCGTCGGGAATGAAAGTAATGTGCAAAATCCAAGGCACGTACGTCCGAACCCCTCTTACAGGATACCAGGCAAAAAGGAGTGACCAATTTAACCGACAATTCATGTAGGGAAAGATCCACATTAGACGGCCACAAGTCAAACAGCGATAATACGATTGAAACATCCCAGGTGGAGGAATACCGTGGTCTGGGTGGACAAGAAAGACGGAGCAATGTAATAGGCAGCACACTAACAGATGTTATATATATCTATATCGATGATATCTTCATAATTTGGACGGAAAGCAAAAAAAAAACTGATGCAGTTCCATGTCTATTTTAACACAATACATCCATCAATGAATTTTCTGGACACCACTGTGACGTGTAACAATGGCACAATCCACACCTCGGTTTACATAAAACTCACAGACAGGTGCAGTTACCTTCACAGTTCCAGCTTCCACCCCTCCCATACTCTACAGTCAAGCCACTAGGTGCCATCACATATGCTCTGATCCTAATGACCTTAATTCCCATTTAAATGTACTCTCCCAATCTATGAGACATAAAGCCTACAAACCAAAGACTTTTACTGAACAAATCAACTCTGCTGTAAAAGCTCCACGTGCCTGCTACAGTACAGAGAGAAAAAAAATATCTACTCAAGTGCCACTTGTGGTCACCTACAACCAGCTCTTGAGGAAATATGGAAAATCATTACCTACAACCAATGTTAACAGAAGACGAGACTGAAAAACATTTTCTCTGAAACACCCATTTTGGCCTTTAGACAACCACCAAACCTACAACAAAAATGAATCAACAGGAAGCTACCCACTGATGGGAAGAATAAAGGAAAAGGGACCAGTCAATGCAAAAAACCTCGCCGCAAACTGTGTCAGCACATATGCACAGACAACACAGCCACACACAACAATAAAACATACAGCAATGTGGTATACATGATTCAAAGCACCAAATGCCACCTAGGATGTTACATTGGGGAAACCACCCAGCAATTAAATGGCAGAATGAATATGCACAGACACTCCATTAAACACCACAAAGGAGAATCGTACTCCTGTGGGACACCACTTTACCCAGCCTGGCCACTCAATGAAGGACCTAAAAATCAAAGTAATGAAAGGGGGTTTTAAAAATACCCAAGAAATGGGAGCTGGGCCTGACCGCTGAACTAAGAGGAAGTTGCATCAACAGCTCCTACGATTTGGGACACAAAAAGCGGATTTCAGACATCAAAGGGACACTGAAATGGCATACGAAGGCCACCAAGTAACAAAGACGCACCCGAAACAAAAGAGAGGCCTGCCAGCATGGAAGACGGCCGCTTTCCTGCTGTTTCGACCAGCCAGATACACGACAATGGGCTCTCGTTCCCCTCCCTTTGGACCAGCGGGGGTTACCCCGGTCTACCCCCACGCGACCTCCCTTCTTGTGGATCCTGGTGAGGCATCTAGATGGGTGGAGGCCTCCCACACCACAGCCCTGTGCAGCGCCTAGAAAGAAACGGAGCTCTGACTTACCGCAATTTTCAGCTCCTTCTGGGAGAAGCTGGAGGCCCATATGCCACCTTCCGAACCGGAGACCCAACACGCTACTGAGCCCAGTACAAGTGGTCACATGGCGGGACACAGAAACTCACACAGTCCCCGCACACATGAAAGGCTGGCGCTGTCGAGGTGCTACCTCGAGATCAGACTCCTGGAGCCTCATTGAAAGCAGAGGCAGCATGAAATCTGCTATCAGGGCCACTGGAACAACCAAAACAGCACCCAAGACTACCTTACCGGCTAGCAGTGACCCAGACCAGGCTCCGTGAGTGCACAGCCCCACCGAAATGCGGGAGAAAATGGCAGCGACACCAGGTCAGACCAGCAACAACCCACAACCAAGACCTGGGGCACGTCCAGATCTGACACTCACGACGAGAACACCACAAGACCCACGGAGCGTGTCTCCTCTCCACACTAGGACTATCGGAGACAGAACCCCATGAGGCGACTCACCAACACATGCTCCCAGCACACCTGCCAGGCCTCCAGGGCCGGTGTCGGCTGAACAATAAGGACTGAGTTCTGATCCAGACCACCCACAGGAGAAGACTCCGCACAGCCGACAATAAGTTTGATAAATCTATACGCTTCTGTACCTCTCAGATCATTCTCCTCGTTAGCATTAGAGATGATCATATGGGCAGTAATTTCTCTATTTGATTACCAGTAAATGCTTTAATTTAACCCTGCATAGTCAGTTAAACAGCCTGAGTATGTCATACTTTTGTTTTATAATTAGAAAATATGGGCGAAGTGACTCTACGTAAAGCCAAGACTTATTTTCTGTTTTTATTGGTGACATACAGGCTTTTGCAAGATTACATTGCAGTTAAAGCGGCACTGTCATGCCGAACTTACCTTTCCTCAATCTCTTCCTCTTCTCCCCCTCTCTCGGGATCTGTTCTTCTTTTCTTCCTGTCTTCTTTAGTTTCCTTTAAAATCATAAGACAAAGTAGGGACTCTTTGCCTTATGGAGGATTCCTCCGCTTGACCAGCTCTGACCAGCGGAGGAGCAAAGTGTGCTTCATTTCCGCTGGTCAGAGCAATTTTCCCATGATCCCTAGCTTTCCTCTGTGATCTCGCGATGCTTCCTGTCATTTTGGCTAAAACTGCCGAATTGTGTTCTAACTGAATGAGAACAGTATGTTTGTTTCTTTTAGAAGGCAATTCGGCACTTTATTTTTACTCCGATCCTATTCATTGCCGCGGCTGCATCTTGCAGCCGCTTAGTAGATAACTCCCTAATTCCCACGGTATCAGGGAGCTATCTACTAAAAGGCTGAAAGACCTAAATTGGTCTTTCAGCCACATTTACTAATACTAAGTAAAGATTACTTAGTATTAGTAAATAATATGCCCCTACTCGCTATACCGAGAGTAGGGGCATGTGTAGTAAGCAGTGAGCAGCTTATATCTGCTCACTGTAAAAAAAAAACTAATAAACCCCCCTGTGGGGCCCCTAACAAAGATGGGGCACCTACTGTCCTCTGACCCCCACACCCGAGCTGCGGGTGGGGGCCCAAATAAAGATATATAGAACTTGGCCCCACCCCCGCCGCGGGTGGGGCCCCACAAACAATAAGGGACTCCACTGGCCCCCACCCCTGAGCGGTGGGTGGGGGCCCCAGTAAAACAATAAGGGGGGGACCTACTGTCCTCCCCCCGGCCCCCACCCCTGAGCCGTGGGTGGGGGCCCTAATAAAACAATAAGGGGGGGGACCTACTGTCCTCCCCCCCTGGCCCCCACCAATGAGCGGTGGGTGGGGGCCCTAATAAAACAATAGGGGGGGGACCTACTGTCCTCCCCCCCTGGCCCCCACCCCTGAGCGGTGGGTGGGGGCCCTAGTAAAACAATAAGGGGGGGGACCTACTGTCCTCCCCCCCTGGCCCCCACCCCTGAGCGGTGGGTGGGGGCCCTAATAAAACAATAAGGGGGGGGTACCTTCTGTCCTCCCCCCCTGGCCCCCACCCCTGAGCGGTGGGTGGGGGCCTTTATAAAAACAATAAGGGGGGGACCTACTGTCCTCCCCTGGCCCCCACCCCCGCGAGTGGGTGGGCGCCCCATTAAACACAAGGGGACCTACTGTCCTCCTGGCCCCAAACCCGCGCTGGTGGGGGCTCCTAATAACAGCCACAGGGGACCTACTGTTCTCCCCTGAAAGCCTCATCGCCGTGGTGGGGCCCCATGTCACAGGATCTACTGTCCTTCCTCTCCTTGGTCTCTCACCTGAGCGGTGGGTGGGGGCCCTAAATGAAACACCCGCCCCCAATCAAGGTGACTAGGGGTCCCCTAGTCACCCCCCCCCACCCAAAAAAAACCTACCTACCCCCCCTCACCCTAAAAATAGTGAGGGGGGAATAAAATAACTAACCTGTAAAAAAAACAATTAAACTTACCATTTGACGTCTTCTTTTTTCTAAAATCTTCTTTCTTCAGTCCCCAAAATGCCAAATAAAAATCCATCATACCCGTCGCACTTTAAAAAAAAACAAAAAAAACGAGCGCCCCAAAAAATTAATCCATGTTCGCCCTTCGAGGGCACACCGCGTACTGAGCACCGCAGGGTGGGTCAAGGCTTATAAAGCCTTGCCCCGCCCTGGAATTAGGCTTAAAACACTCTGATTGGTGGGTTTAAGCCAATCAGAGTGCTCTGAGTCATTTTACACAGCGTGGGAAAATTCAAAAGAACTTTCCCACGCTGTGTAAAATGACACAGAGCACTCTGATTGGGTGGCTTTCAATCAGGGGTGGGGGGGCCAGGGGGGCAGGACAGTAGGTCCCCCCCCCTTTATTGTTTTATAAGGGCCCCCACCCACCACGCAGGGGTGGGGGCCAGGGGGGAGGACAGAAGGTACCCCCCCTTATTGTTTTATTAGGGCCCCCACCCACCGCTCAGGGGTGGGGGCCGGGGGGGAGGACAGTAGGTCCCCCCCCTCATTATCTTCATGGCCCCCACCCGCCGCTCAGGGTAGGGGAGGGGGGGAGGACAATAGGTCCGCCCCCTCTTATTGTAATTTATGTAAATTTTTTTCAACAGTGAGCAGCCACAGGCTTTAGTAGACATGCCCCTACTCGCGGTATAGCGAGTAGGGGCATTTTGGAGATTTTAACCTCCCTTGTGCTATTATGGGGGTCATATTGACCCCCATAGAGTGAGAGGGGGACCTGGGGGGGCTTATGAAGTGGCGGGGAGCACTGCTCCCTGCCGCTTCTATAGTTACATATTACAAGGAGGGAGCTGTGCGCCGGTAGCTCCCACCTTGTAATAAACTGAACGAATAAACTAACACTGATACTCAGATACACTGATGCATAGTGTTAGTTTGTTCGTCTGACATTTCTATTCACTCATTCTTCTGTCTGATGAATGAGTGAATAGATGAAATTCCCGTTCGCATGTCCAGGTATTTCACTGGGCATGTGCGGGAATCTCACAGTCTGTCTAGTGTGGGCTGATGACGTGTCCCACAGGGACTTCACCTACCCACACAAAGATGGCGGCGCCCTGAATAAAGATCGGGGCAGAAAATAAAGAATAAAAAATAGGTAATGTGGGGGGCTTAGGGGCATTTGGGGGTGACTAGTGGGTCAATTGGATGTAGTGGAGGCGGGAGGGGGGTTAAAAAAAAAACGGGATTTGGCATGACAGTGCCGCTTTAACAGCCAGAGTTGATGCCGTACCGACAACTGCTTGCATTTAACCCTACCTAGCCAGTTACCTAGTTTGAGTGTAACACACTTTTCTTTTGTTTTATATAAATTTTTAAAAATATGTGCAGCTGATACTAATGCCATGCTTGTTTTCTTCTACACTATACTGTTCTTGCACTAGCTGTCGTGGCAGCGCAAGCAATTGTGTTACCTTGCACATATCAAAAATAAAGAAAAGAAAGAAAAACTTTTGAAGCCAGAATGATCAAATTGTTTAACAGCAAGAATAGATAACTAAATATTGATTTGGGTTTCCTGTCTCACTACCAACACTTTACATGAACACACCCCTCGCATTATCTTTCTGTTTTGTCATATGTATCAACACTTTAAAATGCATTCCAATATGTTTATTCTATCTATATACAAAGTACCGTATTTTTTGCTCTATAATAAGCACCTGACAATAAAACGCACCTAGTTTTTAGAGTAGGAAAACAAGAAAAAAAAAATTAAGTGTTCATTACCACCCACTCCCCTCTCCTGTCCCATAGTGTTCCTTACCACCCACTCCTCTCCCCTGTCTCATAGTGTCCCCCCCTCCCCTGTCCCATAGTGTTCCTTATCACTCCCTTCCCTGTCCCATAGTGTTCCTTACCACCCACTCCCGCCCTCCCCTGTCCTATAGTGTTCTTCCACCCACCCCCATTCCATAGTGTTCCTTACCACCCCTCCACCCATCCCTTAGTGTCCCTCTCTCTCCCCCCCGGTCCCCGGTAGGTCTCCTACTCCTATTGTAGCGTGGCCGAGCGGAGCAGTGCGCACCGCGGTACAGGAGATTCAGTTTCCTGTACCCGGCCGGATTGAAAGGAAGTGCTCTCTCAGTGAGCACTTCCTTTCAGTCTGGCCAGGTACAGGAAACAGAAGTTGGATTGGATTGGATATATGATGATGATTGGATATATCGTGTCCAGAAGATAAGAGAATCTGGTACAGATAGATGAGGAAATCATGACATGGAAACAAAAACTTAGTGAGACAACTAACCCTGAAACATTTAATCAAACAATAAAGGAAATCAAAATTGAAAAAGCAGAAAGAGATATCATTAAAATAAAAAAAGGGAAATATTTAAGAGACACAAATGATTATAAAACTGGCAAATTAAGATTTCCAAAAATTGCCCATTTTAATAAGATCAAGTACAATCATAAAAATAAACAGTGGAGAACACAAGAAGAAACTAAATCACCTTATGGGAATAGAAATCGTAACACCAACTATAGGGATAACTTGGAACCAAGACCACATTGAGAAATGTCTGGGAGAAATATTCATATTAGAAAAGAACCATCCCCCACTTCCACCTCAATAGATAACAGCCTAAATAAAAGGTATATCCCCTCACACGATCATTCAGACCAAAGCTACAGCGATGTAGTGAGACAAGGCCCAAGAAGGACAGACAGAAGGTCCCGGCAAAAACAGAGAGAAGACAGAAGACATGAGAGAGAAAAGAGATCTCCCCTCGAATCGGCAACAAGAAGAAATGTAGATAATATAGACATAGAGACCACGAAAAAGATTCATAGATATATCCATTCTGGAATGAACCCCACCAGAGAACGCAGAAGAGATAATAGAGAATTTAGGAATCCTAATGACAGAACAAGATCACCACGAACGACAGAAAAAATATTAGAGGACTATAGAACACAACAAGCATCTTCCTCTTTGTTTTTTTGGAGAGAACCAATCAAAGAGAGGCTCAAATGGCAAGAAAAAACCCTATCGTGGGAATCCCCGGGCAAACGCCAAAGGTCAATAGAATACGAAACAGAAGAGGAAGAGAGAGGAAACAAAGAAAAAAGAGGTAAGAAATAAATTCAGATGGAGTCTTTAACCTTACTGACCACCCTCTAACAAATGAGGAATTAAAAGTCCTTAAAAAAAGGTCTTAAATTTGCGCCTACACTAGAACTAAATAAGTTCGAATTGTTTATAGACATGAATAAATTTTTAAGAAAATTATGCCTAAAGAAATTCTTTTATAATAAAGAAACAACGACACAAAAAGAACAAGAAAAATAATTAGAATTTATACACACAGATCTAAAAGAAGGGTCACAATTTATTCCTAAAAATATGATCTCAAATGAGATGTAGGCCTTTGAGACGATGGTTAAAGCAGAAATGAATAATGTAAAAAAACTGAATAAATACAGGACAACATGTCAGTAAAAGAAAAAAACACCGTCAGAAAGATACAAAAAAATGAAAATCTGGTCATCAAACCAGCTGATAAAGGAGGAGGAATAGTGGTCCTCTCCAAAGCGCAATATTTACAAGAATCTGAGAGAATACTCTCAGATGACAATACTTATAAAAAATTAAACTCAGATCCGAATAGTAAAGTCAAAGAATTATTTGACAAGTATATACAAAAAGGCCTAGATAAGGGCATACTAACAGAAAAAGAAGGAAAATATCTGTCAATTACACATCCGAAAATTCCAGTGTTTTACTATCTTCCCAAAGTTCACAAAGATCTACAAAATCCCCCAGGACGCCCAGTCATATCTGGGATAGACTCCATTTCCTCCAGAGTCTCCGAGTACATTGATTTGCTTTTACAGCCAATAGTAGTAAGGAATCCAGCGTATCTAAAAGATACCATACACATATGACTACTCTTAGGAACAACTAAATGGGAAGCTAGCTATCTATTGGTTACTAGTGATGTTATATGATGTTATATCCTTATACAGTATAATTCCACATGAAGTCAATTTAGAAGCAGTGAAATTTTTTTAACAAAAGCCAATTTTAAAGAAGAACAGACGAATTTTATATTGGAAGATATCCACTTGATTTTAACGAACAACTTTTTTTGGTTCAAGAACACCTTTTATCTCCAAATCAGAGGCACGGCGATGGGCACCAAATTGGCGCCCAGTTATGCCAATTTGTTCATGGCATATTGGGAGGAGATTTTTTTTTTTTAGAGCATCCCTGGGTGTCGAATTTGGTGACCTATCGCCGATATATAGATGATGTATTTTTAATCTGGAACGGTTCTCATGATCTTTTAAATATGTTCTTAGCCTTTCTAACATCCAACAAATGGGGAATTATACTCACCACCATACAGAGTCCTACAAATATTAATTTTTTAGACCTTCACATTTTTATTGAAGACCAACAGATCAAAACTAAGAATTTTTTCAAGCCAGTGGATGCCAATGAGTATATAGAAAAAAAGAGTTGCCACCATAAACCCTGGCTAGACAATGCCCCCAAGGGCCAGTTTCTAAGAATAAGACGCAATTGTACGACTGAACAGGACTATATGAGCCAAGCAAGTCTAATAAAAAAACATTTTTTAGAAAAAGGCTATGAAGAAACCAAACTAATTATGGCTATGGAAGAAATTCAGAATACTCCTAGAGAGCAATTGTTAACCTACAAACAAAAAAAATCCTTAAAACATAAACACAAACAAGGCTCACTTTATATGTAATTTCAATGGAAATAACAACAAAGTAAATTGGGCTATCAAAAAACATTGGCACATCCTACAAAGAGATCCAATTTTGAAAAACTTATTACCAACAAGACCTAAAATTATTTATAGAGGTGCAGCCAACTTAAAAAGATCATTAGTCCATAGTAGTGAAGGTCCATTAAAAGCCACTAAGCGCTTTCTGAACCAAAGTAAAGGTTTTTACGGGTGTGGGACATGCTTAGCATGTAGATCAACAAAAAATCCAAAAAGACGTGATGAACCTTAAAGAATACACTAACATCGATTTCATTATTAAAGACCAATTAACTTGTTTTTATCTATCTATTGAAATGCCCCTGCAATTTATTATACATTGGCAGGACGATCAGGTGTCTACATGTTCGGATATCCGAACATGTCAGAAACATTAAAAAGAGTTTGGAGACCCATAGTGTCTCAAACCACTTTAAAACGCATCACAACCTCAATCCAGATCATCTCTTCTTCTGCCCCCTAAAAACAGTTAAAAAAGATTGGAGAGGGGGAGGCTATACCAAGAAGATAGGCTCAGAAGAGATGAAATTTATCTTTAATTTCAATACTCTTATCCCTTATGGTCTTAATTCGGATTTCGAGATTTGTCATTTAATTTAATACACTATTTTTAGTCTTTTTTAATTTTTATTCATTCTAATAAAGATTGTTTCACTATTTTTAGTACTACTAATATTAATAGATTTTAGCCATATACACTATTTTAGTAGTATTAATATTTCACCTTTAGAGAACTAAATTACATAAAACACGACTTACATTCCATTTTTGTTTCTTTTCAATTTTTATACAATTTGTTTCTTATGGACTATAATTGTTTATATGTTCCCATCCAGAAATATATACATATTGTAGCCAATTTTACACCTCAATATAAATACAGTAGGAAATGTATGTGTAATATATATACTATTATATGAGTATCATATGTATATATAACACTATTGTAATTTGACAATCAATGTATCATATATAAATAATTGAAAAAACGAATATGTATGTTTATGATGAAGAAAACCCTCAATTATCACGAAGTGGAATGCATAAACCGGAAATCATGCTTTCCAGTGACGTCTATTGTGCGTCCTATTGTCACACAATACACGACCCGGAAGTGGAGCGCATCTAGCCGGCGGTGGAACGCATTATGTGTTCCAAATGCAGACAGCCGGAAACCCAGACGTGAAATAAGGAGGAGACATAAATGGACGCCGAGGAGGCCCCCCCAGATAATATCGACTGATACCAACTGAGGAAGCCCCCACTGAAGGGCGAACAGACTGTAAACACAGGACTTTTTTATTATTATTTCTATTGGAACTTTCCTACTTTGCTATTTGCACTTTTATTCATTTTACCAATAAAATTCTTTCTTCTTGGAATAATACTTGAACATCTCATCTTTACCAAGCAATTACCTAGACAATTTAAGGAGCAACAAGAAGAAGGATGGGGATATCCTATTAAGAGTCCCGCTACGTTTCCCATGAGAGCCATATGTTAATTTGGCTCTGGGCTTGTGAGTACTATTGCTCTATTATTTTATTATACATTTTAACTATACAGTATTATACTATGTCACTCTGTTTTATTTTCTAGAACCATCGGATGTGTGTTCCACCAATTATGTATGTATGTATTTATAAGTATTTTTGTGTAAGTGGTATAAGGGGTTTCCACTTTGGTGGTTTGTAGCTATCTTTGCTACCACACATATTTTACTACTGTATATTCACAGTTTCACAATTTTATATATATATGTGTGTGTGTGTGTATGTATAAAGTGTACCATCTTCTGCAGTTTCTGCTTAGTTTTTTTTTTCTCCCTCTCCCCCCACAGAAAGACATTTATGACTCTCTGCAAGAATGTTGTCTATTTTCTATCAAACCTGTGTCTTATCTGCACTCATGTTGCTTTAAGCCCTGTATCACAACTCAACTTTGAATTCTATGTGTCGTCTTGCTCAGAAATGCTTTGGACTTAAGTAAGGGAGGTTCCTCCGAAAACTTGTCATTAAAAAATTCTCTTAGTCCAATAAAAAAAAGGTATTACAAAATACAAATGTTATCTGTTTTTTACATCTACATCACTGGGCTAATACGGCTACAATCTCTAATTATACATAATAATAATAATACTAATAATACGTGCCTAGATTTATGGCTAGCCTTTCTCAGTGCGTCCCCAAGGCAGTCCACCTCTGGACGCGCAGGGATCCATGGCCCCTGCGCCCAAAGTGCGAGCAAGCAATGCCTGGGATATAGTATGGGACAAAGCCAAAGACATTAAACCCATAGCCGCCATAATGGCGTTGGTCACAAACTGTTGAAGTGCAAAGGATTGTGCGTCCTCCCTGCGGGAGGGGAGCCAGCAGTAGAAGGTGTATCTCCCAATAGTAGAGGGTATCCCTCTCCCCAGGGGTTGGGGGACATACAGGCACCTTAGATTTGGCAGGCAAATAGATAAGACCCACAATAAACTAAAACTCCAATAGGCTAATGTGATTGCTGTCAGGAAAAAGGAGTGCAAGTAGTGAGGGTTAATAACCCAAACTAGCAACCCAGAAGAGGGACAGAAGGGAGCTCACAAAGGCCCAGACCAGCAGCTAGAAACACGAGGCAGGGACAGTCAGAAACCGTGAGGAAAAACAGTGTAACATCGCGAGATTGCGAGGAAAAAAAATCAAATTTGTATGAAAAAAAATACAGAATGGGTGAGTTAGTTTCGCAAAACAACGTGCGTTCGCGAACCAAATGCACCTAGTAAGGTAAACCCACGAATGCAGCACCGAAACAGCCGAACGGTCAAGTATGAATCCCGAACAGAGCCAAAAAAAATCAATACATTTGAGACTAACCAGCGTTCATGTGTGAACTGCCGAACTCCCAAAATGGTACAAATTGGTGCGGAAAAAGGTGTGAAATACCGCCAAAAGTGCGCCAAAACAAATCCGGTAAAGAACAAGAGAGGTAGGAAAAGTAAGAGAAATAGGAGAGAATACAGGTTCTATAGAAGGGAAAACAAAACAACCAAAGCAAGGTGAAATAAGCCAGTGGAGGGGGAATGGACTAACTGACCCCTAACTGACCTGGGACCCAGAGCACAGAATAAAAACACACATACAGCAAACAGGTACAAGAACCCAGTAATATAACAGTACAAGCTCAACCAAAGTCATAAGTGACATAAAAATACATCTAACATAAGCAGTACAATTAATTTTCCTTATTTAAAGATGCTCTGAATTTTTCCTATTCTTGTGGAGATAAAGTAATCTAACTCATTCTATCTACGGTTGTGTTCCTTACCATTATTTGTGTTATATGCATAACAAGGAAGCTCCTATTCAAACACAAGGAATTTCGGTAGTTTTGCATACAATGTAATATATTTGTGCAAGCTGAATATTGCCAGGCTTGTCCAATGGCTATAGCAGATTGGTGAGACCACAGTGACTGACTCCATTAAAACCAAGAAATTTCAGGGCCAGCTTCAAATGAATGTATTTATCACAAGACCAAAACATACAATTTACACAATTCTTTAGCTGAAGACTGGCTAGAACTCAAAAGATAAAAACACTATAACCACCTCAAAAGTGCAGTGCAAATAGTACACAATTAATGGTAATTACCCTTTCACATAAAAAGTAGATATGGTACAGGATTCCTCTATATCCTCAGTACACTTAAAACACAATTGAAATATATCTACAAGAAACAGAATACAGCTCATAGGGTAATAGAGAATGAACACTAATAATACTAGAATTTCAAGGTCACACTCACAAAATTCGTTAAAATTCTGGCTCATCAATGTAATGTTGATTCCATATCAGATGTTGGAAGGCACACCCTGGAAACAATTCCTGAGGGGAAGACAGGCTTAAGGCCAAACGTAGACACATTGAGTCTGTAGACGGGAGTCGAATGAGATGAGGGACATGGTGAAGGGGTAGGTGGGAGAATGAAGACCTAATCATGGTTTACCCTCCTATTCCCAACGGTTAATTTACTTTGCCATAACGGGTTTGGGACAAATTGATACACAGAACAAGCATACCATAAGTCTTTTGATACTAACAAAGCCACACACAAGAAACAGCGGAAATAATGATTGTGTACCATAACAAATATGAAAATATTGTTAAACTAAGGCCAAATACCAATGTTACTGATAACGTAAAACTTGTATAAAACTTTGTGATGTTGTGATGTCCTTAATTTGTAATTATTATTTTTTTTAAACTGTTATGAAGCAATGTTGACAATCCTGCATTTATTGTACTTCTGTAATGTGACGAAATACATACAAAAAAGAAAAACCAATAAAAATAAAATATATATTAAAAAAAAAAAGATGTTGGAAGGCACATGTTAAAGGAAACAAAAAGGAAACACAGTGCAGCACTGTGATATATATTAACAGACACTTTATCGGGTTACAGTCACAGAATAAATGTAATAAGAATGCCTGTCAATAAATTAGTCCTATAGACACCAGTCCTGTTCCAGAATGGTATGGTGAAGAAAAGTTCTCAAGTCCAATAGTTGGATAAATGTAAAAAGAATGGAATGAGAAGCATTAAGGGTAAATGCTTTACATCAAGGTTGATCACAACATCTGAATGTTGTGTTTCAACCATTTTCAATGATGGCAATGATGTTCCTTCAAGTCAGAACATAGTTTTCAAGACTAGTGTTGATCAGATCTTCTTAAAGCTATATTAACAGAGAATTGGGGTACACTGTAATTTTGAAAAATGGTACTAAAATAGCCAGTCTGTCACTTCGGTAAGGTTGTTTACTTTTTCCAACTTGGCTATTTTGACCTAAAATTTGTAATTCAATTTTCGGTTCACCATAATTCAGTTTTGTGAATTACGCCTGATGTCCTTGCAAACATTCACCATTACATCCTGCGAAAAATAAATAAAAAATATCTAGGCAATATATTAAAGTAGAAGCTGAACTGACTGAATGTCTGCTTCTGTTGTGGATAGTGGCTTGATACAATGTGCAATTTGTTAATGTCTGCATCTGCCACCTTATCTACGCTCTGCAGAGACAAACTATTGTATTCACTTGGCATGGTAGACAAGGAGCTCTCCACTTTGTTCCCGTTAATGTATCTCACTGTCCTCACATTCAAATTAACAACAGGGATTGGATTTGTTTGCAGCAAGGTTACTCGAACAATCCCATGTAAGGCATTAAAGAATTTGTGAACTTAAAGTAGCAATAAAGTCAGTCCCTTTGAGATTCTTTGAGAATAATTTCAACCCCAGATGTCTTCTGTAGAGGTTGGAGTGCAGCAAGATTGCTGGTGTTCATCTGGTCAGTAGAGTACTACACAATGGGTCTTGACTGAGCATTGTCAGTGGTTGTACGCCTACGGCGAGTTCTGCTCCATTACGCGGTCTCTCAGTGCAGGCGTAATGTGATTGGAAAGGCATGATAAAATGTTATACCATACAGATAACGGGAGGACAATGTTTGGCTGTTCAGCAGAGTCAGTTCAGCAGCTCAGTTCATATTACTGGTTGACACACTGTTTACTGCCCAATCAAGATAATTTGCTGAGATATAAGACGTCGCTAAGAGGGATTAAGTTATTCTTCAGTAACCCGCAACATTTTTTCTTTTTTTGTCAAAACAGAACAGATTTGAATGTGGCGACAAATTACATGGATGTGACGTACTGACGGTGTGTGGATGCTTGGAGTGTCTTTTTACGTTTTTTATTTTTGTCGTGCTCAATATAACAGACAGTCCCGCTCTGCCACAACAGCAGAGGCAGGATCAGTAAAAAACATACGTTACAGCAATGTGGCCGTCGACATAGTAGCATATTTTTTATATATAAGCAAAAAGGTAGCAAGATTATGCAAACGGCAGTGGCTCTTGTAGCTACAGCATGTTAAATTTTTGGATGTGCAATTCTAGGTTTCTTAGGTTCATTGGAGAGTGGTGTAACGGATCACCTGGCACCCCGACTGGGTACCTCCATTGAAGGATGCTCCTAGCGCTTACAGAGGGCTCCAAGCGCTCCACCAGACACCACAACCACCGCAGCCCCCACGAACCACCGCAGCTTGGTTGGGGTCTCGCCGTCTCCTACCCACCCCGGACCTACCTAGTTTGGAAGATACGGTTTAATGCAGATTCCGCAGAATATATACAGGCTATATGAAAAATAATTACTGTTAAATGTGTCCCCTGTTCTGTAGTTTAAAACTACTGAACGATGTCTTTGTGCACCAAATACCGGCGAGATGGCACCATGTAGAAAAGTCAAAACAGCGTCTGTGAGTTAAAATGGCCGCCTTCCATTGTTCTCACCATGTGCTTCATCCATTGTTCTCACCATGTTCTTCTGATACATGAAATGGTGGCCACCCAGTAACTCCACAGTATGTTCCCAGATGGTTCTTAAAGGGCCAGCAGCAGCAAAATAAAATACACTATGCCCAAATCAGTTCCTTAAAGGGCAATACATCCCAGGGCGAGGTCACTTTCGCCACATATCTCTCCTTTGGGGGGGTAGACTAACCAGGTACCTGACCTTCTGTCGGTCAGTGCTTGAGTTAGTCTGACAACCCACACACAACAGCAAAGTACAAGAAGAGCCTTCCCACAACAAACAGATACTTGGGGGACAGATGCCCACTGCGCTCTGCTCCGATGTCAGTGCTTCAGCTGGGGTAGCCTGGTGGGGACTTGGCTGGGGAGGGGAGATATCACTTACTCCCTCCTGCTGCTACTCCTGCGATGGTAGCTGGGGATCTGGACAGGCTGTCCAGCATCCCTGTGGGTTAGGCACAGAGACCACGGTCCCATCTGCTCCGTCTGGAAGATTGGTGTCTCCCCTTGGTAGGGTAAGCTGCCGCTGGGGAGAGAGGGTGCTGTGCTCCTCTCCCTGAAACACAGGCTGCTGCTCGAGAGGGAGACCGACTGTCTCCACTCCCGTAACATTGTTCTGCTGATGGCGAGAGAGACCAACTGTCTCTGCTCCCTGAAGGACACACTGCTGCTGGGGGGGGGAAGGATGACACCTTCGGCCCCCTGGAACTCACACTGCCGCTGGGGAGGAAGGACGACACCTTTGGCTCCCTGGAACTTACACTGCCGCTGGGGAGGAAGGAGGACACCTTTGGCTCCCTGGAACTCACACTGCCGCTGGGTAGGAAGGAGGACACCTTTGGCTCCCTGGAACTTACACTGCCGCTGGGGAGGAAGGAGGACACCTTTGGCTCCCTGGAACTCACACTGCCGCTGGGTAGGAAGGACGACACCTTCGGCTTCCTGGAACTTACACTGCCGCTGGGGAGGAAGGACGACACCTTCAGCTCCCTGGAACTCACACTGCCACTGGGGAGGGAGGTCGATGCTCTCCGCTCCCTGACACTCACTCTGGGGTTGGGGATCTGGGCCAACTGCCCAGCATCCCTGTAGGGCCGGTAGAGAGACCTCGGTCCCATCTCTACCTGCCAGCTGGGGTTCCTCCCAGTAAACCTCTACGATATTCTTCCAGCTGAAGGGCTCTAGACCTGGTTCTGCTAACCAGTTCTCCGGCTCTGCTTGCAGTGTAGACTGGGGCTGAATGGCGCAGAGCAGGCAATGGTAGGCCTGCTCCAGTTCCCACTCCATGGTTGCCAGGTGCATCATGTCTGGTTTCACTGCGCAGTCGACAGGCCAATCGTACATGCCCAGCCTGTAGTCAAGGATGTCCCAAAATCGGAAATCCTCCGCGTTGCTGAAATCAGGCTCCTCCCCCATGGCATCCAGTAGTAGACCAGGACCATCGTATTCGTTCCCCTCAGGCCTGTCGAGCTCCTCCATTCCGGGGGTATGCTGTACCGTATACTACCATAGGGCCTGGTAGGCATCCTCCAGCCAAATCTCCTTCCATACCAGTCTTGCGAGCTCTGTTACCCACTCGTCCAGAGGCTGCTCTCCCAGGAAAGACATTCGCAGAGCCACTTGCCTCTGGATCCGCTGCTCTTCAGTGGGGAGCCTCTCGCCTCGCTGACTCTGCACCTCCTCCTCGGCCTCGTCCCAAAGTTGCTTTCTGGCGGCCTCTCTGTAGTACATCATGTCCTCCTTCGATATGGGCCCCTACTGCAGGGTCAGGAGCTCCTGCAACCTCCAGTAAAATTCCTCTTCCATGTTGCTGCTGTAGATAGGGACGTTGCACGATAGCTAGCTCTATCCCTCTATTGTAAATTCGTAGAGTTACCAGTGTCTCTGAGCTGCTTCTCCTCACACTAGGACGCCATCCCACTGCTAACACCAATGTAACGGATCACCTGGCACCCCAACTGGGTACCTCCGTTGAAGGATGCTCCTAGCGCTTACAGAGGGCTCCAATCGCTCTGCCAGACACCACAACCACCGTAGACCCCACGAACCGCCGCAGCTTGGTTGGGGTCTCGCCGTCTCCTAACCACTCTGGACCTACGACAAGGCTCCAGGTTCCAGTGGGTGAACCTCTACTCCAAGAGAGTAAAGCAGGAACAAGCTCTTAAAAGAGCTTAGTAGTGATTAGCTAAGGGAGTATGCAGAGCATAGCATAGCAATCCCTTGTAGTGATATAGCAATTCCCCCAATAAGAGACAGGACTCTAGATTGAGGGTGAAGTAGAACTCTCTGTACTGGCACATACAGCCTCTTTTATTCACATTCTACACTCATAGTACTGCCCACAGGGTTTTGCAGAACAACCAATCAATACGTACAATACACTCAGACACTCCCACACAAAATCCTCCCCTCTGCCTGTGATATAATTACTGAACAGAATGGTCTAACTTAATTATAACAGGCAGGAAAATATACAGTTTTATAAAACATATCACAGGGACCCCAAAACATGCAATAACCCCTCGGAACCGGGGGATCTGGGTGAGCCACATATCCAAAATTCACCCAGATCCGTTCAGTAGTTTGGAAGATATGGTTTAATGCAGATTCCGCAGAATATATACAGGCTATATGAAAAATAATTACTGTTAAATGTGTCCCCTATTCTGTAGTTTAAAACTACTGAACGATGTCTTTGTGCACCAAATACCGTCGAAATGGCACCATGTAGAAAAGTCAAAACAGCGTCTGTGAGTTAAAATGGCCACCATCCATTGTTCTCACCATTTGCTTCATCCATTGTTCTCACCATGTGACTCTGATACATGAAATGGTGGCCACCCAGTAACTCCACAGTATGTTCCTAGATGGTTCTTAAAGGGCCAGCAGCAGCATAATAAAATACAGTATGCCCAAATCAGTTCCTTAACCCCTTAAGGACCAAACTTCTGGAATAAAAGGTAATCATGACATGTCACACATGTCATGTGTCCTTAAGGGGTTAAAGGGCAATACATCCCAGGGCCAAAGACGCAGGGCAGGAGGAGGGCAAACAGGCCCCTCCAAAAACGAGTGGCGAGGTCACTTTCGCCACAAGTGGGAGTTATAATGTACATGGATTAGCCGTGCGTTAAACATAGTGTCAGACTAAAGCAATTTATTTCTAAAGTAGCCAGCCTATGGTTTGTGGTGAGGTGTGTGTCCGTGGTCATGGGCTCGGGGGCGTGCCCGCCGACACGGACTATGCTGATTCGTGGCGTGGGTAGCTAGCTGGGGCCGTGTGTTTCGTTGAGTGGGGAGGTAGGTGTAGTCTAGTGGGAGCAGGCTTGGTCTATGACGACCCTTATGTGGCTAGTGTGGCCGCTGACTGGTCGTAAATGTGTGGGTCTTATCTTATGGTTTCACGCCTCCATATTTCCGAGACGTGTCAAGCCCATAATGTGTGGCTATGTGTTGTGATTGGAGGTGGGGGGTAGCTGTTGGCTACTAACCCAACCCAACGGAGTGCTTGTAGAGTGTGGTGAGCGTAGGGTGGACTACACGTAAACAAAAAACTAACATACAAAATAAACAATGTACCAGTCAGTTAGGGCCGGCAAGCTATAGTCCTGTTTCGGTATGCGCACAGGTGGACACTGCCACGTAGGCACTAGATTCCGCCCGTTGGGGGATGAATCAGGTGACTTTGGTGGGGTCCCATCTGTGGGTTGCTGCTGGGGCCTTCCCTGTCCGGGGGGATCTAGACAGTCCCGTGTGAGGCCGAGTGTCACTAGTAGGGCATCCGCTTCGGGCACCTCACGTATCAGGTAGGTGGAACCTCTGTGGGTGACTAAGAGAGTCCGCCAGGAGTACTGAATATTGCAGTCTCGGAGGAGGGCGGTAAATGACTGGAGCGTTTTTCTCCACATCATTGTATTCCCTGAAATGTCCGCGTAGAATGAGAGCCCCATGTTCTCAAAGGTGTATAGGGAGGTTCCCTGGAGTGCTGTCATCACCGCCGCTTTATCTTTCATGTTTTGAAAGCGCACTACTAAGTCTCTTGGGGCAGCTGCGGGGGCCTTCCTCAGCTTAGGGATGCAGAATACACTGTCCAGATTGACGGTCTTGGCTTGTTTGGGTGTGAGCATAGCCACCAGCAGGCGTCTCACCAGGTGTGGGAGTTCGGCCGCAAGAATTTCCTCGGGTATGCCTCTTATCTTGAGGTTCTTGCGCCGCCTCTGATCCTCCAGGGCGGCAAACCTTTGCTCGGTGTTAGCCAGTTGCTGCTGTAGGCCGTTAGCCAGGTCCTGAAATGCTGCAATCTTCTGTGCCTGTCCGTCCGTGGAGGTCTCCAGTGTGCTCAGCTGTCCCACTAGACCTGTGATGTCTGAGCGGAGGGAGGCTACATCAGCCTGGATAGATCTCTGAAGGCCTGTGAGTAGGTCCTTCAGTGCCCCCATCATGACTGGCTGGGAGTCTGGGCTCCATGGGGGACATGGTGTAAGTGCCTGTAGTGGTAGGTCAACAGGCTCCTCATATAGCGGGTCCTCGTCCGAGGACTCTGTACCTTCACCCAAGTAGTCGGCCATCTTTGGCCTTGCTGCCTCATGCACTACATGTAACTAACTAACAGATACAACAAACAACTGTACTTGTATATGCCACATGGAGATTTCAGGCCTACTAAATTTTAAACCATGTTGAAATCCCATCACATTCCCCCCTTTAATGCTTCTGATACAAAGTTATTCCTGATGCATCACTAATCATAATTTGCCAACACCTTTCAAGTAACCATGAGCCGGGACAGACCTTATAAGCATTCTAACTTAACTCTATTACCTCTCAACACTCATCGACCTGATTATTAATAGTCTCTCTCTGGGTTAGGGGTTCATATTTCCAGATGGCCATTACATGAGCAGCTGTCTTCCTTTCTATAGTGCTCTCAATAACACTACGTATAGACCTAACTACTAATGGAATCAGACAGGGCAGGAAGAGGCATAATAAAATAATAAATACCACTCCTCCTACCAATGCCTTAATCCCACCAAGCTGCTCATACCAACTCCCAAACCAACTATTTGGATTATACCAGTTCCAAGTCTGAGTGGGTATGTGCGCCAGTTTAACCATATTGCTGGTAATGTCAATCACTGCCTGCCCCTCATCATCTATATGCAAACAAGAATTACTAAGGTTAAACTTTCCACACACACCTCCTTCTACTGCCAGCAAATAATCAAGAGCCAGCCTATTTTGGTAAATGGCTGATCTCATGCGGGTATTTTGCTTCGCCAAAAGGTTAAGGGCCTTAGCTGTCTCATTGGTTATGATCTCAACCACCGCCTGTAATCTTATAATGCGGTTGAGCATGTATATATGGGGGTTCGGTAACCATAAGTACCATCTTCAGTCCATAATAATTAATAATACGTTGGGGAGACCACTCATCATCTTCCCAGCTACCTATATTCAAGGATGCTCGCTTCTTTTTATGATTTACATCATAAACCTTAACTCTCAAGGTCTCTCTCGTTTCAATTGGTAACAAGAAGAAGGATGGTTTGAGCATACCTAGCACACATGCTCCCTCCCAATCTTGTGGCAACTCTGAGTATGCTTTCTTACCACAGATCCAATATAAATTCACTGGGGCTTTCCAATTGGATGTAACAGATAAGTCAAACCATACCTCTTTCAAATTGGTGTAATTGGCAAAAGGATTAGTAGGTTCTGAGACATTTGAAGCTGACCACCAAGTAGTATCTTTTGTATCAGCATTATAGGCCTTCTGTCCTAAGCAGGTTAACTCTCCAACAAATGTAATATATAGTGGCCCTCTTCTAGATAAACATACATGGCCTATGATAGATGTTTTTAAACGCCATTCTGATTTATCTCTAGTACTTACTTGATGATCAGACTGAGCAGGCACCTGTTATTCATCTGTCTCAGGGTACCAAATCTCTTTTGTCTCCCATGGCCATTGGTCTCCCATATTAGTACCTCCACATACAAAGCCATTAGTTATATTAAGACTGCCTGCAATACTCTCAGCCAAAATCAATACATAGGTTCTTAACATTATGGGGAATTTTATCCTCAACACTCATCTCCTCATAAAAGGAATGGAGAACCTGATGAGTCTGAGCAACTGTTGTCTCGGTTTCAATACCTACATATAATATGGCTCCCGGATCTGTTCCTGTACCATGTATCTGAAACCCAAAAAGACTCCCAAACGTATCAATAAATTGCTGTGGATTGGAAATGGTCATATGTACGGGATTACATTCCATGGTTTTCCAATACGGTGTAGTGGGCAACCTTTGGATAAGCATTTCTTGATTTACTATCTTTCCCCAGGTCGCCCACCAATATTGGCAGCAGTTAAAGTCTCTATTTGGGCAGTCAGGATCAGTAGATCTTTTACTAGGGCATAAATATTTGTTGTTGAACAAAGATTACCACATACATTCCAAGGTTTTCTACTACCCGAAATCACCTTACATGCATCAAATAATAGAATACCCGTAGAATGTATGGTGCTTATCAAAGTCCTATTTATCAATGTCCCCTGAGAGTTACTATTTCGAATTACCAACCAAATTGTACGGGGTTGGAATTGGGGATCGAAACACTTAGGCTCACCTGATATCGGATGACACACACTATAATCAGTATCTAAGTACCTACACCTAGACACAGATCCCTTACATTCATATTGTGAGTGCCAAATTAGGGTCTGGGATATCTGGTAACCTGTTTTTGTAGTCTTAATACAACTAACACAGCTTGGAATATCCTTACCTCTACCCTCCTGAAAAATCATAAAAATACTAAAGCACCTAATTAAACACATTATTCTTGTGATCCTCATCTTAATTCTTCGACCGTGCGATGACACCTCAGCTTCCCGCTTGTGAGGGCTGCAAGGATTGTAGTACTTCTGATCCTCACTTACCTTCACAGAGGTCCCTTCGAGATACTCTGACTATGAAACGTAGACAGGTGGTACCGAATACCTTCTTTTACAAAGCTACTACCATCCGTATAGTACTGTATATCTGGGTTCTGGATGGGAAAATCATGGAGATCTGGCCTGCTAGAAAATACTTCATCCATTATTTCCAGACAGTCATGTTGACTTTCAGCAGTCTGTGGCAGAAGGGTAGCTGGATTGAGATTGTTGACAGTCTCAATATGTACTCTTGGATTCTCACATAGAATAGCCTGATACTTGGTCATTCTGCTATTGCTGAACCAATGATTACCTTTGTAATCCAGTAGGGTCTGTACTGCATGAGGTACTCGCACATAGAGTTCCTGACCCAATGTAAGTTTGTCAGCTTCCGCTACCAACAAAGCTGCAGCAGCCACTGCTCATAGACAAGGTGTCCTACAGAATCCTGCTGCTCCCAAGAATTCTTGCACTTGTCTTCTATTCATGGGTACAGGTATTTGACACACTGCTTCTTTTCTTTCAGGTCCCATTGTTCTTTGACCTTCAGAGATATGGAATCCTAAATACTTGACAGTTGGCTGACACAATTGCGCCTTCTTCCTTGATACCTTGTAACCTGCCCTCCAAAGAATATGGAGTAGATCATGGGTTGCTTGTTGGCACATCTCTTTAGTAACTGCAGCTATCAAGAGATCATCCACGTACTGAAGCAATACACATTCCCCTGGGATGGATTTGAAGTCTTGTAAATCTTGACTCAATGCAGATCCAAATAGGGTAGGTGAATTCTTGAATCCTTGAGACAACCTGGTCCAAGTCATCTGACGCTTTGATCCCGTAACAGCATCTTCCCATTGAAAAGCAAAGATGCACTGACTTTCAACAGCAAGTCGAAGGCAGAAGAAAGCATCTTTAAGATCTAGGACTGTAAAGTGAGTTGCCCCACCAGGAATTAGGGCAAGCAGATTATAGGGGTTGGGTACCACTGGGTGTATATTAACTACTGCATCATTAACTGCTCTTAAATCTTGTACAGGACGGTACTCATCTGATCCTGGTTTCTGAACAGGTAATAATGGAGTGTTCCAAGGGGAGGTACAGAATTTTAGGATACCATACTTTATGAACTTATCCAAGTACGTCTGTATGTTCTTCTTGGCCTTCTGAGGTATGTGATACTGGCGTAGGCTCACAGGGTAGGCCCCAAGCTTTAGTTCAATATGTATCGGTGGGATATTACGAGCAAGTCCTGGAGAATTATTCTCTGCTCATACTCTTGGAATGTCAAATAAAGATCCATCACTCTTAGGGTTTGCATTTGTTATTACAGAGTAGAAGCTCCATTCTTCTTCTTTTGGTACCAATATTGCTATCATGCCTGGTGATTCATTAAACTTCAGAGACGTTGATCCATTAGGTAGAAAAGTTATCTGAGCTTGAAGCTTTGATAATAGATCTCGTCCTAGAAGTTGAATTGGACACTCTGGCATATATAGGAACTGGTGCTTCACAAAATGGCCTCCTAAAATGCAAGTGCGACTCCTGAGAACCGGTCTAGCAGCGCTTCTCCCAGTAGCTCCTATTACAGTTACAGTCTTTCCAGAAGGAGGAGCTACCAACTAAGTCATCACAGAATGTTCAGCACCTGTATCAATCATGAAAGGACTTCTCTTTCCCACTATTGTTACATCGACCATAGGCTCCGCTCGGCCAAGGGGGATGGAGCCCGGTCGGTATCAATAGTTTTCAATGACAATGTCAGCCAGACCCACAAAATCTTTATCTTCCCTATCCCTAAGTCTCTGAGTAGGGGGATAATATCTTTCTTCCTGAACACCCCCTCTGCCATTTCCATTAAATCCTCCAAAACTTCCTCTTCCTCTAAAGATACCACCGTAACCACCTCACCCCCGTCTCTCATCTTGTCTACCACCTACAATATATCCCCTCTGTGGGCAGTCACTCTTCCAATGTCCTTCCTCTTTACAATATGCACATTGATCTCTGCCTAGTGGTACCCTGTTCATCCTAGCCTCAACTCCTCTATCCATCTCCCCTCCCTGTCTCACTACACCTGTGATAGCTACCGCTAACATGTCTTTCTTTCTTCCCCATTTTACATTCCTCCTCACGCTTTGTCTCAGTTTCCATATTCATATATACTTTATTTGCAACCTCCATTAACTGTGATATAGACATCCCTGCAAATCCCTCTAACTTTTGTAATTTTCTTTTGATATTGTTCTGGGCCTGGCTGACAAATGCTGAGTTAATCATTCGGGCAATATGTGGTGGACCAGGGGTAAGCCGGAGAGGCATTTGTAAATGTCGGGATTAAAGGGTACCAGTCATTTGTCGAGTTAGTATGGGGCTTCGATAGGGTTGTTTAGTAACAGGTTCCGATCTGGGAGTAGTAAGGTAGGTGAAATGGGGTGAGTTAATTTTACTGGTCAGCATTAGGTGATTGAAAAATAAAAATGTGTTTAAACCAAAAACCTGCCTGTAGGTGTCACGAGAGGGTAAGTAATTGTATCAAAATAGTCTTTATGGGTCTAACAATAAAACTTGGCTTTTCATATATTTATACCTAAAATAAAACCTTACGACAAGAAATATTAAAATAAGGTAAGCAGTCCTACTTCTGTCTGTTGTATGCCAGTATAGAGTTAAGGATGATGAAACGGTCATTAATATTTTAAACAATGTAAATTAATGTAACTCCGGAAGATAGCCAGTAGGTGGCCCTAGAGTGCTTCCTTAAGTCTAATGAAGCAGATAGACATTAATTATGTGAGACAGGTATGTGGGTAGGTGGGGACAATATAGCAGGGGGAGTGCAAATACCAGCTACACCAGTTTTAGCTTGGGAGGAAGAGTAGGGGGTTGGGAATCAGATGCAAGGGGGGTGTTCAAACTAGGTGGAATTAAGGCCTTAGTGGACAAACAGGTTCTGGCTACCATGGACTCCATTGTTCCTCTTAGCACAGCTTGATCCATTTAGCAGTGTTTCAACAATCTGTATATAGAAACTACTCGTATAGCTCCAGCATATTATTTATAACACTGTAAACCTGCTGTATTAAATCTGGATCAAGGATCCACAGGAACACTGGTTACTAGAACAGGCCGTCCTCTGCTACACAGAGTATTTTAATCTTTTGGGGGACAGTGTTACACCATAATCACAAACAGCATATTCCTTAGAAAAGTTTTTTGTTTTGTTTTTTTAAAACACAGAAGACAAAGGACCGTTTGTGAATCAGAAGCACCCATGATTTCAACAGAGTGTCTGATTCAAAGCAGTACAAATACCCACCAAAGACTATACACTTATCAATGTAACTATTATTCAAACCATACAATTATCCACACTATTAATCCACATAAACTAACCGATCACATAACATTTCAACAATTTTGTCTCTACAGTCAGTGGTTATGGTACGGTTAGTAACTATTGTACAATTTAGGTTTTAAAGTTACAATATCAGTCAGTACACATGCAAGGTTAAACAATAATTTTAGTATTTTTCACGTAATATCAGTAGTTATGGTACAAGTCAGTGGTTATGGTACATGTCAGTGGTTATGGTACCATGCGCTATTTTACACTATACACACAATTTACACGTCCGCTAAACGGCAGAGCTCAAGCTTTCTAGCAGGACATACAATTCACCAATTACAACGTATTTAACAACATTTACAGCAAACCTAACTACTCTAATTGGCCAGTACCTCGAGAACTATCGAACTATTTACACCAGGATTCGGTTAGTCTACGCTGCCCAAGCACCACATATAGCGAACTAGTGGGCGGAATCTACAACAGTACCCATTTAGTCTATCCACTCTATCAATAGTCTAGTGGCTGAATTTACAACAGAGCACACTTAGCCAAGATAGGTTGAGAACTAGCAGACGGAATGTACACCAGAATCTGCTTAATCTCGCCGGCCTCCCCAACCTAGCGACCGAAATTTACACCTAAACACGCTAGTCAAGACAGGACACCGGTGTCCGGCATAAACTATTTACACCAAGATTTAGCCTGACCCAAACCACCTATATTAGACTGGCTGACTACAGAGCGTCTAATTTCCAGGTAAGCGGTGCGCCTTCGCTTCTTCCCTCCAGAGGGAGAGGGCAATCCAATAACCGGTTCCAAATATAAAACCCCTTGTGGGCCTACCACTCTAACGGTATCAGTCTTACCTCATAGTTCCTGGACCTGGGTTCACACTCATTGATGGGACACCCCGGTACTCACTGCGTAGAAGCCGATGATCTCCTGGACAACAGGCCAGTGGCGCCGAGACAAAGGGAGGTCCACGCAGTAGAAGTTCAGGGGTGCAGCCGTGGAGAACGTTAGTAAAAAGTTTACCGTCTCAAATCTCTGCGCCAGCTTCCGTGCGATGAGGTTCCCGGACCCAATGCACCAAAAATGTTACCGGAGGAATAACAGGAACAAATCGCAGAAGCCACACATAGATATGGACACAAGTCTTCAGGAAGTAACGTCTTTTATTTACACACCGATCGGGTCTCACACTGAACCTGTGTTCAAAAGGTATGAGCCCAGAGCATAGTTTGCACAGGCTATTTATTAACAATAACTCCTCCCATTCATAGCACCATTCACACATACCCTTAGACCAATTAGTGAACAGGATATTCAGGATCACCTAATATGGGCAGACCGTATGACTCCTTTTAAGGACAAAGGAATGTGACTGCGGTTGATGCACATACTCAGTACATTGATGACTGTATCTTAGCTACATGTTACTAACTAACTTATACAACAAACACCTGTACTTGTATATGCCCCATGGAGATTTCAGGCCTACTAAATTTTAAACCATGTTGAAATCCCATCACAAGAGGCGCAGGAAAAATGTAAAGCTTAGGGGCATACCAGAGGAAACTCCTGTGGCAGAACTCCCACACTTACTGAGATGGATGATGGGGGTCCTGCTGGCACCCAAACAGGCCAAGAACCTCACCTTCGACGGAGTCTTCCAAATCCCAAAAGCTTGGCGGGCGCCGGCAACAGTACCTAGGAATTTAGTGGTGCGTTTCCACAACATGGCTGATAAGATGGAGGTCCAGGGTGCATTGAGGGGTAAAGCCCTGTTAACGTTCAAAAATATGACATTCGCATTCTACCAGGATCTCTCTGGAGAAACTCTAATATGGCATAAGTCTATGCTGCCCTTCACTGCTCTCTTTAGAGCCCACAGCCTGCCGTACCAAGGGCGCTCCCCACGGTCCCTACAGATACAGCAAGGAGAAACCACCCAGACGGTGCAGGACCTGCATGATGCTAAGACGCTCCTGAGAACCTTGGGCCTACCAGAGGACTCTTTGCCACAACCAGGACTACCTCAGCCCCCAGATGGGACCCAGTGAACGTCCAGTCATTCACACCACGGAGGGCCCTCTCGGAAACTTATGCCACAGTCACCACCTGAGGCCAGAGCCCTCTTGCCTGCTGCTTCCAAGCCACTTGGTTTGAGGTTTACCTATGTTAATGTTTATGTTTTATTCACTTATGCCTATTTAATACTATGTCTACAGGTGCGACTGTTTATTTTCTCTGTTAATGTGCTCCCAAATGATTAGTAGATGCCCACGCATGCCTTGTCTTAGCCGAACAGCGCAAACCAGCGACCCACGAGGGCAATCATTTTAAACTTACTTTTAAGTCGCAGCCACGGCTACAGCCAGAGGAACCCCCGAATCCTTACAGTACAGCTTAGCCAATTGACCAATATACCCCGAGCAGTCAGTTCCTTCAATAGCCCAGCCACTCATCTACTAGTCCCCCTAGTCACAGCCCAGACTGTTTTCAGCAAGTTAGCCTTAACATCCCACATTGCCCATGACAGAGCTGACGCTACTCCCACTATCTGGCGCAGCAGAGCACCAACCCTCAAGAAAACCACCATGAGGCTGGTACCTAAGTTGCCCAACACGTGGAGTTGCCAACAACCCACGGGCCCATTCTTTAGACAAGACAACTATAACAGTACATATACCTACTAGTGCACCGTTGTATGTACTGCATAAGACTCCATACACCTGTGGGAACTGCATAAAGCAACACCATATAAAAAATGAGTCCTTTACATTCGAATGCCATTGAAATGTTAACGATTGCATACCATGCCACCTGTTCAGGCTATTGTGGCATTACAGGCCTGTTTTGTTTATTCATGCACTGGAAAAATAAAATATCCCATTACAAGTTTTTTTTTTAAACCAGTCAAGGACCCAAGACACAGAATCAGTGTGTCTTATGTTAATATGCAACATGCACACGTCTTACAATACGTCATACAGTTATCCCTACCGACACCTGGGAGTGCAAAGTATCACTTGTCACGTGATACCTGGCTCATCCCTTAGTTAATTGCAGCCTCAGAGGGACAATCACTTTTCACCACAGTGATTATTTTAGAATGCAAGGGGAGTCTCAGATTATTAAGAAGTCAATCAAATGGGGGGTGGGGCCTGACCTCGAAGCAGAGAGGACACAAATCACAGCAGCTCCTGCTAAATACAGCAATTATAGCGAAATTCAGGGCCACCACGGCTAATAAGCGAGACAGAAAGGCTACCCAGAGTGCGGGGATATCGGGGTGAACAGGTAGACACCAAACAAGCGACGAACAAAACCCCATCCACTCAACACAAGCATGGCAGGCGCAGGAGGGATGGCCGCTTTCCTGCAGCCACGACCGTCCAAGAATCAGGCCTTGCGCCCTCGTTCCCCCCCCCTCCGGACCGGTGGGGGTTATCCCGGTCTACCCCCACATGATACCCCTACATAGCGGTGGAAAAACGACCACGATACAGAGACCCGAACCTACCGTCACAAAGGCCTCCAAAATGGCGGATGCCGTCCATACAGCCTACTCACAAAATGTGTGGCTGAAAACAGAGCTCTGGCTAAACCTCATCTTTTCCTCCTTCTGAAAGCAATTGAAGGCTCGCATGCGGACTCCGGAACACAAGCCACTGACGGCAGACTGGTCACGCACTGCACCACGAGGTTCCCTACGGAGTGAAGCAGAAGCTCCCCCTAGCCCTGTATCCGCAAAAGTCCATCTCCGGCAAGGGACCACCTCGGGACCACACTTGAGCACCAGGGTGGGCAACAACAAAACAGGGCCTGGAGCCCTGGGGATACCCAAGATAGGACCCCCACTGCACCCTCATCGAAGACCTGCACTGAGACTCAAGCCTCAAAGGGGAAAGACCGGCCCGACACAGCGAATGAAATAGAGGGGCACAAAACTCAGAGAGGAGAACGCGTTGAGAACGCACACAGGGAGCTGTCCCAGCCCAAGACAGGTGAACCCAGGCACACAGATTGGAAGGCACTATACTCACCAGCCAACACACCCCCACATGGCTCAGGGGCTCTAAGCTTCCTCGCACCGGGGAGAGACTGCACAAGCTGCAACGACCAACACTGGGGGCACGCATCCAGCCCCAACAAGGCATCGGCTGACCCCAACGGGACATGGACTCAATGTCAGGCAAAATGCCCATTGTCACTCGGTTTCCTATGCCCCAAGTGAACTTCCACGTATGTCGGCTGGCATCTATACTCTATGTTTGACTTTGTTTTCTGGACTGCTCGCACAGGGGATCACAGGGGGGTATTATCCGTAGTCCATCGATTAAACGCTAGGCATACCCATGCTTAGACTAGCACATGTTCAAGCGAGTATTATACTTTTATTTTATTTTATTTATTTTAGTGCAATCTTATCAATATGCTGCCTAGCAGTTAGGTTTCATGTGTTATATTTAATCTTTTCCCCACAAGCACTGCTAGAGCACTATAAGACCTGCTATATTAATGCTATGCACTTTGAAACCCTTATTTTTTCTCACGTCTGACCATGCTTAATATTTACTTAAATATAAAATTGTGCACGTATTCAATCTAGACTACTCCTTTGTTACATGTGTTTTACCTATGCGTGAGGATTGCCGTTGGGGTACCTCACGCGCGTATGTTAAATTAATATGCACTGCAAAAAAATAAATTAAAAAAAATAAAATAAAAAAGAAGTCAATGAAATACTAAGAAAGTGTGACAGAACCAGGACGGTCCAGAGTTTAACCCTACACATCTGTTTTGAAATGCACACATAATAAAGAAACATAGTCAAGTTCATGTTACCTTTTAATTTGTATGTGCAGTGATTTGCATCAAAACATATTACATGCAGATTTTAAAACCTTTGCTTCCAGAGTAGTAACTTGACCTCTGGCAGTGCCATTGAAGCGTCAGCCACCCCAGAACAAGCGCTCCGAGATGGCTAATGTCAATTCTGTGCTTATTTCTTTGCAAACGATAAGCTGAAGCTCTGACAATGATTTACATCTGACTTCTGCAGCGCTGCAAAACCTGGATGCTGTAAATTCTGCTTCAGAGTAGACTAGGAACCCGGTGGGACCCAGGTAAGAGATCAAACTGTTCCTTAATGTTTTGCCCCATTACCAAGAAAAGAAGCAAGGGTATTCCTGGCATCAAAACTTCTACAGCTGGCTGGAATTGATAATCCCCCATTAAAAAAGAATTAAAAAAGACTGACATGCTTGTTACATAGAAAAAGATGCTTAAAAGTGTCCATAATACGAAGTTCTTGAGATGAGCAGTTATAACCCTTTCTGTATATTTCTCCTATAGGGTTTAAAGCAACAATACAAGTACCATAACTACTGTAGCTTGCTCTAGTGGTAATGGTGCTTGGAGTTTTCCTTACGTTTTTTCAGATGGGTGACTGCAGTTACAGAAGTGACCACCAGGTGGCAGACTCAGTGTGTTATTTTGAGAAACTAGTGGAGGTGCATTACAGATTCAGGTAGAGTTTGGATTCAATACCAAATTATGTTAATTAAAATAGCATATATGTATTTTTGAAACCTTGTATGCATAAGCAGTCATGGAATGTGCAAAAATACATAAAGAGTCGAAAATGTACACTTACACGATGACATATTTTACTTTATTTATTCATCCTTTACAGAAATAATCTGTTGGTATTAGCAATATTTTTTTTCTTTTTTCACTTTTCTTTCTCTAAAGAATAATTCGTATTGGAAAGAAGGTATTGCAGTTTAAATTCACAGTATTATTAGTTCTACACCTTTAAATAAAAAATGATTTCAAAGATTTCTGTAAGTGGGTGTAATACCTACACAAAGTAAACAACAGGCATCATAACTGTAGTGCTGAACCCCTGTAGTTTACTCATTGTTCTCACAGTCCTCCTTGGCTGCTTGAATCATATCATGTAATTTAACCTGCAAAGTTTTTCCTAAATAAGAGATGTGGAGGAGAGAGTCTACTCCTGGAAGAAACATGCTTCTATTTCTGGAGCATTGAAGAAGGTAAGTGGAGAGTTGTGAGCTAAATTTCCTTTTGTAATAATTTCTAATGGAAACGAAAGGTTAGAAATGGTATACATGGGTTAGCAAGGTAAGTGGTTAATATTACATTGCATGTGACATCTGATACTCTCAGCCAATGAATAATATCCCAAGATGCTTTAGCTAATCATATTGGAAAGATGCCGAGCGGAGCATGGGAACTCCTGGAGCTCTAACCACTACAGCACAATATACTGCTTGCTCTTTTAAGGGAACACTTCAGCACCATCATTACTTTAACCCACTATAGTGGTTATGGTGCCAGGAGTGCCCTGTGGCTGTCACAGCATAATCTGTCAACCTGCTCTAGCACAGGTTTACACCTACCTAAATCATGCTGGACACCCGCCCTACATTTGGACTTCTATAGCTGGAGAAGTCAGATTCTAATGTAGTTGTTCGACCACTGGTTGACAGCATCAGTTGAGTCCTTTTTTATCAAAAGAGTTTAAATTTAAATTGCTCATCTATTGAAAATTCAGCTTCTGCAGCCCTGGGAAGACTAGATGCAGCATGCATGCCCCGTGGGACAGGTAAGTGTCAAATCCTGCTAAAACAGTTTGATAGATTATGCAAGGAACGCTGCAAAGTATTTCTGGCTCTGTAGCCACTGCAGCAGAAATTGTTCTGATTCTGGTAGAATACCACTAGGAAATTGTACCAAATTTTAATTGTGCACGCGCAGGAAATTGTTTTAATTCTAACAAGGCACCATGCAGGGAATCAGTCCAAGTCTGATGGAACAGTTCCCTGCCTGGTGTTTGGTGTCTGATAGAACATTCCGAGTCTGATAGGACACACAGCAGGGAATCGTTCCAAGTCTGATAGAACCCTGGGCTGGGAATCGTTATGAGTTAGATAGAACTCTGGGCTGGGAATAGTTCCGAGTCTGAAAGAACTCCGGGCTGGGAATCGTTACGAGTCTGATAGAACACTGTGCAAGGAATCATTCTGACAGGACACTGGGCAGGGAAGCATTCCGAGCAGGGTCGTACCAAGAGCATTTGGCACCCAGTGTGGGTCCTCTTTTTGCCCCACCCCCACCCCACCCCTCACCCCCCACTTTAAAATGTAAAAAACACTTGCATTTTTTTTTTTATGGATATAGCACTGAGTGTGCACTGCTATTACATAATTACCGAAGCCCAGTCGCACTCTTAAAGCCCTGCAGCGCACAACCGAGCCCCTGAAGCAGTGGTGACTCTAGGAACAATATATAGGGGAGGCACATAAGATACCACAGTCAAAACTGGCGGGGGAGCATTAATAATATTCACTAGGGTATTGGGTAATGTGCTGCCGATGGCTGTATGATGCAAGCATGCTGCGCATCAGACAGCCAACTGTCTGGAAAGGATGAGCAGATTAAAGCTCTCTTAGATTAATCCATTCAAAAGTCTGTACAACAGGATGTCTCTTCGTCTATGCAAGAGACTTTGACTAAATCCTTTTCTCTGGCCCTATTTAATTCAATAGAAAATGAAATATCTAGGTTTCTTCCACTCTCTCCTTTTGAGAAATTTTGGTCAGTGGTTGGATCTCACAAAAACACTGTGGATACTGTTGTTCCATCTAAATGTTCCAAAAAACTAAAACATATTAATGACAGTTTTTTAACCAAAAAAATAGAAAAGCAAATGTTATAAGAACCAAAACAAGGATTTTGAGAAACTACTGCCTAAGCAAAGCAGATCCAGAAAGTGTGCTCATTTATTATACGCTAAACCCTTTCCCCCGGAGTAAGATTCATCTGGTGGTTAGACTTCTCAAAGACAAAAGTCAGACTCATATAATACCTCAAGTAGTGATAAGATGAATTATGATCATACTATGGATATGGCTTACAGTACCTCAGATTATTCCGATGCAGAGGATTTTGATTTTCTTCTTTCTGATAAAGATGGGGAAGCCGGTACTGAATTACTAGATTACTAGATGCTAAAGGCTATCCCCTATATGATACATGTAAAATAAAACATCCACACTCATTGGAATGGGTTCCTTTACCTCATGTTTCTAAATGTATCTCTCGCCATATTAGGAAACCGATAGGGATTCCCAAAATAATTGTGGGCTGAATGCTGTAGACCATCCTTGCCATTAAAGGCTTCTTTGACCCCAGAACTTGACCCTATTATTATACAATATCTCAATTTCTCAAAATGTCCAGTAAGGTTCCTGAGCAAGGTATAGATCACTCACTTAGGAGATGCTAGGACATACTCGTAGATACTCGCTGCAGCCCTTATCGTTTTTCTTTTCATCCTCTGAATTTACCCCACAACATTAATTTTTTGCCCAATGAGGGAGACCATGTAGGTCCAGAGGCTCCGGGGGAAAAGCTAAATCAAGACCTTTCTCTTGTTAGTACAATTCCTTTTATTTTATTTCTCATATAAAGTTGGGTGGCAGACTCACCATTTTTTCCACTACTGGTCTCGGTTTTTACATCAGTTGGAAGAAATCAATTTTGTTTCCTGCTCAAACCTTGGAATTTCTAGATTTCCTGATAGACTCCAATTAACAATCTCTCTACCTCTGAAATGCATTCAGAAAAAAATATGGACAATTTTAAAGAGTCTATATCTCTACGTATTCTGTCTCTTATAGTGGGACTTCTGTCGGCATCAATTCAAGCCATCTTTCCTGCTCCCTTACATTACCGAGCACTTCAAAGATTAAAAATGAAACACACAACTATGGCTAACAAATTTGGACAAAATTACCTGATCTACAGAAGCAAGAGAAAAACTGATATGGTAGATGAAACACAGTGAAGCATTGAACAGGAAGTCAGTCTTTCCCTCGGCATTTAGATATCATCATAGAATCAAACGCCAGTCTGGTCAGTGGAGGAGCTCAATCTGGAGATGTTACCATGGGAAATGATTCCAACAGGAATCAGACGTTCACATACATTTTCTCAAATTATTGTCAGGATTCTAGCTCTCAAAAGTCTGGCCAATGACAAGATCAATTGTTGCATCCTCTACTCATGGACAACATTTCTGTGGTCCAATATATTACTCGATTGGGAGGCACCAAATCCAAGGACCTAGCAAAATTATCAAAACAACTTGGCACTTTTGTCTCAATCAGGAAATAACACCAAACGTGGAATACTTACCAGGCCCATCCAATGTAGTTGTGATTTGGGATTCCAGCTATCTCCATGATCCCAGTGACTGGAAATTGTGCAATCATCTATTTAACAGAATTTATCAGATGTGGACCCATTAGATGTAGGCATCACGTTTAAATCACCAGTTGCCCAATTTTGTTCACCATGGAATTGGATGCCTTCTTACAAGATTGGTGAGAAGGAAAACACTATGCTTTCCCTCCATTTGCTATGATTCCCAGAGTGTTATCTCAGATAAAACATCAGACGACAACATTAGTTTTAATAACTCCATTGTGGCCAACACAACCATGGTTTTCACATCTTCTGGAATTACTCATGGGCTTCTCTCTGCTTCTATCACCCTATGAAGATCTTCTGGAGAATGTCATCCACCAAATTGGAATAAACTGACTCTAGTGGCTTGGGTAATTTCAAGTACTCATCAATCTACAATGAATTTTCACAATCAACTAAGGTCGTCTTGTTAGAAGTCCAAACAAGAAAGTGTAAAAGTGCACACAAAGACCATAATTTACCTTTTCAGTATATAATGAATAAATCATTTTTATTCTGGTTCATGTTCCTTCTGGATACCTCATTGTTCCAGTGAAATTTCTTCAGATATCCAGGTATGCCAATGGTGGATGAAATGCAAGTATTGTTCAGAGTCAATCTTTAAAATGGCTCTGTGAATTGTGAGTGCTCCATTTTACTCTATCGCCTCACTTTTTATGTTTACAAATTGCATGATGGTACTTTTGTATCAAGCAGGGTATATTTATGATCTTAATGAATAATATTTTATTCTTTATATACTGAAAAAGTAAATTTTAATCATTGTGTGCACTTTTACACTCTCTTCTTTGGATTTGATCTATTTATTAAGTGTATCTAGTGACAATACACTTTGGTGTGTGTTTTTACTGCACTGGGTTATTTTTTTGTTAGCGCCACGGATTCCTTATTAGTAATTTTGGTGTATTATGTTTTGTCAATATTTGAGGTGTTGCTGCTTCCTTTCTTGTGTCACATAATGACATTGTTTGATCAAAGGAAAAATTGGTGTAATACTGCATTTGAAAATGTTGAAAAAGATGAAAATAGAGCAAAGTACTCAATCGTGATTAGCGATAATCTATATATAATGGTTTTACAGTTGGAAAAACTCTTAATCAAAGAGATGAAAATCAAGTGAGAGATCTTTACCCTTGAGAAATACCTTAAGGGTGAAATTACTCCAAAGGGTTAAAGATTTTCAAAATTTCCCACATTTAATTTAGAGAAAAAACATTTTATTAGGACTTTGACTTCTGCCCTTGAGTCTTTTTCAATATCAATGATGAATATCATTATTACGCAAAGGAAAGAATATTTTATTGAAATTGGCGAGATGATTAAAGAGTTACAGGGTCGTTTAGAGCCATTTATTAGAACAAAAGATTTTGAATCCTGGTCAGAAAAGGTGAAAGGGAATTTGGATTAAATTGAAAGCTCTATAATAGCCAGTAAACAGAAGAAATATAAAAGAGATCAGGACGACTACATTAATAATAGAGTACAAAACCCCCCAAATAGTAATATAGGGCAGTGATATGAGAACACTAAAACCATAAAATATCAATCTGAGGATAGTTAGGATAAATTGGAAAAAATTTATTTGTGAACCCTAGAAAGGAAGAGATTGAGGGAAGTTATAAGGAAACAAAACAATTGGGAAAGTAGGTTCCCTTTGACTCAAAATGCATGGAGAAATATAAAAACAAATTCTTTCGGGTAGAAAGATAAAGGGAAATTTGAGAGAATTGAGCAAGATAGGAGGATAAGTAATCCAATAAGCATTAATTTCAAATCCTGTTAAGAAATTGCTTTGAATGTTTGAGAAGATTTTTTGGAACCCGCTTGGGGGCCCCTCCATATAGAAAAAACTCCTAGAAAAAGATTCAGAAAATCAGAAGAGGAACCCAAGGAGGGAGAGTTAATTTTAGAGAAAAGAAAGAAAAAAGTAATGACATAAACGTTTTCAAGTTTTCTAAAAAGTTTTATCCCCCACACAAGTTAAATTATTAACAAAAGGTTTTACATTCCCATAAATAAATTTGAAGCATATGTTATTCTTTTTATCAGAAAATTGTGCCTTAAGAAATATTTTAATAAAGCTAATATATCGGACATTAATAATGTGCTCCTTGATAAGTCTAACGTAGACTCTGAATGTTTTATTCTTTCCAATCTTAAAAAGAAACCTAAATTTTACTCTCGGTTTTTAGTCACAAAGTATGAAAGTTTTTGAAAAAGCATGTTTAAAGGAGATTTATTAAATTAAACCACTTTCTAAATATAGCTCTAATATATCTTATAATGACAGAAAAGCCAATGAAGCATTAGGAGAAGATTCCTCTATTATTATAAAACCTGCCGATAAAGGCGGTGGAGTGGGGATCCAAGAAAAAGATGCTTATATACAAGAGATTGAAAGGCAGTTACAAGATGTTAACATATATATAAAGCTAAACAAAGATCCTACAATCAAGATTAAACATAATTATCAACTGTTTTAGAAAGAGGATGAGAAACTAAAATACTAGATAGGGAAGAATATACATTTTTATATATGGAATATCCTAAAATTCCAGTGAGTTATACTTTACCAAAATTACACAAGGGCCTGGTTAATCCCACAGGAAGACCTACAGTTTTGAGTATTGATTACATTTTATCTCCCTTATCTCAGTATGTAGATGCTCATTTGCAACCACTAGTTAAAACGTGTCCCTCCTATTTGCAAGACTCAATGAGCCTTCTAAATTTACTACAAGATTTTAAATGGGAGAACGATTATCTTTTAATCACATGTGATGTCAACAGCTGTGGATTTTTTCCTTAAACAATCACAAGAAATCCCTGACACACAAGTTCAATTCAATTTAGAGGGTATTAATATGATTTTAAAAAAATAATTATTTTTAGTTTAAGGGCGATTTTTTATTTTTAGTTTAGAGGTGCAGCCAATGAGATGAAGTTCGTGCCTTGTTATGCCAACCCTTTAATGGCGTATAGAGAAAAAAAGTTTGTTTACCAGGTCACTGACTAGGCATGAATTTGGTCCTCTATAGAAGATACATAGATGATATTTTTATTTTTTGGAAGGGATCTATTAAACATTTCAATACTTTTTATGCTAGTTTAAATGCAAATAATTGGGGTATTAAATTAACCAAAAATGTGAGTAATGTTAATATAATTTTTTTAGATCTCGACATCTATGTGTCTAGTAAAGTTTTAATGACACATGTGCATGTTAAACAACAATCAGATTTTATTTCTCAGTCAAATATTTTAAAGGAACAATTTGGACAACATGCTTATGCCAAAGAAAAATTATAATTTGGGATAGAAAAATTGCACAGCTCAATAGGTCACAACTGCTGAACTACAATAAGTTAAAAAAAAAAAAATAACTTCAAAGATATTGACCAAAAATTGGCATATCCTAACTCAAGAATATAATATTTTTTGTCTTTCTTTTATTGAGGTAGTAAAGATAAAATACAGTACAGAGTAAAGAAAAGAGTTATATCAAGTGCCGTTATATGAAGAGTGAAAGAGTTACGCATACCATACAATACAATCCTTGAGAAATTTGCTTCATTTTTTTTTTAAATAAAAAAGTGAAAGTAGCCATGCTAGTCAAACACAATTGAGCACATAACAACAATTAAGCTAATAGCTACATTCTTGTCATGTGAAGACTTAGTTGGGTGATAAAGCTAAATACATGCTAACTATACAAGGGTGAGATAAGGAGCATAGTGCCTACTAGTAGTAGCACAAGAATATCAGCAAGTGAATAATACCAACGGCGTCCCCCATTGAGAATAACATGGTTCTAAACGTAAAAAACTTACGTTTGAAACACAATAGCTTAAATTGTTTGGACAGTGGAGCTGTATTATAGTGAACAATACCCTGTGTGGGTCTCAAAGCCTAATGGAGGAATAAGACCGGGCCCTATCTTTATAAGGATGCTCAGCCAATGTCCACCGACTGGTGCAGCCCATCCAGCAGTTGTGGAAGCCTCCAGTGTTCCATCACAATACTACCCACCAACCCCAAGCTCTAAGACAATTCTGCACTTGGTTCTCAAAGGTCTGATCTCTTGTCAAAGAGGATATTTTAAAATATACAAGAACGAAACCCTGATTTTTTTTTTTTTAGGGAGGCAAAACATTTAAAACAGATTATTATTATTATTATGGGGGCGTGGCCTGCACGCTGAAGCGGATGGTCGCACGGCACTAGTGCTCCGCTCCCAGATTAGCCCACGAAGCGACTAAACCCAGCATACCGCGAAACGAAACCCGGCATCACTCGCCCCACAAGCATGTCGCAGCAGAAGGGTAAGAAAATCCCTGACAGGGCTGAAAAATCGGGCTTCTTTGCGGCGAGACCCGCGCCTTCCAGAGCCCAGGGCCAGCATGAGGCAGACCAAGATGGCGGCGGAGACGATACCCTCCCCCTCCATAACTCACCAGACCCTGGGAATCTCCCCGTGACACAGGAGTTCCTGAGAGCGTGCCTGGACGAAATGTCCGACAAATTGCTCAACAAAATCCAAGCATCGGTCACTGCAATGGGCAAGGATATCCAGGAGCTGGGCGAAAGAACGGCCCACGTGGAAAACCGCATGGGCGAATATGAAGAGGCCCATAACGACCTGACAGACCACGTTAAAGCCCTGGAACAGAAACTCACCTCAGCCCAGCTCAAACTCTCAGATCTGGAGGACAGGTCACGGAGACAGAACCTGAGAATCCGGGGCATACCGGAATTGATAACGCAAGCTGAAATACCTGAATTCCTGACAGGTTTTTTCAAGTGTCTCATACCAGAAATACCGACTGAGATGATCCTGCTGGACCGGGCCCACCGGGTGGCCAAACCGAAGTTTCTACCAGCCGAGGCGGCGAGAGATACGCTGACCCATCTCCATTATTATCATGTCAAAGAGGCCATACTCAAAGCTGCCAGGAACCGTACAAACCTTCCAGCTAAATATGGCCATCTACAAATATATGCTGACCTATCGGCAGCCACCCTACAACGCCGAAGGGAGTTCAAGGAGACTACGGAAACGCTGCGGGACAACAAGATCCCATACAGATGGGGTCACCCGGTGCGCCTGATTATCCAGCGCAATGGCACCTTTACACATGTAACGACGCCGGAGGAAGGCCTGAGGGCCCTGAAACAATGGGACCTACCAGTTCGCAAACAACACGGACGCACAACCTCACCACAGCGATTGAGACAGGACTGGAAGAAGGCGAAAAAGTAACCCGAACTCCATCAGCCCATATCCAGTTTTAAGGAGTACAGATACAGGACTGAATGGCGATGCCACCTGATTGAGGAATTCCCCACCTGGTATTTTCACCCCACACCCTATAACACATCTAGCTTAAAACTTACTCATAGTTATGACAAAAAAAAAAAAAAATAATACCCACATATAGTTAACCTCAGATATACACAGCAGTTGGTTAACTGCTCCCACGATCTCTTCAATGCCAGCGGCCCTTTTTTAATATAAAAAAAAAAAAAAAAATAAGTGCTGCCACGGGGTCACCCATCCCCTCAACTCACCCAAGGGAAGATTGGGGACGCATAGACCAATTGGCCTCTCATCTGAGAGTAGCCCGGACAGAGACCTGTGGAACTAAGTTAAGAAAAAACAAAACAAAAAAACAATGTTTTTGTTTATGTTTTTGAAATAACTATATCTTCACGTGGTATGCAGAACTATTGAGATAAGCGCTAGGGCTAATCGTACAAGATATTTGTTAATGTTTTTGTTGTTGCCTACCTCCATGGTACCCAACCTGGGTACTCAGCCCACCTTGGGCCCTGCGGTCCTTACCGCACTGTTTTCTATTTTTCTATTTTCCTGTATTAACCTCTTATCCTCCCCCCCCTACCCAGACCACACTAGACAATCCAAGGATATGTACCTGCATAACCGTACCGTTCCAGTACAGACACAGAGAGCCAGGAGAACAACGCGACCCGTCACGGATGTGCCTCACGCGGATCCGCCAGAGCAGCCACTCAACAACACAGCAAGTATATACTCCACGGCACCACTGCCTATACACATCACACTAGACTCAAGTACCAAGACAAACAAGGGCACTCGGGGAAAACACAAATCTAACGATGACAACGTTACAGATAGCACCCCTCACAGACCCTCCCTTTATGAAGATATATAGTCACAACGTAAGGGGGCTAAATTCCCCTGTCAAACGCCACCTATTACTTCACGACCTCCAAAAATCCCAACCAGACATGGTATGTCTCCAGGAGACACATCTCACCAAACCATATCTCCTTAAACCCCTCGCATACCCATACCAACAACACGCTACAGCAAAATCCAAAACGAAAGGGGTCTCTGTGCTAATCAGCAACCGAGTAGCATTCACCGAACACGACTTAGTCATAGACGAGGAAGGCCGATACATCATACTGGTATGCACAATCAATGACATTACCTACACCATAGCAAACGTGTACGCACCCAACTCAGAACAACGCAACTTCCTACATAAAACACTAGCCAAAATAGCACCGATCCAGAGGGGAATGCTAATAATCTGTGGAGACTTTAACCACATTCTAGACCCTGGGTTAGACTTGTCCAAAGGTCCTAATACGAAAGGGAACAACCCAGCCAGGAGACAATGCACCACATACCAGAGACTACTAGACGAACATAATCTCTACGACACGTGGAGAGTCCTCCACCCAGAGGAGAGAGACTTCATGTTTTTCTCCTCGGTCCACAACTCTTACACGCGAATTGACAGGTTCCTCACGGAAGGAAAACATCTAACACAGGTACTCAAATGCACAATAGAGACTATTACGTGGTCAGACCATGCACCTATTACTATGGAACTAAAAGACAAATTTGAGGGCCACAACAGAAGCCCCTGGCGGCTGAACGAAACACTCCTACACGATAAAACTTTCGCAGACCACGTAGAAAACACACTTAAACACTACTTTAAAGAAAACACCGCACCAGAGATCTCAGCGGAGATCACCTGGCTAGCCCACAAACCCGTAATACGTGGGGAACTGATCAAAAGAGCACATTTCCTCAAACGGACGTCCCACGCACAAAAGGTCACATGGTACAAACAACTACACGACCTCAACAAACTAAACCAAACGAGCCCATCGCCAGAGTTAAAAAGCCAAATCTCAGATACACAAGACAAAATACAGGAGTTCGCAATTACGAGAATGGGCTACTCACTACGGAAATTGAAAGCCACTCACTACTCCCAGGGCAATAGAGCGGGCAAAATACTAGCCCAAAAACTCAGAGACAGACAGGCAACATCTAAAATAGCACACATACAGGACTCACAAGGAAACAAGTTGGTTGCCCCGAAAGACATCTGCGACGAATTTGCCACGTATTACGAAACCCTATACAACCTAAAGAAAGACCCACTGACGCCCCTAAAAACCCCCACACAGATGGACATTTACCTACAAGATGCCCACTTGCCAACCCTCTCACAACAGCACAAAGAAGCTCTCTCAGCCCCTATCACCCAACAAGAAGTAAGGGACACAATAAAAAATCTCCCAACGGGTAAAGCGCCAGGCCCTGACGGGTTTGCGAACACATACTATCACAAATACGCGGACGTCCTGGCCCCTGCACTGACCACTTTATTTAACAGCGCCATAGACAACCACTCACTACCATCGGAACTGTTACGAGCGCATATCACCACCCTCCCCAAACCAGGGAAATCCCCGACCTCATGCCCAAATTTCCGACCGATATCCCTACTCAATACAGACGCCAAAATCTTCGCAAAATTACAAGCCAATAGACTAAAATCTATCCTACCGGACCTCATACATGACGACCAAGTAGGTTTTGTGAAGGGTAGACAGGGCTCAGATAATACACGCAAAGTTCTAAACTTAATGCATAGCGCTAGAAAACTGGGAAGGGGTGGCCTATTCGTCTCCCTAGACGCGGAGAAGGCCTTCGACAGACTCAACTGGACCTTCTTAAACAGGGTACTCCACAGATTCGGCTTCCCCCCAAAGTTCGTGGCAGCGGTAGACGCACTATACAACGACCCGTCGGCACAAGTTATGTACGCAGGATTCCCGTCACGGACCATAAAAATCTCTAATGGCTCCAGACAGGGATGCCCCCTCTCCCCCATGCTTTATGTACTGGCTTTGGAGCCACTGGCATCCAAAATCAGGTCAGACCCGAACATCCATGGCATCCCTCTAGGAGATAAAGAATTCAAACTAAATATATTTGCAGATGACATCCTCCTCACCCTAACCCAGCCATTCATATCCATGCCCAACTTAATGCGACAAATAGAACTTTTTGGCCACCACTCCCACTATAAATTGAATGTCTCCAAAACACAGGCGTTAACGATAGGAGTGACTAAAGAGGCGAGAAACAGACTGAAGGAGGCGTTCCCCTTAGACTGGAGGTCGGACTATTTAACATATCTAGGACTCAAACTCATGAAAAAACCCACAGATCTCTTTCACGCAAACTACATTAAACTCTTAACAGACATCGACAACACCCTCAAATCATGGGAGGGGAAGTTCCTCTCATGGCTAGGGCGCATAGCAGCATTCAAAATGTCACTGCTCCCCAAACTACTATACCTCTTTCGAACACTACAAATACCCCTACCAAACACCTACCTCAAGTCGATCACCACATTATTTCTGAAATTTACGTGGCAACACAAAAAGAGCCGGGTAGCCGCCAGGGTCCTGCAGAGGAGGATCACAGACGGCGGCCTAGGCATCCCCAACCTATACCATTACTACAAGGCAGCGATTCTAAGTACTATGTTAGCCGCACATGACCCCCATTACACACCCCAGTGGGCAGGAATAGAAGCCTTTTGGCTTAACGTAGACCACATACGTCATACTTTCTGGACTGATAGCGCTCGGAGACCAAGACCGTTCCAAGGCCTCCCCACTACTCGGTTGCTGATAGACACATGGGACGGGGTAAGGAACACTTTAGTTACCCATCCAAAGATACCGTTAGCGACCCCAATGCAATCCATCAGCCTGATGATCCCTACCTTTAACCACAAGACATGGATAGAGAAAGGCGTCACCCATGTACTACAATTGTACGATGGGGAGCACCTCAAATCCTTCCCTAGCTTACAGGAACAATTTGACCTACCCGCGAAACTCCTATTCTCCTACCTGCAAATCAAGTCCCTACTAAAACATAACCCTCCCAGAACCCCTGAGAAGGTACCGCAAGAACTAATATCTAAGTTCGAAAACATGTGCCTTTCTAACAAACCCAACGCCAAGTCCCTATCCTCATGCTACCACTTAATCTTACACAACCAACCACCGATCCAGGACAACTACCGAAAGGCATGGCACACAGACCTAGGCATAGAGCTAAGCCCAGAACAATGGAAAAAAGCTTACTCAGCACACAAAGGCCTGACATCATGCGCCCAACACCTAGAAATACAACGGAAACTATTATACCGTTGGTACCTAGTGCCAGAAAAAATACACAAAATATGGCCAGCCTCTACAAACATATGCTGGCGCTGTGAGAAAGAAGTGGGCACGATGTTCCACGTTTGGTGGACATGCCCCGCACTCGCACCGCTCTGGACACAAGCCATACTTATCGTATCAGATATACTAGGCTACCAAGTGGACAAAAACCCTGCGCAATGCATGCTGTACGTATTCCCCGACAGAATGCCCAAAGCTCACCAAGCAATACTGTACCACACGCTAGCATCAGTACATATACTCATAGCGAGACACTGGAAATCCAAAGACATACCGTCACGTACACATTTAAATAACCAAATCGCACTCAACTGGTCTTATGAGGCCATGTATCAACTCCAATTTGGCCCGAGGCCTGCATTAGTTAAAGCGCAACTACTGTGGGATAGATACATAAACCAAGCTGACAATACCGCAACACATTGATTACTAGCGGACAAAGGCAAAATCCGTGGCGGGGGACTGGGGAGCCCTGGTCTGGAACCACGAAAGATCAGACTCCGAGAAGCAGAAGAAACTTGCCGCCCACCAGCTCTTCACCATACAAGAACCCCTACCAAATCACCTGCGAACCCTTGGGTTATACCTCCACGAAACACCCATTGATGCACCTCCCTACCACCCCTCCCTCTCTCTGTCTCCCCCCTTTCTATACCCCCCTATAACTATACTTTCTCTCCAAAAAAGTTTGAGACATGCAGCTGCAAGATTCATATACCTAAAGTTGTTAAGTAGTATTGGAAGGTTTACCATGATGTTACCAAATTACCACACCATGTATGTAAGCATGATCAGAATATCCAAACTTCCAGCACAAATGTAACACAGCTGCATGGCTAAATAAAAATTGTCAAATTAAAAAAATACTGCTATAGCATGTTCAAATATTAAAACAGATTATTATTTTTTTGTTGTTGTTATTGTGCAGGCAGGTACAGTCTAACGTATAACGCCACAACAGCGTACATAGATACATAGACAGGATAGGCATGAGGAGTTGCATATTTTTTGTAAGGATATAAACAAGCTTAACATTTTTTTTGTTTTTAAAAAAAATCTTTTATTTTTCGTGCTGTGAGAAAATAAACATACATGTTAGGGATGCACTGAAATTTCAGCTGCCGAAATTTTCAGCCGAAAATTGGCTTATCCCATTTCGGCCGAAAACGGGTCAAATTTGCAAAATTAAAAAAAAAATGTTTTCTTTTTTAATATTTTTTATTTTTGTAGTGCATAGTTTAACAGACATGACTGCATTATCAATTCAGATGATTATACATCACAATGAACGGTAGTAATGATAACATGAAAAGTCAAGAATACTGCATTGGGGGAAAGAACACTGTGCATCCCTAATACATGTATAACCACAACAGCCAGTACACGCCAATCAAAAACAGTTTACATTAAGTACACAGCATGGTAAGGTACAATTCACACACATTTTATCATTATAGTTGACTATAATGTTATAATGAGGAAATTAACAGGTAAAACTATGGGGGTATAAGACACCCGTCCGTTTGAATCAGTAAAAACGTTGTGAAGTCATGAGTTGGGGGAAGTGTGCGGTTTCGGCTATGAATTCAGACTATGATAGCTGCACCCCGGTCATGCCTCTAAAGGTCAGTGGTGTATGGTGTGCCCCATGGACCCTAGTATATGGACTGGGAGTGGGTTGTGGTGCGTCGCGGCATTCCTCTGGGAATTCCCTAACTTAAACTGGGCCCGCTCCCATGTTGGCTCCTAACTGTGGCCACCTGGCTATCACCTATGTTTGTAGTACACTGTGAGTCTTGGGCTGTTATATAGTCGTAGTGGCGGCTATGCATAGTCGCGACTTAGTTTTGCAACTATGGCAAGTGTGAGTCTAGGTATATGGGAGCTGTTGCGGTGTGACAAGATCGAGCTGTGTCCATAGTGCTTTGGGCTAGTGGTGGTAAATATGGCGGAAAGCTTGATGCTAGTCAAGATTATAAAGTTTCATTGCTTTTAGTTCTCTGTTACTCCAGGGAGGGTGGGTGGGGGAGCGGAACAGTAAAAGGTAACCTCAGTGGACCCTTTTCTCATTTCAAGAACTGTTGCTTGGAAATTGCAACATAAGATATTACTAAAAGTAAATTCTAGAAAATTTTTTGCAAAACATAAAAGACAAACTAAAATATAAGAGGCTGTAGGCAGAGAAAGTTAATTCAGGTCTTAGTGCCCCTATTTTTTCTGGGTGTAGCGGCTGTTGCTGCGTCTGCTGTCACGGGTCGGGAGCATGGATGTGTCATCGAGGTCGACTCGAGGTTTGGGAGTCCCAGTGTCGTCATCAACGCTGGGCCCTCCATATGGTCAGTGGCTTTGTAGTGCTTGTCATCTTTGTTAATCCAGAAGGTCCCTGGGGTCGACCACCTGTAGGCAATGCCTGCTACTTGGAGTTGCTTAGTGAATGGTTGCAGACTTTTGCATCATAATAGTGTGGCCCTACTTAAGTCCTGAAAGAAGGAGAGTCGTCATTCTTCGAACTCAAAAGGAGTCTTTCCCAGTAGTGCTGCCAGTAGTCCAGAATTTGTCTGACATTGATTGGCACCAATTGGCACCATGATGTCTCGCGAAGCTGCGTTAGGTGCTTGCAGGGATTTGGCTATTCTATACACTCCGTCGAACAGAAATGTTTTGGCTTGTCTGGTTGGTAGAAGTGCGGCCACTAGGCACCTGATGAAGTGTGGCAATTCTTCCAGCGGCACTGACTCCTGTACACCTCTGAGCTAGATGTTTTTGCATCGCCCTCTGTCATCCAGGAGGTTAACTTGTCTGGACATGATCACTTGTGAGGAGTGTAGTTGTTGTACCTTCTCCCTCAGATCTTGGAGGCACTCTTTCAGTCCCTCAATGTCAGCCTCTGTCGCCTGAGTGCATGCAGTCACTGCGTGCACATTGACTTTTACTACTGCCAGATCTGCTTCCCACATCTGTCTGAGATTCTGTTGCAGGCCTGTCAGCATAGAATATATTTATCTCTTTTTGAGGCTGGGGTGCTGTCTTCTGTTACCCGTGTGGGTGCAGGGTGTCGGGGAGTGAGGGGAGGGTTCTCCTGTGGTTCCTGTTCCTCTGAGGGCAGTGGGGAGGCATCGCAGGGGGTCGGGGTCCATACTGCGTCTGGTGCCTGCAGCATTTGGCCTATGTCACGCTACGGCTTCGGGTTGTGTGGGAGCATTTTTTGAGACCTGCGTCCCATCTCACCTGAACTTTGCAGGTAGGAGTGACAATCGTCCAGGTCTGTTGTATTCCAGGGCCAGAGTCCTCTGGCCGCAGCCCATTGCAGCCCGTCCGCTTGGTAGGCCTTGCTGCCTCTGTGTCGATTTTTGGAGTCGGGCATCAGAAAAAATGGCATTGGCGGTAACAGCGGGATACTCCGGAGTCAGTGGCAGGGTATGTGGCCAGAATAGATGCGAGATGTCCCCGATTTTGTCGGATTACAGTAGGCTGTGCAGGAGCGTCTGCTCCGGGGTGGTGTCAGACTCTGCCCCCCACACCCCTAGCTTAACATTGTTATGTCTAGTGCTGCATAGAGTTATGGCAGATGTATAGTAGTTGGGGGTATATATAGTAGTATAGTAGTTGGGGGTAGACATAGGTGGTAGAAGTAGTGAGTGCAACTAAGGTAATATACTAGACAGTGTAAGTACAGGATAATAGCGAGTGGAACTTTGTGTCTAGGGTGTCTGCAAGTTTGAGTCGATGCTGTGGGCTGTTGAGAGACATACGGGACTGTTTGTTTCGGTGCCCTTTCAGCCATCTGAGCACATAGTTGCGTCCAGAAATGGTCCGGCCTCTGTGTGGTCGCCATCTTTGCTGTGAGCCTGTGGCCCATTAGGTCCTGTAGCTCAGGCTTCAGCTCTACAGCGCTCAGTGACGGATGCTATTATGGCAGCCATGGGCTCTATGTCATCATATCTGTTGTAGACTATCTCCCAAACCCTGCTTGCGCGTCCTGTGGATGCTTCTTTTCCTGGCTCCATGGTGCACCACGCGCATCCAGCAGTGGATGCTTCTAGTGGGGCACCCAGGAAGGCTTTACGCAAAGCCAAGCATACCTCCCCCTCTGCCTCCAGAACCCCTATGACTGGCGTACCTTCATGCACCCAGAAAGCTTCATGTACCCCAGAAAGCGTGTTTCATCAATTCTGCCTTTCCGCACCAGGCAGAATGGGAGCGGCGATGGAAATGTGCGTGAGCACAAAAAAAGAGCGACTCCTACTCAGAAATCGGGTCTGGTGAGGAATCTGAGAGCGACTCTGAGAGGGATTTTACCTACTTTCCTCTGCAGAGATGTCTGGAGGCGATCTTGGGGTTGCTCCTCCCACAGACGCAGGGACTTCCCTCATGGATCCGGTGGGTGAACCCTTATTCGACCCGGATGAGCTCCACCATCCGAGGTCGGCTGAATGGCTCCCAGCTGACCATGTGGCCCGATACCTTGAGAGCTGGGTATGGCCCCACTCAGGAAGGCAGCCCACATTAAACTAAGGGTAGAGTGTCCCAGGCCAATCCACCATGTAGTTCGCTACTGCCACTTGAAGATGAAGGGCATCCACCTTCTGAGGGACCGGCAACTTGGGAGAGATTGGCTGGCGAAACTGGATTTGAAGGACGCGTACCTGACGGTGCCGGTAGCTGAAACTTCTCGAGATCTACTTTGATTCTGTTGGAAGGACAGAGTTTGGCACTTTAGATGTCGTCCTTTTGGTTTCTCCTCAACGCCCGGGAGCTACACAAAGCTGCTGCGCCCAGTGATGGCCTGGCGACGCAGCCGGGGCGTACGCCTGATCGTCAACCTGGACGGCATCCTGATCATGGCTCAGGAGTGTTCCGTCCTCACGCAACATCTGCGATGGACCGTGGACCTACTTAGTTGACTGGGGTTCATCATCACTTGGGATATATCCTGCCTGTGTCCGTCCAGGCGCATGGAATTTCTAGGTTTCCTCGTGGATTCAGGGGAGGAATCGTTGAGCCTTCCGTCCTCCAAGAGTCGGGCGATCCGCAGGGAACATGGCATGGCGCCCCTCCGTCCGTGGATCACCTTGCATCACTTGGCGACGGACGAACTGCAGTGTTGGATCATGAACCGGTCTGCGTGGAACGGCAAGGCGATCTTTGGTTCACAACCAGAGTTCACCATCGACTCAGACGCGAGTCTCCATGGCTGGGGTGCTCACTGCGAAGGTGTGTCGATGAGGGGTCATTGGTCGGACTCCGAATCCCAACTCCACATCAACTTCTGGCGGGTTCTTTCGCAATTCTGAGCTTCGCCAGGGCTGTGTTTGAATCATGCTGGCTCTGTCCCTGATCTGCCTCCTTGTCAGTCTCAGCCAATCCTATGGGGAAGCATTGTGATTGGATCAGGCTACCACTTTTGCTGATGTCAGCAGACCGCTTGTTTTTTTGAGGCAAACAGCATGCAGATCTACAGTTTCTGGCTTGAATACAGTAAGATTTTACTATATTTATGGAGGCATGAGTGACCCAGGGGGGGTAGATAGTGGTTTTAACACTATAGGGTCAGGAATACATGTTTGTCCTTTAATAAAACAAATTTTTCTAACTTTATTGACATAAAATCATAATTATCCCACCGTTTTACACATGTATATGTATACCCACCGCATTTATTATTATTTATTATTTTTAATGGGTTTATTGTTATCTTTGTTCTTATTTTTCTTACTGCATCACTGGAAAACTTCTTCTGATCAAGATGTTTCTTCCAGATTGATCTAAGCAAGATCTGACTTTTATTCCTGGCTTTACAGTTTCCTGATTTCTCCTGTTATTCAGCAGTTATTTTATTGATCATTGCAGTCAAATAAAGAGGACTTGGTTGCTATGGTCTCACCTTATCTAAACTATGCTCACCTTTGATTGGTCGTTGATTTGTACCTATGCTAGGAAATGAACCTGTTCACTTTGTTTTCTTTTTCATGTCTGTTTCTAAAGCAATATCTTTGGTTGTTTTTTTTATTCAAGTAGTAAAGAACGTTTAAGTATAATGCTCGCCTCCTATGTTAATAAAATTTTGACTTTACATCACTAAAGTTAGAATACTCTAAAACTGTAAACCAAACTGAAAAATTTCTAAGTTGCTCATTTTTGTTCATCTACAATATCTATTTGTCAGATCTCCACAATTCCAAGTCCAGTGTACACTTATCAACCACAACATTAAAGGCACCTGCCTAATATCATGTAGGTTTTTGTTGTGCTGCCAAAACAGCTCTGATGTGTAGAAGCGTAAACTCCACACCTGAATGTGTCCTGTGGTATCTGACACCAAGACTTTAGCAGCAGACCCTTTAAGTTATGCAAATTGAAAGGTGGGGCCTCCATCAATTGGATTGAGAGCTTAATCTTGCTCAATTGGATTGAGAGATGGTGAATTTGGCAACACCTTGCCATCAGGCACCTTGCCATCAGGGAACACCATTGCCATTAAGGGGTGTACGTGGTCTGCAACAATCTCTAGGTAGGTGGTACGTGCCAATGTAATCTCCATATCGCTGCCAGGACCTAAGGTATACCAGAAGAACATTTCCCAGACTATAACACTGCCTCTGCCAGCCTGCCTTCTTCCTATAGTGCATCCTGCTGCCATATTTTTCCCAGGTAAATGATGCACATGTACCCAGCCAGCCATCTAAAATAAAACATGAATCATCAGACCAGGCAACCTTCTCCCATTGCTCTGTGGTCCAGTTCTGATGCTCACACCTTCATTAAAAGCACTTTTCGCAGCAAACTGCGATGCACTGTGTGTTGTGACACCATCTGACAAGGCTAGCCTTTTCTTCCCGCGCGCATTAATGAGCCTTGGACACCCATGACCCTGATGCCGGCTCACCATTCGTCCTTCGTTTTGGTAGGCAGTAACCACTGCATACCAGGAACATCCCAAAAGACTTGCCGTTTTGGAGATGCTCTGACCCAGCCGTCTAGCCATCACTAGTTGGCCTTGTCAAAGTAAGTTAGATCTTTTTTCTTGCCCATTTTTCTGCTTCCAACACATGAAATTTAAGAATGGACTATTCACTTGCTGCCTAATATATCCCACCCCTTGACAGGTGCTGTTATAATGATGTAATCAATGTTATTCACTTCACCTGTAAGTGGTTTTAATGTTGTGGCTGATCAGTGTATTTGTTTCTGTGTATAAAGTGTGAAGGCATGTATGTCAATGCATGTTTCAGAGTGTTCATTTACAGAGCAAGTGTAGGAATTAAAGAAAACAATTGAGTGTGCAAATGCAAGAGTGTTTTTTGAAGTAGAAGTTCAAGTTTAGGAATGCATGTATTGGCATATAAATTCATTGTGTGTCTGCATGTAGTGCGGCATTTGTGTATAGTGTCAGGGTTTGTGCGCAGGAATATATAAATGTATGTGTTGGTTGGTCTAGTATGTATCTATAGACGTTTATTTGAATTAAGTGCGAGAGTGTGTGAATGCAGGGTTCTACATGTGAGTAGTCCCAGGTGTGTGAATTCAGGTGTGTATTTTTTGTATGGAGTATGTGTTTAAATGAAGGTGTGCAAAATCAACCTCAGGCTGTAACACACCACGGCCAGGCATTCTTTCTCAATGGCGGCGTAGCTTACTTCTCGTGGTAATAACTTTCTGCTTAAAGGACCACTATAGTGCCAGGAAAACATACTCGTTTTCCTGGAACTATAGTGCCCTAAAGGTGCCCCCACCATCAGGGTCCCCCCTCCCACCCGGCTCTGGGGAGAGGAAAGGGGTTAAAACTTATCTTTCCTATGGACGCTTGCGTGTTCTCACTGTGATTTTCATTGACAGCCGCTAGAGGATTTGAGGGCTGGATTAACCCATTTATAAACATAGCAGTTTCTCTGAAACTGTTATGTTTATAAAAAAAATGGGTTAACCCTAGCTGGACCTGGCACCCAGACCACTTCATTAAGCTGAAGTGGTCTGGGTGCCTAGAGTGGTCCTTTAAGTAAGCTACGGGATGTTCTCCGCCATCTGCTCCAACTTGGCACTGCACTGTCCCCAATCCAAACATTGAAGCGTCTGTGTGAACAAGAAATTGTTTAGTTGGATCAGAAGCAGCAAGTACAGGTGCATTGGTCAAAGTAGTTTTGAGTTGTTGAAATGCCTGATCACACTCTGGGGCCCAGATGACCTGTCGAGGAAGATTTTTACATGTCAAGTCAGTGAGGGGTTTGGCCAGGGCACTGTAATTGGGTACAAACTTCTGGTAGTATCCTGCGGTACCCAGGAAGGCTAACACTTGGGTTTTTGTCCGGGGGTAGGCCACTTAGCTACTGCCTCTATTTTGGCGGGTTCCGGTTTTTGTTGCCCACTCCCTGTAACCAAGATATTGTACCTCCACCATCCCTATGTGACACTTGCTGGGTTTTAGCATCAACCCTGCCTCTCCAATACGGTCAATGACAGCTCCAATATGGCTCAGATGATCTGACCACATCTGGCTATAGATGGCGATATCGTCCAGGTATGCACATGCATACTCCTGGAACCCATCCAGTAGCCGATCTACCATCCTTTGAAAAGTAGCCGGAGCGTTTTTCATCCCGAATGGCATGACTCGAAATTGGTACAGGCCAAACGGGGTGATAAACGCCGACTTGGGGATGGCATCCTTGGCTAAAGGAATCTGCCAGTACCCCTTGCACAAGTTAATCGTAGTGAGGTACTGGCCTTGTGCCATCTTAACTAACAGCTCGACTATCCGGGGCATCAGGTAGGCATCAGAAACTGTTTTGTCATTTAGTCTCCGGTAGTCAACACAGAAGCATGCCGTGTCATCCTTCTTGGGTACTAGCACTATCGGCGATGCCCAGGGGCTATCGGAATGCAACATCTCTTCAATCTCCTTACGCATATGTTCCCTGACTGATTCAGGGATACGATATGGGGTCTGGCGCATCTGTAGCTGTCCTAGGGTCTCTACCCGTTGAGCGGCCAGCGGAGTGTACCCTGGTAAATTGGAGAAAGTGGCTCCCTTAGCCGCAATTAATTCCTGTACCTAGGCATGCTCCTGAGGACTTAGCCGCTCCCCCAGCTGAACACCCGTGGAGTTCTCTGCCTGATCTTCTCGCTCTAATAAGTCGGGTAGCAGAAGATTCTCTTGATCTTTAGAGGCTGATGCGCATATAGCTGCCATATCCTCTATCCTCTCATGGTAGGGTTTGAGCATATTCACGTGGAGCATGCATCTCTTCCCTACCCCTGAGCAGGGGCCAATCACATAAGTGGTGTCACATCTCTGTTCTACCACCTGGTATGGGCCCTGCCAGGTGGCCTGCAGCTTGTCATTGCGGACAGGTTTTAAAATCAAAACTTTCTGTCCCACTTGAAAGTTGCGGCCCCTGGCTCCCCTATCATACCTTCGGCGCTGGCGTTGTTGGGCCACTTGGAGGTTTACCCGTATGGTCTGGGTTAGTGCCTCCAAGCGGTCTGTGAACTCCAGCACATATGGTAAAATGGGTATCCCATCTGCACTGCTTTCCCCTTCCCAATGCTCTCTAATTAAATCTAGGGGTCCTCTTACCCTCCTCCCAAACAACAATTCAAAGGGGGAAAACCCAGTGGACTCTTGAGTAGGCGAAAACCAGATGGGGTAAAAATCTCTCCCAGTCCTTATGGGCCTCTCCAAATGTACGGAACATCTGCTTTAAAGTTCCATTGAACCTTCACATAACCCATTGGACTAAGGGTGGTAAGCAGAATTCACAAAAGGCTTAATGCCACATATTTTCCAGAGTTGGTGGGGTACTTCGGCTGTGAATTGCATACCCCTTTTGGAGATTATCTCCTGTGGGAACCCCACACGGGAAAAGACTTTCATTAGGGCTTCTGCCACAGTCTCTGCATGAATATTAGAGAGGGCCACTGCCTCGGGGTACCTGGTGGCGTAATCAACCACGGTCAAGATGTACTTCTTGCCGGAGGGACTGGGTTTGGGTAGGGGTCCTACTATGTCTACGGCCACCCTACTAAACGGCTCTTCTATAATGTGTAGCGGGCATAATTTGGCCTTGTGTCGGTCACCTCTTTTGCCTACTCTCTGACAGATGTAACACGTCTGACAGTACTGCCTAACATCTTTAGATATACCTGGCCAGAAGAATGCATGGGTCAGTCGGTATCTAGTTCGGGTCATACCCAGATGCCCAGACAATGGAATATCATGAGCAATCCTTAGGAGTTCCTGTCGGTATTTCTGAGGTACTATCAGCTGTCTAGTAGTAACATTTACAGATCCCCCCACCACCCTTTCCGCAATACGGTATAATAACCCCTTTTCCCAGGCATACCGCTCCCCCTCTAAACCTGCCTGATCAGAGGTCACCCTATCTCTATATACTTTCAACGTAGGGTCTACCTTAACCTCTGTCCCAAATTCCGTCAGGGTATCCCAGGGAACACGAGTTATAGGGGGTACATTGTCTCTTACCTGAGCCTCAGAGTGTGTGGATGAAGCCGTGGTGCGAGCCTGTTGCCTTGTGGTTACCGGATGCGCCTCTTGGAGAAGGGCTTTTAGGTACAAAAGCCGAAGTCATTCTGCCTAGGTCGTTCCCCCCTCATTCTGCAGGCAGGTTTTGCATCACGCCCACCTCCACAGTACCTTCCCCCTCACTCCAATTCAAGTGTACTTTGGCTGTTGGCAATCGGTACATCGCTCCCCCTGCTACACACACACACTCTAACACCAACACACACTCTAACACTCTAATACTAACACACACACACACACTCTAACACTAACACACACTAACACACACACAAACTCTAACACTAACACACACTCACACTCTAATACTAACACACACACACACACACTCTAACACACACTCTAACACTAACACACACTCTAACACACACACACTAACACACACACACTTTAAAAAAAAAAATTTAATCCCCCAGCCTCCCTACCATTGGGAGTGCTGAGGGGATTCCCTGGCGTCCAGTGGTGTCACCTGGCAGGCGCGCGAGGGAGCACTCTCCCCTGAATGTTCCCTGTTCAGCTCCCTCGCGCATTGCGTACTGATGCCGTAGCCGGAAGATGACGTCATCTTCCGGCTCCGGTATCAGTGCGGTGCGCGAGGGAGCTGAAGAAGAAGCACTCAGGGGAGAGTGCTCCCTCGCGCGCCCGCCAGCCTGCCCGCCGGGTGACACCAGGGTCAGCCTCGGGGGGGCCCTGAGGTGTCCGGCTCCTGGGCCCCCCAGGAGAAGAGGCTGGCCAAAGTGGGTACATAGCGGGTCGCAGCGCGGCTGGGCCCCCTGGTGGGCCAGGCCCGGTCGCAACCGCGACCCCTGCGACCCCGGTATGTACTCCACTGCCAACAAGTAGGTTCTCACCAGCAAGTACCATTCCCCTGTGCAATTATATCCCAGAGTGGTTATAGCTCAATGCCGCTGTAGAATCGATGTCTCACCCAAACACTAGCCAAGATTTAGTGAAGGGTGAAGAAGAAGTGTTTTATTGGCACAATGGTCACACTTTTATACCTGGGGAGGTCACCATGAGAACAATAGCATTGCAACATCCCTGGCACCTTGGTTTCTGTACCTGAGCAGATAATTTAATTAGCGACCAAACACCTTGGCACTGGGTTAATAAAAATACATACAAACTAGAGGTCCCTTGTCCACATCCCCACAATAGTGCCATCCCTGAGAAGCTCTCTTCTGAGCGCCCACTCTGTCCAAAAAGTGCTTGGAGGTGTCTATCCCAAGTTAAAGGTGACGTTTTCAGCAGGTTGTGATAATCCACTAATCCGGAGCAGAGCTCCACAGCGCTGGGTAGAAATCCTGGTAATCTAAAATAATGGCGCTTTCGGTCGATACATGGAGCTCCCTCAACTACTTTGTGTTGTTTGATGCCTCGCCACCTGCTCTGTCACCCTTCCAAAAAGTGCCCTGATAGGTGATTCAGGAACAGAGAGTGCCCTCATCAAAGTTTACCGGAACTGCTGCAACTCAAAGTGATCAGGGGTTTCAGAGAGTTTGAGGGTTGCTCCCGGTCAGGCTCACTGTGCCGCAGCAGGTCCCCAGCAGGCCTATGAGCAGATGTGGCTCTCTATTTAGACTATTTAGGTGGCCGCCTAAGGCCTCGCGGTGATCGGGGCCTCGCGGTAGTGTGATATGTCAGGTCCTCGGTCACTTACATGCCCCCTACCCACCTCACAGCTCCGTAACCCACCTCACAGCCCACCTACCCACCTCACAGCCCCCCTACTTACCTCACAGCCCACTAACCCTCTTACAGCCCCCCTACCCACCTCACAGTCCCCCTATCCACTCACAGCCCCCTTATCCACACACAGCCCCCCTACCCACCTCACAGCCCCTCTACTCCCGGCGGAGCTGCAGACTGGATAGGAAGCACATCGGACCACCAGGGAAAGCTGCCCACAGGACCACCGGGGAATGATTACAAAAGGTAATTTCTCTTCCCTACCCAGTACCCACCTCACAGCCCCCTAACCCACTCACAGCCCCCCTACCCACTTCACAGCCCCCCTATCCACCTCACAGCCACCCTACCCACCAAACAGCCACCCTACCCACCACACAGCCCCATACCCAGTATCCACCTCATAGTCCCCTAACCCTCCTCACAGTCCCCTAACCCAACTCACAGTTGCCCAACCCAGTACCCCCCTCACAGCCCCCTAACCCACTCACAGCCCCCCTACCCACCTCACAGCCCCCCTATCCACTCACAGCCCCCTTATCCACTCACAGCCCCCTTATCCACTCACCCACCTCACAGCCCCCGACTCCCGGCGGAGCTGCAGACTAGATAGAGAGCACATCAGACCACCAGGGAAAGCTGCCCACGGGACCACCAGGAAATAATTACAAAAACAGAGCCCCCTAACCCACCTCACAACCTACCTATCCACCTTACAGCCTCCTACCCACTTCACAGATCCCCTATCCACTCACAGCCCCCCTACCCACCTCACAGCCCCCCTATCCACTCACAGCCCGCCTATCCATTCACAGCCCCCCTAACCCCCAGGCTGTCCCCTAAACCACCTCACAGCCCCATAAACCACCTCACAACTACCCTACCCACCTCACAGCCACCTACCCAGTACCCACCTGACGGCCCCCTAACCCACCTTACAAACCCCTAACCCACCTCACAGCTGCCCTACCCACCTCACACCCCCGTAACCCACCTCACATCCCCCCTACCCACTCACAGCCCCTAAACCCACTCACAGCCCCCCACCCACCTCACAGCCCCCTAACCCCACCTCACAGCTGCCCCTACCCACCTCACAGCCCCCTTATCCACCTCCACAGCCCCCCTAGCCACCTCACGGCCCCCCTACCCACCTCACGGTCCCTCTACCAACCTCACAGCCCCCCTACCCACCTCACAGCCCCCCCACACCCTAGCTCTCTGTATTCAGTGCTGCAAGCCCATCCTTCAATATAACTACAGCACCATATACACACAGAACAAACCCTATTTATTTTCACTTTGGGCCTCATATTTGAGTTTCGCCTAAGGCCTCACAAAGTCTAAAACCGCCACTGCCTATGAGGACTCCTGAACCGTGGAAAAGGGGTGCTGGGCTGGGAGGCACAGGCTTGAGGGGTAAATAGTGGTGATTATAGTCTTTTTGGAAGAAGGTGGCAGTTGGGAGACATGTATCAGTCTAGGTGACCAGGCAGTCTGTCACAAATGATAAGGTAGCAATCTTGATATAATTGGTTGCCAGTAGCACATTACATTGTACTATAGTAGCTGTGGCCATGCATGGTAGAATAGCCAGTGCTCACGGACGAGAGGCCTACTTTATATAATGTCTGCATTCTAAAAGCACAGGAATCCGGCCATTTCAGCATTCTGAGCAATTCACTAACAACATAAATTCCTCATCCCGCATATTCCACCGGCTAGGAAGCAATCCATCCCAACGTGACAATGACATTATGAAGTGAGTTAAAAGCTAGAAAAATGCATGAATGTCAATAATACTAAGACTCGAGAAAACTGCCCTAAGGGAACTAGACTAAAGGTGATTGGAGGAACTTGTTCCACTCAACAACAGCCCTGTCCAAAATACTTGCCACCGGAGCAACGTTTAGTGTTTATATGTAGAATAGATAATCTTCATCAACATAACATATTATGTGAGAGTCACATGATTTATTATCATTTCTGCAACACACCCTAATAAAATCATTGTATGGAACATCCTATTCAAAATGTCAATATCTCTAACAATCTGCAAAAAAATGTCATTTATGGGGACAGAAATACATCACAGGAAACGGCAGTGAAGGTGTGAGTGTCTAGGCTGCAATTATTACTAATAATCTGTTCTATAACATTATTCCATTTATATCGGAAACCTCCCCCAACTTTTCTATTTTTCCACCTAAGCTAATTTGCCCTAAAATTTGGCAAGCTGGTAGTAAACTCACTGTTGAATAAAAAAAAAAAAAAACTGACTGGTTGAAAATTTCTCACAACACACGAAGCAGCTAAAAGTGTGACATTTGTATGAATGCAAACTTGCCCGATCAGTTTAGTAACCTTTACTGGCAAGCTACGCAGATCAGAATGCTAAGGAGATATTTATTTATCACTGGTATTTCTGAAGCGCCAACATGTTCAGCAGCGCTGTATAATTGGGAAAAAGACAATATAATAAGAACAGACCGATACAAAAGGTAGAAGGCCCTGCCCGTGAGCTTACAATCTAAAGGTTAAAATGGAGAGATGAGACAAAAGGTAGCAGAGGAATTTGAATGTGATGGCAGAGAGAGTTAATAGTAACTGTAACTGTGGTTCCAAACAGCTTGATGAGAATGCTATATAGGTAGAAGGACCAAGGTGGGTGGGACAATGGGCAGGAGCAGGGGCGCGTGGGTGGGTTGAGCCGAGTAAAATTAATTGGCCTTGTTGCAGGGATGGATGTAAGATTGGTCCTTTAAGCTGCAGTCGTCAAATTAGATGGCCTAAACCCATCAGGAATGGCCTGGGAAATAAAGGTGAACCAAACCATCAGCAAATATCTGTTTGTGTAAATATTGCTGGCACATTTATAGCTTTTTAGTCCGATTGTTCATCATAAGGAAGGTGATGATGGGAGACTCCAGGCATTCTTAACTCCTAGCATCATAGGATCATCAGATCAAGATAAAATAAAACATAGTAGCCGTGTGGAGCAACTAATGCCAAGAAAAATCTACTGTGCACAATGACAGCCTGGGGAGACATGTTCCGTTAATGCATAATTAGCATTAACGGGTGAATTTATACAGATGGAAATTAAGGATTGCTAGAAAACAGCTGCTTAATAATATTCTCTGTGCTACAGTTAAAACCAGCTGAAAGCTCTTATTGTTTCGAATAGATGGGCAGCTTTATTTCACAATAAATCTGCCAGACAGGGCACAAACGTACGTTGCGTTTGATGAACACCATAACACGGGTCTCTGCACAGACAGGCGGATCGGTCACATCTGTAGCGAGCGTTGTCTGATCCTGCAATAAAAGTTGGCATGATTTCCATGAACAGAAGGAATTATAGGAAAAGCAACAAGCTTAGCAAATGGTGCTGGAAAAGGGAACATTAATTATTGGAAATCTTGGTTGCCAATTATTTGTTTGTTGAATTTTATATACACTGAAGTTGATTATAAACCAGATATATAGAAAAATACATTATAAAACATTAACATGTGTCAGATTCTAAAAAAGAAATAGAAAAGTGGAATTGTCAGTGAACCTCAATGAAAGCTACATTTGGCAAAAACATGAATATCATTAAAAAAAATGTTAAGCAGTAAAACAGAAAAAAGTAATTTTGTATTAAAAAGCTATGAAAAAAAAAGTAACTTATTTGACTACTTGGGCCCCCAATTTCACTTTTTATTTTAGTAATATCATTTTTATTGACCTTTGCACCACACCAAAAATAACAAATAGAAAACCAGTTCCAAATTATACCAGACCCAACAACAAATGGGAAAACAGTCATACCACACAAAACAACAAACAGGGAAACCAGGTCCAAGAGATGGTCACACCACACACACAATGACAAATAGACAAGCAGGTCTGAAGTGTGTCACAAGCCCAATAGACCACACATACCGCATATGATACCACACATATAATGACAAACAGAAAGGAAGTTCAGTAGTCTGTGACATTGCACACAAACAAGCAAATACAGAAGCATATCCAAGTGATGGTGACACCATTCACTCAATGACTAATAGGAAAGTAAGCCCAATACCTAATGTCATGCCCTTGTTTGAAAGGTGACTAATGTTCTACACTTTTTGTGGAGAGTTGTAATCACACCAGCCTAGGACTTCCACGTCCAGCATCTTCACCTCTAAGATCGTCTAAGACTAGCCACAAGGACAGCTGCTGCAACAATCGGTTTGCATAACCAAAGTGATGTTTCGGTCCTGTCAATCCCTCCTTCTCTCTGCCTCCTCTTCTGGTGTTATGGCTACTGAAAACTGTCCTTCTGCCTCTTCTTATGACAGGGCACCCGCGTGCTGACATCATGATGTAAATGATGCCACAATACCTATGTTCCCTCCCCTATTGTGGTTCCTGGATCCTTTTAGTTCTTTATTGTTCTTTATTGTGATTTTGACCCAACTATCATTTTTACCATTTTGACATCTGTTCATCTTGACCCAGTTAAGTTTTCTAATTAACCTGCTTTCTAGAATTCCTTGACCTTGGCTAGTTTTTATTACTCTGTCTTTCGTGAAGCACAGCCACCAGTAAAGACTCGTAACACTTTCTTTACCTGTGTTATTTTTCTGGGTTTCATACACTGTGTGTTTGGGTTACAATTAATGTGACAGTTGGGTTCCCAATTTCCTAGTTCTGTAAAAATGTGGAAACCTTACTTTCCTTATGTTGGGAAGCTTCCATCCAATGAAAGTTCATTGAGACATGAGACAGCATGGCATAAAAAAATGATCCATGTGTACAGTGTTTTCCTAGCCACTGACAGCACCATATGCCTATACCTCCCCCAAATGTCTCTGATCCATGAACAACCCTAAAAGCAGTGCACCATTTGGCTTCCCCTCAACGCACTTCAAGAAATTTGAGGAGGTTGACAGTTTCATTCTGTATTGAACATCAGGTGCCAGCAGGCATACAGTGCTTTTTACCGATGTATCTCCTGGTATAAATGGAATGAGTTTGAGTGGTTTATTCGTAGTTGAGAGAATGTCATCAGTAAAGAGGATGGAGAAAGAAACTGTCCACTTTTGCATACAGCAGTGTGAGAAGAAATTATATAAAACCATAAAGTAAATTCCAATGCAAGTCGTTCAGGGAGTTAGCCCAGTCTTTGTCTTAAAAGTGTGGTAGAGCTGAAGTGACAGGTCTTGTTCCCTCAAGTAAAGTGTCCAAAAAGCACCTGGATCAGATGTGCCTAGCCCAAGAAATCCTGAAGCTGAAGCTACATCCCGATTCAGCGTGGAGTTCCAAACTGCCACGGCTAAGTGTTGGTCACCGAAATTGTATGTTTTTAGTGTGGATAAAGTGGGCTCCTATGGGCTCTTAGGTGAGATTGTTAGCCTGTCTCTCCTCTACCTGCCCTCCTAAAAGCGCTCTTATATGTGGCAAATTCAAGGAGTAGGATCAGCCGTTTGTTTCACCAGAGCCAGGCCGGTTCGAAGTTCCATGAAACTGATGCCTGTCCTACTCAGCATGTTGCGACTGCCCCGAACTCCTGAAACTATTTTACGGCACTGAGATAGAGCGCTTGGCATTGTGGAGGCTAGGATTGGGGTAGGGGCGCAAGAGGTGATTAGATCTTGTTGCAGCATTTGTAAATTGGCTCTGCCACAATGGACCTCCCTGATGGACCCCTTGTTCTATGAGAATGGGTAGTGAGTCTACACCACTGATAGTCAGCTGGGTTGATAGGGACTGGTAAAGATTTTGGATACATTTGAAAAATAGGATACAGAAAAGGAATTATTTTTAAATTCAAAATAAATAAAGCCAGGCTACATGGTCAAAAGTCTTTTGAACATCGAGACCGAGGAGCAGGTTGTGTCTTCTGCCATTGGGCTTCAGGCAAAGGTGTGGATGAAGAAGAGGAGGCATATCCTTTTAAGAGCTGATGCTCTGTACCTTCTATGGAGGGTGGGTGATGTTCTGACCTTTTGTTGTGGTGGGGGGGGTGGGGGGGGGGTGAGAGGGGACGTTGGCTGATGGTCCAGAGAGTAGACCAGAGAGTAGTTGATGTTCTGCCCAAGTCTGGAAGGTAGCTGATATTTTTGACCTTCTATGGAGGTGGCTGATGTTTTTGACCTTCTATATAGGGTAGCTGATGTTCTCGACCTTCTATGGAGGGTGGTTGATGTTCTGACCTTCTACATAGGGTGGCTGATGTTCTTGACCTTCTATGGAGGGTGGCTGATGTTCTTGACCTTCTATGGAATGTGACATGTTCTTTAGTTTCTATGAAGTGTGGCTTTGATCTTTGTTTCTATGAAGGGCAGATGATGTCCTGACTCATGCAATAGTTTTGCAATGAATTCAGACAGAAAATATTTTTTTAAAATAGTGATTAGAATGTTGCCTGTGGCCGCTTAGTGACACGACTCATGACTTGAACCTCTCACATCACACAAATATTGTTTGGTTACTTTGTATTTTAAGTGCAGTTCAGCATGAAATCCCTACCTTGTAAAAAAGTAGATGTGTAATGTAGTGCATTAAATGAATCCATGTTTGTCAATATAGTGGAAGATAATACAGAAACAGCTTATTTGCTTATTATGGTTTACAAAGCTAATCTCTGCTTAATCTCCTCCACAAAGCTCAGCTTGTCTCTGTTCCATTTACTGGGAGGCCAACTGCTCCCAATACCATATCCTTGGAGTACTGACCCTTCGACAATGAGGCTTATTCAATAAACAAGGAAAGGTAATCAATTTAAAAATGTAAGAGAAAATAACTGGAATATTTTAATAAATTAATTTTACAAACAAGGTTTTTACTTCAGCACAATTTACAAAATAAACATAGTCACGTTCTTCTGTTTCCAGTGAAGTAGTCAGACAGGGTTTTAATGACTAGCAGGATAAAGAAGGTTTAAACACATGGGAACAAATTCAAAAAAAGTGATTTTTCTTTTTAACATTAAGCTCTGCTAACACTATTTTAGAGAATTTAAGCTTGTAAAGCTCTTTAAAATGAGTATATATTTTTCAGATTTTATGTTCTTTGTATATAAAAGAAAAATGTTTGAATTAATGGGCTACTCCAGGCACCATAACCACTTCAGTTATTTCAAGTGGTCATGGTGCATTGAATCTGTATGTACAGCATTTCACTTGAAAACATAGCACATACGGAGTGTAACCCCTCTGCTGCCATTGGTTTAACACCACCTCTGGGATTGTTATTGGAGTGTCATTAGTTGACCCAGGACAAGAGTTCCAGTCTAGCTACTATTAATTCTGTGCATATTTGCACTGCATAGAATGTCAGTCATTGTCCGAGAGTGGTCAAAGCATACTCTCAGTAAATTAATTGCCACCAACACTGGAGGGAGCCTTGGAGCCGAGTGAGGACCTAGGTAAGAGGGCAAACTGTTGATAAATGGTTTGATCCATCACCGGGAAACAGGGCCAGAGCAGACCATAACTACGACAGTGAGCTGTACGGTGTGCTGTAGTAGTTATGGTGCTTGAAGTAACCATATAACTACAAATCCAAAGGGTTTATAGGTTCAGCTAATTAAAATATTCCATAAATAAATATGTTTGCAAAATAATTCAATTCAGGAGGTTCATTTAAAAGATTTGATAGTGACAGGATGCAATTCTGACAGCGCTACGGAATCTGATGGCGCTATATAAATAATAAAATAATAATAGTGCCCTCTGGCAATGCCCCTCCCCCCATGGTCATAAAGAGTTAAAAACACTTTATTTAATCACCCGATTCCAGTGTCCATCTCCCTCTCTGCCTCCTCCGATGTAATCCAAGAGCATTAGGTCCATATAGAAAAGCCTTGCCTAAATGCTTTCCTATGAGATGTTCACTGATGTCAGATGTCCTGATGCAGAGCGTGAGGAAATCCAGTGTCATTTAAGGGACCCAGAGTCCGGTAAACACTCTGGGAGACAGCCACTAGAGGCTATCTTAGTACTGAAATGTAAACATTGCAAACATGGTAGACAGGGATACTGCACCCAGACCACTTCAATGAGCTGAAGTTGTCTGAGTGTCTATAGTGTCCCTTTAAATAAACTAAACTAAAAGAATTGTTTAGCAAAGAGAATGTTACCGGCGCTCTGACCTAAATCCCTATGTACATTCAAACAAAATGGAGGCTCTTTAGTTTTATTCCAATGGCCCCAAAAAGTGAGTCCTACACTAGCCATTAGATTTGATGATATCTGCCAAGAATCTCCAATGGACAGGAAGGGGTATTTTATAAACCCTTTCACATTTAACCCTTTATAGGGCTTCTACACATACAATAAACTTTGCTGGTATCAAAGTGTAAACATCTTAAAGTTTATTGTATGTGTAGAAGCCCTATAAAGGGTTAAATGTGAAAGGGTTTATAAAATACCCCTTCCTGTCCCACTGGAGATTCTTGGCTGATATCAGTAAATCTAATGTGTGCTGCTTGTTTTATCGCTGGCTTATTGAGCTGTTACCTTGGAGGATTTATAAGGTAATTACATTAATTACTCGTTTATTTATTCACACTATCTTCTCATTACTTATCCTTCTTAAGTTATTATTTAATATAGATGAGTCTATTGAGCCCATAGCATGTGTCCTCCTATCACAAAAGAAAGGTGTACAAACTTTAGTGACCCTTTCTGTCTGCTTTAATATGTGGATTCCATTTATACCTTACTTCTGTTTACTTTATATGCCATGTACTGTTTCTATTTTTCATGTTTTCTAACGAACTTGTGTATTCAACTAATGAGTTAAAACTCTTAATAAGACAAACATGGGGTGGCTGGCAGCTTGATAAAGACCTGGGTACAGGTTGAAATGTTGCGGCTTCATTAAAGGACCACTATCGGCACCCAGACTACTTCAGCTCAATGAAGTGGTCTGGGTGCCAGGTCCAGCTAGGTTTAACCCTTTTTGCAGTAAACATAGCAGTTTCTCTGTTTACATTAGGGTTAATTCAGCCTCTAGTGGCTGTCTCATTGACAGCCGCTAGAGGCGCTTCCGCGCTTCTCACTGTGATTTTCCTATGAGACTGGCTGAATGCCCGCGCGGCTCTTGCCATGCATGCGCATTCAGCCAATGACGGAAGAAGAGGGAGGAGAGTCCCAGCGCTGGAAAAAAGGTAAGGGATTAACCCCTTCCTCCCCCTTCAGCGCCACGGAAGTGGGACCCTGAGGGTGGGGGCACCCTCAGGGCACTGTAGTGCCAGGAAAACAAGTATGAACATATCACAGTGAGTGCCTGAGATTTTTTTCTTATATGTAGATTATATGGTGTATTCTGACCCATGCTCAGTTTAGCATCCTGTGTGGATCTAATCTGGCAAATCTAATGACTAGTGTAGGACTCACATTTGGTGCTTGCCTTGACGTGGCAGTTGACCTTATGTTCAAATGGCCATTGGAATAAAACTGAAGAGCCTCCATTTTGTTTAAATGTACATAGGGATTTCGGCCAGAGCGCAGGTAATTTTCTCTTTGTTTTTACGATGTATTTGAGCTGCTGGATACTAAGCTACTGTTACTGTAATGTTTAATATAATGTTTGTATGACTTAGTTAGTTATTTATATTTAAATACTACAGAATTCCTCCTGCGTTTATTCAGCACACTAAATACATTATGTGTGAAATGGCATAAGTTAGCAAGGAGAATGGGATGTACTAACTGAAAGAATCCAGCATATATTGCTAAACATGGAGCTGTTTCCATGGAAACCCATATACTACTCCTAGTGATTCCACTACTTTCCATGGTGACTACTCCAGGTTTAAAGGACCACTATAGTGCCAGGAAAACATACTCGTTTTCCTGGCACTATAGTGCCCTGAGGGTGCCCCCACCCTCAGGGTCCCCCTCCCGCCCGGCTCTGGAAAGGGGTAAAAACTTACCTTTTTCCAGCGCTGGGCGGAGAGCTCTCCTCCTCCGATCCTCCTCCTCTCCGCCCATTCGGCTGAATGCGCACACGCGGCAAGAGCTGTCCATTTCCTATGGACGCTTGCGTGCTCTCACTGTGATTTTCACAGTGAGAATCACGTAAGCGCCTCTTGCGGCTGTCAATGAGACAGCCACTAGAGCATTTGGGGGAAGGCTTAACCCATTTATAAACATAGCAGTTTCTCTGAAACTGCTATGTTTATAAAAAAAATGGGTTAACCCTAGCTGGACCTGGCACCCAGACCACTTCATTAAGCTGAAGTGGTCTGGGTGCCTAGAGTGGTCCTTTAAATCTCTCATATTTCTGTGTCATCAGTTTGCTCCCACAAACAGAGACTCTTGGGGAACCTGCTTTTGGGGACGGGGTGCTTGCTGTGTTTTTCCACCACTTACTGATTGGTGACAGGTAAACAACATTAACATGATTCTACCTTTTTTGGTCATTACATTTTTGAAAATCCATGTGCCGTCTTAATTTGCAAATATCTTACTTGTTTGTTTGTTTTTAAATTAAATTAACCAGCTGGAGTCAGTAAAATCAACAGGAAGAAAAGGGGGAAACGAGTAAAAAAAAATATGTCAAAAGGATGGATTTCACTGGTGCAATACAGTAAAAACAAATGACACCAGTGTGTAAAGAGCGACGTAATAGTTTTCATAAGAAAATGTCCATGCAGGGAAAACCAGCAGAGAGATGAATGTGAACATGATTCTTCTTACCTAGCCCAATTTATCACTTGCAAGCCTGTTTTTTTTATACCGGGAAACCATGCAGCACAAAAGGAAAGCTTCTGTATACATGTGTGAAAAGGTAACTGACCCTCAACCTATAATAAAACCCTAACCATGTGCTATAATCCTAACCCGTGCAATAACTCTAATCCTGTGCTCAAACTCTAACCTAGAACAATGCACTACATTACCTATCTACTTCTTGGTAAGGTAGAAATTTTGTGCTGAACTGCACCCAAAATATGAGTAAACCAAACATTGTTTGTGTGATGGGAGAGGCTCAAGTCACAAGTATTGTTACTCTGTGGCCACAGGAAAAATTCTAATCGCTATTTTTAAAACATTGTTTTTCTGTCTGAATTCATAGAAAATCTATTGTATGAGCCAAAACATCAGCAAAACTCTAGAAAAGGGAAGAACATCAGCCACACTCCACAGAAAGTAAATGACACCAGCCACACTCCATAGAAAAGAAAAAACATCAGACGCACTCCACAGAAAGTAAAGGACATCAAACACATTCCATAGAACCTAAAGAACATCAGCCACACTCCACAAAAAGTAAAGAACATCAGCCACACTCCACGGAAAGTAAAGAACATCAGACGCTTTCCATAGAAAGTAAAGAACATCAGACACATTCCATAGAACCTAAAGAACATCAACCAAACTCCACAAAAAGTAAAGAACATCAGCCACACTCCACGGAAAGTAAAGAACATCAGCTACACTCCGCAGAAAGTAAAGAACGTCAGGCGCTTTCCATAGAAAGTAAAGAACATCAGGCGCTTTCCATAGAAAGTAAAGAACATCAGACGCATTCCATAGAAAATAAAGAACATCAGGCGCTTTCCATAGAAAGTAAAGAACATCAGACGCATTCCATAGAAAATAAAGAACATCAGACGCATTCCATTGAAAGTAAAGAACATCAGACACATTCCATAGAACGTTAAGAACATCAGACACACTGCACAGAACGTTAAGAACATCAGACACACTGCACAGAACGTTAAGAACATCAGACACACTGCAACTCTAAAATGATGCTTTAACCCTAACCCTTAATTTTAACTCTAATCCTATGACAAAATCTTAATCCTGTGCTATATCCCGAACCCACTGCTATAATCCTAACCCTGTACTATGTCCCTAATCCTGTACTGTCACTAATTTCTATGGAATGCGCCTGATGTTCTTTGCTTTCTGTGGAGTGTGGCTATAACCTTAATCCTATGCTATAACACTCACACGGTTTCTATCACCCCAACATGGTTCTATTACAGTAAATGGTTCTATAACCTGTGCTATAACCATAACCTGTGTTATAAACCCTATCCTGTGGTATAGCCATAACCTGTGTTATAAACCCTACCCTGTGCTGTAACTCTAACCTGTATTATAATCCTACTATGTGCTATAACCCAAACCTGTGCTATAACTATAACCTGTGTTATAAACCTACCCTGTACTATAACCCTATCCTATGCTATAAACCCTACCCTCTCTATAACCATAACCTGTGTTATAAACCTACCCTGTGCTATAACCATAACCTGTGTTATAAACCTACCCTGTGCTATAACCATAACCTGTGTTATAAACCCTACCCTGTGCTATAAACATAAACTGTGTTGTAAACCTACCGTGTGCTAAAAACATCAGCATATGTTATAAACCCTACCCTGTGCTGTAACCCTATCCTGTGTTGTAAACCCTACCCTGTGCTATAACCATAACTTGTGTTAGAAACCCTACCCTGTGCTATAACCCTACCCTGTGCTATAACCATAACCTGTGTTATAACCCTACCCTGTGCTATAACCCTACCCTGTGCTATAACCCTACCCTGTGCTATAACCATAACCTGTGTTATAACCCTACCCTGTGCTATAACCATAACCTCAGTGGTGTATCCTGGTTTTGTGCTGCCCTAGGCAGGACAAAACTCAGGCGCCCCCTCCCCCCGCGCCACCCCCACCCAACCCTCCCCCCGCCCCACCTTCTAAATACACACACACAGTCAGACACAAACAAACACACACAGTCAGACACACACACACACAGTCAGAGACACACAGTCAGGACACAAACACACACACAGTCAGACACAAACACAGTCAGACACAAACACAGTCAGACAACACAAACAACACAACACACAGTCAGACACACACACACAGGTCAGACACAGCCCAGACACAAACACACACAGTCAGATCAACGACAACACCACAAACACACAAACAGACACAAATGACACACACAAACACACACAAACACACAATAACGTGACACACACACAACACAACACAGCCCAGACACAGTCAGACACACATACAGACACACAAACACAAACAGACACGCCAGCCGACACACAACACACACAAACACAGTCAGACAAACACACAAACAGACACACAGTCAGACACAACACAACACACACACCAGCCCAGACACCCACAAACACACAAACACACAAACACACACAGTCAGACACATACACAGACACAAACACACACACAGTCAGACACAAACACAGACACAGTCAGACACAAACACACACACACAGTCACACACACACACACAAACACAGTCAGACAAAAACACACACACACACTCACACTCACAAACACAGTCAGACACAAACAAACACACACACACACATTAACCTTTTTTTAAATTTAAATCCCCCCCCAACCTCCTTACCTTTGGGAGTGCTGGGGGGGGGTCTCTATCCCTGGTGGTCCGGTGGCTGCAGGTCAGGCGGGCGGCTGGCGAGGGAGCACTTCCTATGAGCTCTCTGCTCAGCTCCCTCGCGCGCCGGCTGCAGAGTGAGGCTGGGAGCCGGAAGATGACGTCATCTTCCGGCTCCCAGCCTCACGCTGCGGCGCGCGAGGGAGCTGAGCAGAGAGCTCATAGGAAGTGCTCCCTCGCCAGCCGCCCGCCTGCCAGCGCCGCCCGCTCGGGATGTCAGTTAGCCGCGAGGCTAACTAGGCATTTGCCCTGGGCATTTGGGGGGCGGCGTTTTTTGCCGCCCCCTGAAAAATGCCGCCCAAGGCAAATGCCTTCTTTGCCTCGCGGCTAATACGCCCCTGCATAACCTGTGTTATAAACCCTACCCTGTGCTATAACCATAACCTGTGTTATAAACCCTACCCTGTGCTATAACCATAACCTGTGTTATAAACCTACCCTGTGCTAAAAACATCAACATGCGTTATAAACCCTACCATGTGCTATAACCATAACCTGTGTTATAAACCCTACCCTGTGCTATAACCATAACCTGTGTTATAAACCTACCCTGTGCTAAAAACATCAACATGCGTTATAAACCCTACCATGTGCTATAACCATAACCTGTGTTATAAACCCTACCCTGTGCTATAACCATAACCTGTGTTATAAACCTACCCTGTGCTAAAAACATCAACATGCGTTATAAACCCTACCATGTGCTATAACCATAACCTGTGTTATAAACCCTACCCTGTGCTATAACCATAACCTGTGTTATAAACCTACCCTGTGCTAAAAACATCAACCTGCGTTATAAACCCTACCATGTGCTATAACCATAACCTGTGTTATAAACCCTACCCTGTGCTATAACCATAACCTGTGTTATAAACCTACCCTGTGCTAAAAACATCAACATGCGTTATAAACCCTACCATGTGCTATAACCCTATCCTGTGTTATAAACCCTACCCTGTACTATAACCATAACCTGTGTTATAAACCCCATCCTGTGATATAACTCTAACCTGTTTTATAATCCTACCATGTGCTATAAACCAAACCTTTGCTAGAACCATAACCTGTGTTATAAACCTATCCTATACACCATAACCTGTGCCAAAACTCTAACTCGGTGCTATGACCATAATCATCACCCATGATATAACCTTAACCCTATACCATAACACTAACCCGGTGAAATAACTCTAACCCTATGTTATAACTGTGATCCTGTGCTATAACCCTACACTGGATTAACCCTATTATTTCATCCTAACCATCTGCTATATCATTAACCTTGTGACACAGTTATAACCCTATGATATAATTATAATATTTTGTACTGGCAGACATGACCAATGAGTCCAGTAAATGTTTGTCACAATAGGACAACATTTCTTTACTGAGGTTGAAACCCTTACACTGCAACACCAGTCTTCCTAGTGTTAGGAATACAGACCTTTGCTCCTAATGCTATAGAGCATTTGCAGGTTTGCGTTAGATCCTCTGAGACCTACTGATGAAGTAGTTCCAACTGTTCTGGTAGAAAGAACCTTGTTTTAGTCAACGTGACCAACGAGAAGGCGGTCACAGCCAGGCCAGAAGCAGCTGTTTTTGTTCAGGCACTGAGAAAGGACGAGGTCCAAGCAGCCTCTAAAGTCATGTCTAAAAACATCCTCACTGGCAAAATTCCAGATTTGCTCGGTATACGGCGTCAAGCATCAGGCTGATCAGAACGGGCAATCTCCTGCAGTCCTCATGGCTAATGCCACAAACTACAGGGTGGCCCAAAATTCAGAGTAGGGTTTGAGGAGTCATTAACGTTTTTATTAATGAACCAATTTCAATGATATGAAATGATACTCCTACAAAGTCAGGCTCTTTCGATTTCATTGTTCATAACATTAGCTAATGTTTGAGATTCTAGCACTCGAATTTCTACACATATATATTTGCCTGAGCTGGTTAACTGTAGGCGGTTTGTTCATGTACACCTGTTCCTTCATATATCCACAAGGGGAGTAATCGGGAGCTGAAAAGTCGGGCAAACAAGGCAGCCAATTACCGTATATACTCGAGTATAAGTCGAGTTTTTCAGCACTTTTTTTGTGCTGAAAAACCCCCACTCGACTTATACTCGAGCTTACATTGCCATAATACAGACCAGGACCACCAGGCTTGTAATGAGTGTTTACTTACCTTTCCTGCAGCTCCTTTCAGCTCCCTTCTCCTGCGTTCCGGTCAGCTCCCCTGTAAATCTCATTACCGTGGCAATGCTCCGCGCGGCACGCAGACTGTGAGATTTACAGGGGAGCTGACCGGAACGCAGGAGAAGGGAGCTGACAGGAGCTGCAGAAAAGGTAAGTAAACGCTTCCTGCCAGCCCCCCCCCTTTGCACAGCCCATCCACTGGACCACCAGGGATTAAGATAGCCCCCCTGCCTGACCAGGTAACAAGCAGGGAGGAGGGACAAAAAAAATTAAATGATAAAAAAATATTAAAATAAAAAAATTCAAATAATATTAAAATTAAAAAAAATTAAAAATAATAAAAATGCCCTCCCCCCCACACACACACACACACTACACACACACACTCTGCATTATAAACACACACACTCATACAAACACACACTCTGCATTATATATATACACACACACACTCTGCATTATATACACACAGAGTGTGTGTATATAATGCAGAGTGTGTGTTTGTATGAGTGTGTGTGTGTATATTATTATAAAAAACACAGAATTTCATAACCCCAAGTTTTACCCTCGACTTATCCACGAGGCATAGCATATTTCACAATTGTTGGTCACAAAACTGCACTCGACTTATACACGAGTATATACGGTAGTTTGGGAATTTCTTGAAATTATCCGCTCGCCGAACAGTTGTTTTAGCAGGTCTACTGTGGCCCTGGCTGTATGGGCAGTTGCCCCATCTTGTTAAAACCACATCGTTAAAAGATGATTTCCCACAATCTTTACAGATATCGCCCACCAATAAAATGTCACCATTTTTACACGTTGCTCCTTCATGAAATTACCCATGATGAATTTCCCAATACTCAGTTATAATATGTACCTGCAACAAAATAATTTAACTATTAAACAATAAGTTGTCTGTCAAATTCTACTCTGAATTTGGGCCCACCTTATATTAATGAGCAGGTGTGGAATTCTATGATGTGAGCTAAACTGAAGTCAAATTGTCAGTGGACTAAGCTGACCCCATGCTGCCATCTGTGAGCAGGACAAGCAATTGGGATAGGTGTATAAATATAAATATATAGGTATATAAGTATATAGGTGTATGTTCACTTCTAGGTATTTAATGTACTTATAATGATTGCACATGTTGAACCTCACCTCTTTTCTCATATGGAATTCACTTCACCGAATTCACTTTACTTTATCGAAAACATGTAATTAATAACTATTGCCAAAATTCAGAAACTGAAATTATATATTGCAGGTAACTAGATAAATCTTACTGTGGGTAAATAAATATATATTCAAATTATTTTTATTAACAAGTTTTTCATATAAAAACAACATAACAATCTAATTTTAAAACAATATTATAACATACAAACAATATTAAAGTTATTCTTTAGCGTAAGGAATACAAAGTTGGGTTAAAAAAAAACCTTACTGATTCCAAAACCGATCTCCCTCGGAGCTCCGCCTCCTCCAACGTCACAGATGGAGGTGCTACTGCACATGCGCGGCAAGCGCTTTGGGCCCTCCCCAAAGAAAAGCGTTGCTTCAAGGCTTTCTTATGGTGATTTATGTGAAGCTGACTGTCCTCATGCAGAGCGAGTAGGAAGTGAATCTAGTGGCTGTCTAATTGACATATAATTGTCAATCACATATCTCACATATAATTTTTTTAATGTCAAATGGTTACATAAATATTGCAGGTAAATATAAAAATCTTACTGCAGGTATATATATATCTTATTGCAGGTAAATGTTTAAATCGTATGGCAGGTATGTATATAATATATAAAAATGAGGGGAAATTGATATATATATTTAATGCAGGTAAGTGGACATATCTTATAGCAGGTAAATGGATAAATCTTGTAGCAGGTAAATAGAGATCTATAAATGCAGGTAAGTGGACATATCTTATTGCAGGCAAATGGATGTATATATTGATGCAGGTAAGTGTATATACATATATATTAATGCAGATAAGTGGATATATATATTTATTTAATGCAGGTAAGTGGATATATCTTATTGCAGGTAAATGGATGTATATATATATTAATGCAGGTAAGGATATATATATATCCTTACCTGCATTAATATATATATATATATACACACAATATATAAAAATGAGGGGAAATTGATATATATATTTAAAGCAGGTAAGTGGACATATCTTATAGCAGGTAAATGGATAAATCTTATAGCAGGTAAATGTATATACATATATATTAATGCAGATAAGTGGATATATATATTTATTTAATGCAGGTAAGTGGATATATATTAATGCAGGTAAGGATATATATATATATATATATATATATGTATATATATATATATATAATATATAAAAATGAGGGGAAATTGATATATATATTTAATGCAGGTAAGTGGACATATCTTATAGCAGGTAAATGGATATCTATAAATGCAGGTTAGTGGATATATACATATATATTAATGCAGGTAAGTGGATATATATATATATATATTATTGCAGGTAAGTGTATATACATATATATATTATTGCAGGTAAGTGTATATACATATATATTAATGCAGGTAAGTGGATATATATATATATATATATATTATTGCAGGTAAGTATATATATTTATTATTGCAGGTAAGTGGATATATATATATATATATTATTGCAGGTTAGTGTATATACATATATATTAATGCAGGTAAGTGGATATATATATATATTATTGCAGGTAAGTGGATATATTTATTATGGCAGGTAAGTGGATATATATATATTAATGCAGGTAAGTGGATATATATATATATATATATATATATTATTGCAGGTAAGTGGATATATTTATTATGGCAGGTAAGTGGATATATATATATATATATTATTGCAGGTAAGTGGGTATATATATATTATTGCAGGTAAGTGGATATATATATATATATATTATTGCAGGTAAGTGGATATATATATATTATTGCAGGTAAGTGGTATATATATGTTATATATTATTGTAAGTGGATATATATATATATATATTATTGCAGGTAAGTGGATATATATATATATATTATTGCAGGTAAGTGGGTATATATATATTATTGCAGGTAAGTGGGTATATATATATTATTGCAGGTAAGTGGGTATATATATATATATATATATTATTGCAGGTAAGTGGATATATATATATATATATTATTGCAGGTAAGTGGATATATATATATATATTATTGCAGGTAAGTAGAGTATATATATATATATATATATACACAGTAGGCGGGTATATATATATATATATATATTATTAGAGGTAAGTGGGTATATATATATATATATATATTATTATAAGGGAAAGTATATATATATATATATTATTGCAGGTAAGTGGGTATATATATATATATATATATTATTGCAGGTAAGTGGGTATATGTTTCATTGCAGGTAAATAGATATTTCTGAAAGCAAGGTTAGAGCCCGGATGGCTGATAATACACTCTGCTAGGAGTGTCCCTCTGGTGACTGGGGATAGAGGAGGAGTGGCTGAGGTTGCTGGGAGTGTGAGTGCGGCCCCCCGGACAGTGTTGTGGGAGTGGCTGAGTTTGCTGGGAGTGTGATTGCGGTCCCCGGGGCGGTTTGTGGGAATGTCTGAGGTTGCTGGGAATGGGAGTGCGCCCCCCCGGCCGTGCTGTGGGAGTGGCTGAGGTTGCTGGGAGTGTGAGGAGTGCCGTGCCCGCGCCCCGTGCCCGCGGAGGGTAAGATGGCGGCCAGGCGGGAGTCCTTACCGGAGCTCTGGTCATACGGAGTGTGTGAGGACGGCCGGGTGTTCTTCATCGAGTGAGTAATAATAATAATAACAACAACAACCTGGGCAGTAACAGTACCCGCGGAGTAATGAGTATTAATACCGACCGAGGGAGTAACAGGTGTGCTGGGAGTATGCAGAGTGAGAGCAGGGGGGAATTACTACTAGAGCAGAGTAAGTGCAGGGGGGTATTAATACTAAACAAAGTGAGAGCAGGGGGAATTAATACTAAACAAAGTGAGAGCAGGGGGTATTAATACTAAACAAAGTGAGAGCAGGGGGTATTAATACTAAACAAAGTGAGAGCAGGGGGAATTAATACTAAACAAAGTGAGAGCAGGGGGAATTACTACTAAACAAAGTGAGAGCAGGGGGTATTACTACTAAACAAAGTGAGAGCAGGGGGGGGTTAATACTAAACAAAGTGAGAGCAGGGGGTATTACTACTAAACAAAGTGAGAGCAGGGGGTATTACTACTAAACAAAGTGAGAGCAGGGGGGAATTACTACTAAACAAAGTGAGAGCAGGGGGAATTAATACTAAACAAAGTGAGAGCAGGGGGAATTACTACTAAACAAAGTGAGAGCAGGGGGAATTAATACTAAACAAAGTGAGAGCAGGGGGAATTAATACTAAACAAAGTGAGAGCAGGGGGAATTAATACTAAACAAAAGTGAGCAGGGGGGTATTAATACTAAACAAAGTGAGAGCAGGGGGTATTAATACTAAACAAAGTGAGAGCAGGGGGGTATTAATACTAAACAAAGTGAGATTAGGTAGAGTATTAACACCCGAGCAGTGATAGTAACCCAGAGAGTAACAGGTGAGCTCTGGGAGTATTAATACTAATAGGAGATGGGAGATTGTTGGTTGGAGAATGAGTATTAATATTGCAGGTGGGGGTATGACTACTAAAAGTGAGAGCAGAGGAAGTATGCTATCCAGGAAGCCAGTGAGTATTAATATAGGAGTTGGCAGTAACAGGTGTGCTTTGAGTATTAATACTAACTTAACCCCTTAAGGACACATGACATGTGTGACATGTCATGATTCCCTTTTATTCCAGAAGTTTGGTCCTTAAGGGGTTAAGAGGGCAGATTGTTGCAGGCTGAGCAGGTGGCAGTAACCTGTGTGCTGGGAGTATTAATACTGATTAGATATAGAAGATTTTTGGTTAGAGAGTGAGTATTAAAAGTTGCATGTGGCACAAACAGTTGGGCTGCGAGTATTAATAATAACTGTGGAGGAGGGCTGTTTTTGAATGGACGAGGAGGATGTGAGTATTAATATAGCAGGTGTCAGTAACAGGTGTGTTTAGGAGTATTAATACTTATTGGAAAAGGGAGATTGTTGGTGATGAGAGTATTTATACTGAATGCCACTTTTTCCACCCCCAGTGACCTGACACACAACACAACCTGGCTGCATCCCAGGACTGGGGAACCTGTCAACTCGGGACACATGATTCGCTCAGGTAACTGTACACACAATATAGTAACAAACACAATATGTAATGCACTGTATAAGCAATATGGACATTCATTCTGACTTTCATGTAATCCTATCTTTGCTATGGGAGGTTTGCTTACATCCCTCTTGTTCCTAAACTGCAAGAAGTCAGTCTTGGCGCAAAGTTGAGGATGCCCCTATTTTTTGGGTAATTGGCTAAAAAAAACAAAAAACATTTTGGAGAAAGGGACACTAATACGATAATTATTCACATTTAATGACTCACCGTCTGAGCCTTTTACATAATTTGCAAAGACACTTGACAAAGACATTGCCGCTGTGTGTACGGTGGCCAAGGGTTTTAGAGAAATGTGAGAAATACTTACCTGAACCTATCCATCGGGTGTGCTGCCATGCAGTTCGGTCAGGTCCTCTTCAGCTCCTGGCTGTTTAGCTGCGAGGAGCCGATGTCAGTGCTCTACTCCTCTGCGAGTGTACAGCATTGAGTTCTATGGAGGATTCCGCGAAATCCTGCATAAACAAAGTTTTGACAAGCCTAGGCTCTGCCTAGGAAAAATATTGTGACAAAGTAGTATTTGCTTTGTCTTATATCTTTTAACTGGGTTGAAATTCCAACACAGTCAATGTGAGTGTTTCATAAAGATTTATCTTTATGAAATACTCTTTTTGGCGTAGGCAGGAGTGTGACAGAGCCACTTTAAGTTGAGTTCTTTGTTCACAAGTTCCCAAATGACTTTACCACTGGTACCAAGAACATCAGGGCAATCGAGAGCCTCAAGGTGCCAATCATTGTCATCACACACCTGGAAAGATTACGTGTACCCACTATATAGGTTGATTGCACAAACATTACTAACATAGTAACATCCCCTGGATGTTGGGCAAAAGTAACATCCACAGGACGTACTTGAAAACCAGAGTAATCTGAATGTACCTTTCCTAGTGAAATACTTTATTATTATTTGTAAAAAAAAATGTGATATTTGTATACCTGTTGTTCTAAACATAATTATCCTTGTCCCTGTTTTATACTAACTTTTGGTATATCTTTTTCCTTCCTTGCCATTTGTGATATTTTGTAATAGTGAATATCTACCCTCATTGGTTAATAATTACAATGGTAAATATGTTCGCGCTGGCACCTGTCTAGCATGGCAGGAATGTGGATAAAACCATGTGCTTATCACAGGTGAGTGGCTGCTGTCTGTTGACCCTTAGAATGGATAGTTTTTGGTTAAATAATGTCTGAACAGCTCTAAAAACCCCTCTTGCTGCCCCAGATCATTGCTGTTTTTTTCCCTGCAATGTGAGCGAATGTGAACAGAACTTCTGGTTCTTGCTTGTTTGTGTCTTGTTTAATGAAATGCCATGTTTCTGTGTATTTCCTTTTCCAGATCTGCCCAGGGGATGGGAGGAAGGTTTCACAGACGAAGGTGCCAGCTACTTCATTGAGTGAGTCTTTGCTATCATGTTTTTGGTGTTTCATTAGTAGGCAATGCCCAGCGCTGGGCCATTTGTGGCACCATGTTTGCATAGAGGAGAGATCTACCTACGGACATTGCTTTCAGCATCGTTGTTGAATTTTGAAGCTAAACCTATACTATATTACTGTATATCTCTCTGTATACATGACTGTCCTGAGAACACAATGACTGTCCTGAGAACACACTAAGCGCCAGCAGTATGCATTGCTTACTATGGGGTCCGGGTGGGGAAATGGCAGCCCCTCAAGTGCTTTTTAAAATTAATGCCCATGGTTCTCTGTGAACCATACAGGGGTGTCTAAGACGTAAGGTGGTAGGGAAATTGTAGTCCACACTCTGAGCTACGTGGTGCAGAACGCACCCCATTCCCACAGCAGCTCACTTTCAGAGGGTGTTTGAAACACATGGCTCCATCTCGTACTTAAAAGTGGAGCAATCGCCATGGAAACCAGTGGAATGTTTCTGCTGATTACTTTGGTTTCCATGGTGATTGATTTATCACACTTTTATATTACCAACATTTAGACGAGAAGGAATATTTTGGGGAGAATTTGTCTCAGTTTTTATAATAATAAATTATAAAAACAAGTGAATTACAGTTGAACAGATATGTAGCACAAACTCCAGATTTTGTTTAGTTTTGATCAGAACATGTACAATTGCCTCAGTCCTCAAGGGGTTAATATCCTCTTTCTATAATTGTACGGCACTGCAGAATGTTTGTGGTAGTAATAATAATAATAATACCCCTGTACTTATGATACAGATGGGGTTTATGTTATAACTGACTCTCCAAGTGTCTCTGCTAACAGATCAGTAGAATCTGTCTCCTCCTGATTTGCAAATCACTTTTTCGATTTTTGTAATTTCTTTTAACTATTGGCTTTATTTATTTATATTCTACCTTTTTCTGTGTATTTTACACACATGCATGTAGAGTAACTGCATACTTATCATGGGGTGTGAGATAAGTGTTCAGAATTAACTGTGATGAGGAATTGTGCCACAGGAGGAAAGCTGTATGAAATCATATTTCAATTAAACATCTACTTTCTTGCCATAATGTGAATGCAGTTGACCTTCCGATTTATTGACCGTGGTAGAAATATTCCTGGAATGTTGACACATTTTATGCCATTTTAGTTAGGAACATGACCCTTGTCCAGAGCTCAGGGATGGTGGAATGTTTGGTAGAAGCTTTGACTGATCTATATATAATCTACCTCTTTGCAAAGTGAGCAAACTGTAGAAAAATCTAAATCAAACCAATCTCTGGTATGACCAACCTTGGGTTTGAAAATTGCAAGTACTCTGGACTGATTAATCAAAATTTTAAATATTTGGCTGTAGTAGAAATCCGTTTGTTTGTCGAAGGGGTGGAGAATGGTAGAAGAATGATTTTCTGTAGGCAACAGTAGAGCACTGAGGAGATTTCTTGCAAGCTTGGGGCTGTATTTCTGCAAATGGAGTTGGGGACTTGGTCCTCAAAACTGAGAAGGATATAATGCAGTACCTTCATGGATTCAGGGGATTGACACTAAATTTAACTGCCGAGCTCCTTGCACAACTATGTGCAAGTGTACTTAGAAGAATTGGTGCTTTTTCAAAGGCATAGTATAGTCACTCCAAATATTGATTTCAATTAGATTTTTATTCTGTTCACTCACTTTGCTTGTCATTAAAGGAACATTGTAGCGTTACAAATATAAACATATTTTCTTTGAGAAATCGGCACTTTTAAATCAAGTAAGAAACACCTCCCTGGTTTTCAACCAGCACTAGTGCGCATGTAAGGGCATGTGTCTACAAGGTTCCATTTTTACCTGACCTCCGGTGGCACTTCATCCTCCTCCCTGGCTGCAGCTTCCTCCTTGCAATTAAAAAGGGAAAGGAGTCTTAAAACTCATCAGGCACTAGGGTACTATAGCGTTAGGAATGATGGTTTGTAAATGGAAAATGGAGCATCTCCTGAAAAAAGTTCAACACAAATTATAGGTGTGTTTTCAATGTTTTACTCAATGGCACAACTCCTACAAAGTGACTTTAGGTGGATTACTATTGTAAATATGGAGAATATCTGTAATAATTTTAAGATTTTCCTCAGACAATTAATATAATTTGCTCTTTGTCAATATTCCATGTTTTCATACTCCATTTTTATAAATTATTTAAACCTAAGCCTGATGTTAAAGTTAAACAAGACAGAACCCAAGACTACACAGAAAACCAACTTCATTAGCTTTCCCGCGAGCTGCCCGCTTTACGCTCTGTTTCTGTCACTTGATTTACTCTGCTCGGGGTAAAGCATACTCTGTCATATATAATAGATGTGCCTAAGTTGTAGTGTAGGGCTGTCCAGGCACCGTCAATATAGAGAATTATGTGAAATGAAGTCTGCCGCCACCTGGATGATTGTAGTGTTCTGTTATAAAGCATGCTGTCCAATCTATCCACCCATATGAACTGAAGTGAGTGACACATGGGGCGGTGATTTATTTATTTAAAAAAATAAATTAAAAAAGGGGTCTGAAAGTTGAGAAATCACCATGGAAAGCAGTGAACCAGCAGGCGCATTGCTTTGGTGACTCCACCCCTTTTACATTTTTGCACAAGTTTTTAGAAAGGGCATTTTGATAAATATCCTCCTCTACATGTTCTATGCCATTGTCTGCAACCCCTATAATTCTACACCTGAGGCTCCAATATCTCACTGGGTATTTAACACACAACTCTGCTGGGTTCCTTCACATTGAATTACTGGATAAAATAGCAGTCTTTATATTTTTCTTGTGGACTAATTTGATGTAAAGTGCTTGTATTATTATTTACTGTTATATTTTGCGGTAAACCGGATTTCTTTGCACGCCTGGTTGTATAGTATGCTTTATTTGTACGCTCGGTTGAATTGTCCGTCTCCCCCTTGGTGTTATACCTATTGTTAAAACATTTAACCCCTCTTATTGACTGAAGACTAGCGCTGCACCAATGATTATTAACCCTTTGTATTTACTGAGGACTAACGCTGCAATAATGGCTATTAACGCTTTGTTTCTATTAAAGACTTGTGCTGCACTATTGAATATTAACCGCTTTTATTTATGTAAACCTGAAGCACTGTTAACCCATTTTATTTATACGAAACTGAAGCTGAAGCAGTGACTATAACCCCTTTGTTTTACAGAAGTCTTCTGTTTTAAGATTATTAACCCCTATTTACCTAAAACTAGCTCTGGAGCAGTGACTTAACGCCTTGTATTTTCTTAAAACTACAGCTGGAGGAGTGGTAATTAACACCTCCTATTTAAGTAGTGCTATAGGATTAACTATTACCTCTTTACATTTACCTAAAACAAGCACTAAATCAATGACTTTCTCTTTACCTCTTGTGTATCAATTCTAACCACACTGTGTGATTGGAAAGTGATGTGGAAAATGGTGTTGCCAGGTAAAGGCCAATAGTAATAGAAATATTAATCTTTGTTGATATATTTTTCAAGTTGTACAATGTTGCCAGTCAGTGTTGGGCTGTTGATGACTGGGCTGATATTATCACCTGGAGACGTTCTTTTTAATCTGTCAACAATGTTATGTAACCCTTCCTGTGTTTCCTTCTCCCCTGGAATGAGCAGATTTTGGGAGAACCTGCGCTGTCCCTGGTTTTTGTTTTATCTAAAAGCAGCTTGTGTTGTCCTTGGTTCCTCTTGCTGTCACCCCACAGGCTGGAAAATGTCCACAAACACCCAAAAGACTTCGAAGCATTGCCCGGTGTATCTTTGGCTTAGAGCACAACTTATTTTTTAGGCAATTAATAACACAATCTGAACGATTATTTAACTACTTGTATGTTTTTTTATTTATTTTGGGTAAACTGCATCTGAAAGTTGTCGTCTTTTACTTCCCTTTTTATTCTGTTGATGAATAACGTAAATTTGTTGATTTTTATCCCAGTGTGAGCATTCTCTTTCTGGAGGCTGTGATTGTTTGAGGTGAATATTGTTATATTAGGTGCTGCCTCGAGGTTAGCGCTATTGTTTAAAGTGGATATTATTATTAAATTAGCTGCTATCTCTGAATTCTAGTTGCCAAGTTGAACTTTCTGATTTTCTCATTCGCACAAAACTAGTCCATATCTGCAGTAGGAATAGACCGATTATCGGTTCCAATTATTTATTAGAGCCGATATTCAACATAATTCTGATTATCGGTATCAGGCTTGTTGTTCCTGTCACCGCACGCCCTCTTGCCCATCCCAAAACTCCAATTGCAAGCCAATGAGGCACCATGTCCTGACCTCATGTCACCAATCCCTGTGAGTCTCAGCATATGGAGCTCAGTTGAAGACAGGGTGGTGAGACTGTGAATAATCTACTGTAATTTACTGGTCTGGTTGCCTTAGATTGAAAGGACTGTGATTGCTGTCAGCATGTTCACTTAATGCCATATTTGTGCGGAAATGGTGTTGCATTTTCAAAACTTGTATAGAATATTGTCAACTGGCCAAAAGGTGACTGGTAATCTGCATTAGCTCTGGAAATAGATGTCAGTCGATCTCTAATCTACAGCTTTTGACCATGTGGAGCCTGTTATGTTTATGCCAAGGTATTTAATAGTCTCATTATGTTGTGCAGGACATGGTAAAGCACATTTATGCTGAGAATCTTTCGATCATTAGTTTGTGTGTGATTGTCTGTCACCTTACAAAAAGCTCTATTACTGTACATGGGGCAGCCGGTAATCCAATTCCTACAGGACGCTCACTGTCCCCAATTTAGCCAATTTCACAGGAATAGGGCTTATTCACTAAGATGTGAATTAGGAGATACTGACGTGCAAGATACACACTCAGCTGGCTGAGCCAGCACATTTCATAACATGGCATTTTATTCTTTAAAAATAGGCTTTCAAAGATCCAAAGCTTAATTGGTTAATTTTGGCTATTTTGCTCTACATTTAGTTTTCCAGTGATTTCAACTCACTGTTTAGTGCTAAACCCCTTTATTTTGGTCTAAATTCTGCATGTCTGTTGCCAGTCGACAACAACTCTGTCTGGAAGTAGAGACTTGGAATGTCTTAATATTTCCTGGTTGGTGTACTATAACATGCAAATCAGGTAGGAAATACATGTTTGGGTGTTTGCTTTTTACTGTCATTTCATACTGTGTAGGCACTCCCATTGTATGCATGGTTTTAAAGGTGTGAATTCCTCTCGGGGGTGCGTTATTCTGTCACTGCATAAATATGTTCTGCAAGTAAATAGTTAATACCGCCAGTTAATCTTTGTTAAATGCCATTAGAACGACCTTTATGCCTAAGAGGAAAGCAGTTTTTGGAAGTTAAAAGCAGTTTGTTCTGCGTGATTGTGCATACAGTGTTTAGTTCGTGAATTGGATACTAATAATACACAATATGTAGCAAAGGATTTTTCTTGCCAAAGTCTACCAAAAGGACAGAAATTTGGAAAGATTAAATACAGGGCTTTCTGATTAGTTCAGAAATTGCTCAGATCAAACATAGAGATTTTCCTGACATATGGTGGCAGTACAATAGGCATGTATTCTTCCCATGGGACAAGCTCCTGAAATTAAAAAAAAATTACATAAAAGTTCCTCCCCCAACAGGTATAAGACACCAACCTGCCATGGACCCTCAGTTCTGTTTCTTGTTCCATGAGGAACGGACGGCATCTGGATTTTGTGGTGAGGCACATGGGTTGCTGCCTGGGGGACCCGGCCTGATGGCCTCCCGGGTGGAAAACTGAGTGGCCTGCGTGCATCCTGCAGGAATTACGGAGCAGGTATGTTTCACTTGCTTTATGCCGAGTGCGGTCACCGGCAAAGTAAGGAGGAGGTCTCTAGTGGCAGCAAGTCACTGCTCGAGCGGGACGCATGTGCACATCGGTGGAATGCACGCCCGGGAGGTAATGCGTTCCACCGGAGTTCTGACTGTGCTACTGTGCATGCCCGCTCGGAATTCCTGGAAATAACGACAAATGTGAATGAATGCTGCCTATTTAAGCTGTGCAGCTCTTACACAGCTGCTTGACAGGAAGGATCTCCCGTGTCACCAGTCCCCCCTCCCCCCCACACGGGTCAGAGGTTTTAGAGGTGAGATTTTTCAGTCTCTGATCTTTAAGACCTCTTTGTCTATCTTATTATAATTAAAAAAATTTCAACAATTTCATAATTGCTTTATGTTTTGCAGATATGTCTAGTCCTGTCTCTCCAGATATTATGGATAAACACGAGGTGCCTGCTCCTGCTGCTAAAAAAGCCAGTTATTAGTCAAAACATCTGAGTTGTAGCGATTGCTCCACACCACTTCCAGATGGTACTAAAAGGAAAATCTGCAACCAATGTTTGTCCTTATCGCTGGAAAAGTCCAAGCAACAATACATGAAGTCATTCTTATCTTGGTTTCACGACCATCTGGTCCAGACATTTGTCATTCAAAGATTCTGCAAAGTCGAATGTAACAGCACCCGCTAAAGCTACAGCCAAACAGAGGCAAAAACACAAGTGATCTTCTTCTAGATCGGAGTTGTACTCGGGCAAATGTTCTATGTCTTCCTATTCAGAAACTTCCAGCGATTCTTCTGTGACAGAACTCTGTTTCCCACATGAAGAATTACGCAAATTTATTAAGGAAGTTAATGTTGCATTCTTTGAAGAAACATCAGATAAAGCAAGTTAAAAAAAAAGCCTTTCCTGTTCCACAGCAGATTCTGGAGTTTATGTACAGAGAGTGGAAAAACTCTGACAAAGGTCGTTGACATGCAAGTTGCTCAGTTGTCTAAAAAGACTACTATACCGATTGGAGAAGTCTCTGGACTTAAAGACCCTACGGATAAACGGGCTGAAACGTCCAGCAGACAAGCATATCAGGCAGCAGGTTTTCAGGCTAATGCGGCATTGGCAGGAGCTTTAGTGGCTAAAGCTCAGTATTATTGAATTCAGGGATTGGAAGATAGCCTGACAGAAAATCAGGACAAACTCCTCTGCATCACACAAGGTCAATTCAGTTTCTAGGGTTTTTGATCAAGTCAGATACTCTTGCTATTCACTTGCCTGTAGAAAAAAAAGGATAAAGAAGCAGACAAAAGAGCCAAAATGCTCTGTGAGGAAAGCTATGCACGTGTTGGGACACCTCACTTCCACTATCCAAGCAGTAAAATGGGCCAGAGCAGAATTCGAATACAGGTTGCTTCGAATGCAGGTTGGGGTGCACACCTGCAGTATCACTTAAGGCAAGGTACATGGTCAGAAGGAGAAAAAAGGGAATCTTCAAATTACTAGGAGTTGATAAGTCTTATATGCTCTTCCTCAGTTCAGAGATCTCATTATGGGGAAAGCGGTGAAAATTCAGTCAGACCATCAGACTACGGTGTCATACCTGAACAAACAAGGGGGCACAAGGATAAGAAAACTGCACTCCCTTTGCATGCAGATCATGTCCTGGGCTCAAAGTCATCTAGAAGACATATCCGCTACTCATATAAGAGGAATACACAACGTTATTGCAGACGACTTAAGCCGATCGAGATGGTCCCAGAACGAGTGGTCTCTAAATCCGGTAATTTTTTATCAGTTGGTGAACCTGTTCGACCTGTCTGTCATCGATCTAATGGTGAGATGGTCAAATGCAAAGGTGAATACATTTGCCTCACTCTTCAAGGCAGACATGCCTCTGGTTTGGGATGGGCTGTCAATCAAATGGGACTTCAGCTTGTCATACATATTTCCCCCATTGAGCCTAATTCCAAGGATCGTGCAAAAGATGAATTCAGAGCATACAATGGTACTGGCCATAATTCCATACTGGCCAAATCTGACCTGGCTCCCGTTTTTAATGACTATGGTTTTGAGGTACTGGGAACTTCCGGTTTTAACAGAGCTCCTGGAGAACAAAGGGATTCCAGTGGAGGTATTGAAAATGTTCAAGTTGACGGCTTGGCAAATCCTGCCTAACAGGGGTATTAAGAATGAGAGATTCAAGATTCTGCTGAATTCAACCAGAAGATCTACCTCTGCTATCTATTTGAAAATTTGACGAAATTACTTCATTGGTGCATCTCTCATCATTGCCTGCGAGATTCTCCTTGTACTGATACTATCTTGCATTTCCTACAGGACGGTCTTAAAAGGGGGTCTTCGCTTATCTACCCTCAAAGTTCAAGTTTCTGCTCTCAGCCATTTTTTGGTAAAGAACTTCGCTTCGAATACTGTGATTAGGAGTTTTTTTTTAAGGCTGTCAGGCTTATTAGGTTTCCAAGAAGAGGTTTTTCCCTCTTGGGATCTGACTTTGGTTTTGAAAGCTCTTTGTACCCATCCTTTCGAACCTTTGGAGGAAAGATATTTAAAGCTCTTGTCTCTTAAAACTGCATGTTTTGTGGCCATAACTTCTGCAAAGAGGATAGGTGAAATGCAGGCCCTTTCATAATCTGCTGAATTTACAAAGATTCTGCCAGAAAAAGTTGCTCTGTATCCAAAAATCCTCGTTTCTACCTAAAGTCATCTCTTCCAGGGCTATCAATCAACCAATTTCCCTGCCTGCCTTTAGTTTTCTATCTGTCTCCAATTTGTATGAGAATTGACACAGGTTGGATGTTGGTAGGTCTCTGAAAATCTGCTTGGAACGATCCTCTGCATACAGAAAGACTGACCATCTTTTCGTCCGGTTGCCTGCAAGTCTACTCTGGCAAGATGGCTTGTTGACACTATTGAATTGGCTTATTCTTCATCAAATCTGCCTTTCCCTACCTCCTTGAAAGCTCATTCTATGAGAGCCATGGTGGCTTCCTGGACCAAAAGAGCACATGCTTCACCTGAAGATATCTGCAGAGCTGCTACATGGTCTTCATTCAACACCTTCGTCAAACATTACAGACTAGACGTATTCTCTGCCTCTGACGCTGCTTTCAGGCACAAGGTGTTAAAAGCGGTGGTTGCTTAACACCCGCCCATATATCTCCATATATCTCTATTGTACTGCCACCATATGTCAGGAAAAACTGCAGTTTTACTCACCGCAAATTAATTTTTCCTTAATATGGTGGCAGTACATCACTCCCTCCCTTTATTAATAAATGTGATATTTTTGCAGTAGGATGTCTCTGATGTTTTATTGGGATGTGCTGAGGGTCCATGGCAGGTTGGTGTCTTATACCTGTTGGGGGAGGAGCTATTATGTTAATTTTTTTTATTTCAGATGCTTGTCCTATCGGAAAAGTACATACCTATCGTACTGCCACCATATTAAATAAAAAGGAAATTACGGTGAGTAAACTTGCAGTTTTCTGATGGGTTTCGACAGATCTCAGATTTCATACAGGGTTAGCTGATGGGTTTAGAAGGAGCTCAGATTAAATACAGGCATATCCATGGGGTTTAGACTAAGTTCAGATTAAATACATGGATTTCTGATGGGTTTAGACTGAGCTCAGATTAAATAAGTGATTATTTGTTGGGTTTAGACAGAGCGCAGATTAAATACTGGGATTATCTGGTGGTTTTTAGCTGAGTTTAGATTAAATTGGTTTAGAAGGAGCTCAGATTTAATACAGCATTGGGTTTATGCCAAACTCAGATTAAATACATGGATTTCCATTGGGTTTAGACCAAGCTCAGACTAAATGCATGGATTTAGACAGAGCTCAGAATAAATACAGGGATTTCCAATGGGTTTGAAAATTGATATAGAATTTCCTATGGGTTTCAAAAGTGTGTCCAATAGAGCAGACTACATAGTCTGAGAAACCTACAAATGGCAGCTCCTTGATCATTAACCTGTCGAGGGCTCTAGATGGAAAAATGGCAGATGTCTTAAGGGACCCCCGACCAGGAGACTTCTAACATTACTCCTCCTAATGCTGTTAATATAGGCATGTGAGCGAAAAATTCCGTGCTTTAAAAGGTTAATAAATGGCTTTTATCCATATGAAACTAAAGCTTGGGTGCCACTTCCTCATATCCTAGGGAGCCGACTGTGCAGGGCTTGCTCAGTGTAGAAGCTCCTGACTTCAGAGGAAGCGACGGGGGACCACAGGTAAGTTGTCAAGTTGATTTTAAATGGTTTGAGTAGTTGCTGTCAGAGGGTGCCAACGCACTGTAGAAGTTGTGGTGCTTGGAGTGTTCCTTTGAAAATGTAATCTAATATATTGATTCACAATACCTGTATAATAATGTTAGTGTTTCCTCCACACAGAGAACAGATTTTAATGTAAGCGCTTCTACCTTCTAAAACCTTTTTAATATTGTATTTATTAATATTCTAAGAAGTGATTTAGTTCTGCTTTTAATAAAGTCACTTTTCTTTCATAAGTTATTTAATATGGATTGCAAGCTGAGGCTTGTCCATTGCTGTCAATATATCATCAGGCCACACACATAGGTTTATTCAGTACACTGTGAATTTTCCCAAATTAAAGGAACACTAAAACGTTAGGAATACAAACCTGTACTCCTAACACTATAGTGCCCGTGTTGTGGAATAGCTATAAGTAACCTTTTCAGTAAAAACCCGCAAAATAGGTTTTTATATAAGTTTTCTCCAACACGGAGACTAGCTCGACGCTGCCTGCCGTTCCGCCTCCTGTGATGTCATCCAGCTCTCGAGTGACAGGCTGGTTCAATGCTCCTCGTAGAGTAAAGTAAAAACACTATTCTGTAAGATCTTAATGAAAATAAAACCATTTTATTATGCAGATTGTGTGAGTCAGTCACTGGAGGAGTGACTAGGGCTGCATAAACCGAAATCCAACATGATTAAACTCCTAAATAGCAGATAATTGAGTAATGAGTCTGCAGGTATATGATCTACACACCATAACTACTTAATTAAGCTATAGTTTCTTTCTAATTCAAGCAATCACCAGTTAATCTGATGAGTCACGTACTGGCCCACAATGAGATATGCTTATCTCACCTCAGGTCCCACTCTTTGACAGTGCCTATCTCACTCCCAGGTTCCCCTATTCCAATGCCTTTCTCACTCCGACCCCCTGTTCCAGTGCCTACCTCACTGGAAGAGGATAGGCCCCCTCTTCCAATGCCTATCTCACCCCCCCGGCCCCCTCTTCAATGCCTATTTCACCCCACCGCCTTTTCCTCAAATGCCTTTTTCACCCCCCTGGACTCCTCTTCCAGTGCCTTCTACCCCCCCTCTTCCAGGGCCTATTTCACCCCTCCTCTCCCCCGGCCCCATCTTACAGTACCTATTTCACCCCTCCCCAGCCCCCTCTTCCAGTGCCTATCTCACCAGCAGGCCCCCCACTTCCAGTGCCTATTTCACAAGTCTGGCGAACGTTAGCCAGACTGTATTATTGTAATAAGCTGTATTTTCCTGTACTTACTAAAAGATCTGTCCACATTGGTTTGATATTGCAAGGATACACAACTGATTGGCTGAGCAAAGATAGGTATTATGCATAATTTAGCAGTCTGTGTATTTAGTTTGCATTTTTAACTTTGTTCTCCTGTTACATGTAGCTCAGGCCTTGTTAGGCACATTGAACTTGGCTGGACTTTTACTCCCTTAGAAAGGCTCGCAAATCCTAAATTGAGCAGTACAGTTTCTATCTGTGTCTTGACTTTAGTTGAGTAATTCCAATATTTAAGGCCCTTGGGAACAATAGAGCTGTAATTGCATTGTAAGTGCTGTGTGGATGTTTTATTAAAAAGTCGGGGTGGTAGAAACATGCTGGAAAATTGAAATGGGATTCTCATAGGATTTAAAATTAGTCTATTTAATGGTACATTTTAATGAGCTTTTAAGATTATTATGGTATTTTAGTTTGTATATATATATATTCATGTTTTATTGTTTTCCTATAAATATAGCATATAGCATTGCATTCTTTATGTGAAAATGTCAGGTTTTTAACATCATGATAAATGCTTTATAGTGAAGACGGATACATTGCCAACATCGTTTTGTTAACTTTAGCTGCATACAGTACTTTTGTTTCTAATTTGCGCAGACATGTGCTACATATTGAGAGATTATTAGGAATCATAAGAACGATTTTCAGTGTGCTTCATTAGTATATAAGCCTGAGGATGAGGGACTCAATCCATGCTTGAGGAACCCCTGAGAAGTGGGACAAAACACGTCACCAGGTCAGACCTTAAAAACCAAAACTCTTCCCTGGGCCCTATAGGTACAAGTGGTACATTTTCATTGTTTCAAAATATTTTCCACTTTTCCACTAGGTTTCTTCTTTTTTATTTCTCTCTATCTTTAGATCTGCTGGATTTACATATAGGATTTTGTGCAAGCATTTGAATGGTATGTTTTACTAAGGAGTGCTGTGATCACTTTGCACACTGTTTAGCACTTTTCATGCACAATATCACTTTTTTTGGACATTGATTGGAATATGAAATATATGAATTTCACTTTAAACCATGTATAGAATGGATTAATAATAAAATTCCTTTTCTAAGTGGGTAAATACCCCCTTTTAAAAATAAATAAAAATTGTAATAATAATAATTTTTTTTTTTTTGGTGCACCATTATTATTTATGGTCTTCAGTAACTCTTAGATTATTGATGTTCCTACACCGGGTGAATTTGTGTTGACACTTGCATTTGAAAGTTTTTTTTTTTTTTATTTGAAAATTTCACACTGTGTAAAACTATGACACTTTATCAGTCTATATTATTATTTTTTTCTGTATTCCAGGTATTTACTACCCTTTCTATTCCAGGTATCTACTACCCTTTTTATATCACTATTAGCCATTACGGCTTCCACTAGAAGGCTATTCCAGGTATCTACTACCATTTTTATATCACTGCTAGTTTTTGCTGTTTCCACTGGAAGGTTATTCCAGGTATTTACTACCCCTTCTTTCTTTTTATATTGCTTTTAAAGTTTTCTGCTTCCACAATACTTTGCATTCATTTGGCATTCTTTGAGAGTAACCAGCAGAATATAATATTTCATCTTTCTTTATTCTCTGTGAAAGTGTCAATAACCCAGCTGTCTGCCGGTGTAAATTCTTGCTTGCCTTCTGTTCGTTTTCTTCCTCAGCATTTTCTCTTACTGTGTGGAAATATTTTTTTTTTTAAGAAAAAAAAATGGTGGGAGCGGGGGATAGTATGTGACTATAAAGTAATAATAATATTACAAACCCAGTGTTTTCGATCTGTTTGATGGAGGGCTTTTGTTCGCAGGTGGATTATGCAGTATGCTATAGATGAGGTGTTGTCCCTTGAAGAAAGGACCAAACTCACATACCAATGACATGACAACTAGGCTCTCTGCAGGCACTCTGTGGGCAGCTTCAGGCTCTCACAATAGCTGCTCTGTACAACGCATGGGGATTGGGGCCTGGTCCCCTCCTCCCCTTACCTTGTTGTTATACAGAGAGCATACGAATTGAGGCTGTGTCAAAATACAGCTGCCTAGTCCTGGTTGGGACTGTAATTCCCATCATCCTGGGTGGCAGAGCTTGCTCGAAATGAAAATAAAATGGGAGACACTGCTTTGTGATCTGTATCCATTGTCAGAGATCACGCTTCCCATAAGAAAAAGGGGTCCTTACTTTAAATTATGTATAAATAATAATAACCTCATGTGAATTAAAAAATATAAACAAGGGGAAACTGACAAAGCAATGAATCATTAAAACCCTACAAAGTGACAGCACTGCTTTACATTGACTTCTAAATGTTCCCCTGTCCAGTGTTCTCTATTCCCCGCGCCGTTGCCTATCCGTTGAAGGGAGATAGTAGTTCTGCTGACTCTAGCTCCCTACGTTTGGATGCAGATCTGTATTTAAATAATTAGCAGGTAGTTCTTCTCTCTCAGCGTGTTTTTTTTTTTTTTTCAGTAGCTGCACTGCTAAGCAGAGAGCCCTGCTAAGCAGAAAGCCCAAAACTGGCACGTTGTGTATGCGATAATGTGCTCTAAATCTAATCAATGTAACTTGGTGCACCGCCACCCCCCCCCTCCCCCCCACTTGTAAACTTCTAAATATCTGTCATTTAAGAAAGTATTTAGAATTTTGTGATAGTAGTTTGTGTTGTCTGGTGAAAGTGTACCCCTAATAAAATCTTGGACTTTTGGTATTCGTTGATGACTGCTCGGGTGTGTGATGCTTGTTTAAGCAGGGTCCTCTTTAACTTATTGTTCCTGTAAGTTTTTGTGATTGTCTCTTTTATTGTTAAATCTCCTCCTCCTCCTACAATATTGGAAAGCGCTACGGAATTGGCACTTGGCACTATATAAATGATGATGATAATAATAATACATATCTAATCTGTGTGGATACAAGACCTCAGTTTACCCCCAACCCCCCTTTTTTTTTTGTCTTTTTTTTGTTTTGAGGCCCTTGGAAATTGGACTGGCTACCAAAGTGCCTTCTGGTTACTCAAACTTTGATGGGTTCCTCTATATCTGGAAAAATAAAACCATCTAGTTTAATATTCCTCATTAATGAAAAGGGATAAATTAGACTGGAAGGATGGGGCCACCTTTGGCGTCCTTGATAGAGATGGCATTATATTGGGACAGTTCTTGATGATGTGATATCTGTTCTGCTAACTCACTAAGGTTGGATATTTATTGCGCTTCAGCGGGACAAGGAATTTATGATCTCGTAATGATTACATGGAAAAGGTCAAGACATTATTTGGCCGATCCATCATCCCACTCCAGTAAAAAGAATTGGATTGCTGTCTCTGATTGCTCTGAATGAAAGCTTTGGGCTCTCCTCTAAATTCAAGTATGTTTTCACCAGATCTGTGTGTTGGATATTGTAATCGTTTTAACCTCTTGGGTGCCGACATACTTTGCCTCCGGCTGAGTTGGACATTGTTACACTCTGTGCTTTGTCGCGGTTTGTGTTCTGTAAACAGAACAATCCGCTTTGTAAACAGATTTTAATAGTGCAATATGTAGCCTGCTTTATATGGGAATAACTTCTGCTCTAAGAACACCAGTTATGGACCATTCAAACAAAGCATTCTATTCCAGACCAGCTTCAAATCATTGTATTTTAATTTCTTGTTTAGTAATTTTGTGGATTGTGAGCATGCTGTCAGTCTTTGTTTATGGAGAGCTTTATTCATTAATGTGACACTATAGGCATCCAAACCACTTCATCTCATTGAAGGGGGCCAGGGGTGCAGTGTTACTGTCCCCTTATCTTTGCAAATGAAAACATTGCAGTGTTAGAGAAGCTGCAATGTTTTTATTGCAGGGTTAAGACTGCCTCTAGTGACTGTCTATCAGCCACTGGAGGCGCTTTCTGCTGTTTCTCAAAGTCTGACTCCATGATATGACGCTGGACACGTTACGATGTGCATGAGGACGTCCAGCATCTTGTGAATCTCTACAGGAAAACATTGACTCAATGGTTTCCTATAAGGAAGGTCTAATGTACACGTGATGCTTGCTGGAGCACGCCAAGACAGAGCCTGCGACGAGCGGCCTCAGCACTGGAAACTTGTAAGTGATAAAAGGATTTTTAATCTTTTCTTTGCAGGGGCAGGAGGACATTGCAGTGTTAGGAAAACAAAGCTGTATTCCGAACATTAAAGTGTTCCATTAAGCAGGGAACAAGTAGAACTGCAAGTTGTTTGCTGAAATGATTGATTTTGGTATTTGAACAGACTCCATAGAGTAGCATTTCTCAAATCTTTGTTTTATCAAAATTCCTAATGGGAAATCACTACATCTAAACCGTAAAACCTCTAAATTTGAGTAAGATGTGTGGGGCAGGTTCTGAAATTCTGTAAAGCCAAAAAGGGGCTATACCGGTATGTAAAACATCTGAAAATAGTAGTGTAGTAAAAACAACTAAAAACCACACTGAGTCCAGAGCTTTCACAGTTCTTCAATATATCAAGTTAAAAATATTGCTATCAATGGTTTAGAATTGTATCGAAGTTAGCTAATGTAGCACTCTCTAATATTGTGGCACACTGTGACCCTTAAAGAACCTCTAAAGTCACCTAGACTATTCATAATGGGAAGTCGTCTTAGTGCAGAGGTTCTGTCATTTTAAAATGTGAAAGATTAAAAAAATTGCCATTCTTAGAAACTGAAGTGTTTACACTACAGGGTTATATCCACCTCTAGTGGCTGTCTTCCTGACTTCTCTAGACCAAGTAAATCTCTGTCTGAGTATCAAATGCTGCTGATAGCTGGCTGCAGCATTTGATTAGAGGAGTGAGGTGTTTGGCAGGGTATGGGTAGTTCACTATGAGCAGCTATTTTTTAATACCAATGGAGGGTGGACAAAGAGGGGGCTGACCGAAGGAAACTTAAAGTCCTGATATAAAAATTCTATTTTTAGGATTCATTTTCAGTAATGAGTAAAATCAACCAAATATCTGAAATACTGGTTATTATGACTTCAGTGGTTCCCTAAGTCTGAAAAATAAGATGTCAGCAGACACATTTCCTCCTCAAAGACTGCTACTCCTGGCACAATGATTGGTTGTTAGTCCTTCCCAATGCCGATGTTTTACGAGGTCTCCAGATAATTAAAAGTACAAGAAATGCAGGACTCCGTGTGTGTTACACTGATTGTAGAAAGCTCATGCAAATAGGTTTTACACACATTTCACGTTTTATCTAAACCACTTCTACAGAGGCATGGATGTGTGGCTTGGGCTAAATGGCAAAAACTGCAGGGGCATGATCTATAAACCACTTAATTAAACCTCAAGTTGTTTTGGTGCTTAGAATAGCTTTATATATTTTTGTTTTGTGTGTGTGAATCCACTTGTTACACTGCAGCAGGGCCTTGTTCCTACTGCCCATTCCTTTTTCAAGTGACATTTTCACAGATAGACCCTCTGGTGGTGTTAAACCCTGCTGGGCCTTGTTACACGAACACGTTGGGTGTATTGTGAGGCAGGAAGGACATCACCGCTCATCTGTGCTTAAAAAGACCACGCAGACTGGATTACACAGTCTCTTCCCCTCTTTTGCCAATGCATGAACAACAAAAATGAAAAATATTCTCCTTGTTTGCAATTTGCAGTAATTCTCAGCTAATCTTTGCTATCTTGTTAAATTCAATGGGGTAGCTGCATCTCTGAAACAAATTGTGCAGCAAATGTTTATGGGATAGATTCAGATGTTTGTGCAGCAGAACATGTGCGGAGTCGTAGCTTATTTAGTGTGATAGAGAAGATTCCCTGCGCGTTGCCCTGTTAGAATTGGGATGATTTCCTGCTCCTTGCTCTGTTAAAATCAAGATGATTTCCTGTGAGGTGCCCTGTTCGAATCGAGATGACTTCTTGCGTGATGCCGTGTTAGATTTTGTGATTTCCCTTGGTATGGCATCGTATTGCCATCACGGTGATACTGGGAACATGGCATACAGTATCTCACAAAAGTGAGTACATCCCTCACATTTTAGTATGACACTCTGCTACAATGTAAAGTAGTAAGTGTACAGTCTGTATAACCGTGTAAATTTGCTGTCCCTTCAAAATAACTCCACACATAGCCATTAAAGGATCACTATAGGGTCAGGAACACAAACATGTATTCCTGACCCTATAGTGTTAAAACCACCATCTAGCCCCTCATGCCTCCATAAATATAGCAAAATCTTACTGTATTCAAGCCAGGAGCTGTAGATCTGCATGCTGTTTGCCTCAACAACAAAAAAAACAACAATCAGAAGTGGTAGCCTGATCCAATCACAGTGCTTCCCCACAGGATTGGCTGAGACTGACAAAGAGGCAGATCAGGGGCAGAGCCAGCATGATTCAAACACAGCCCTGGCCAATCAGCATCTCCTCATAGAGATGAATTGAATCAATGAATCTCTATGAGGAAAGTTCAGTGTCTGCATGCAGAGGGAGGAGACACTGAATGTTTGGATGCATTTTAGGTAGCCATGACCCAGGAAGGATCTCTAACAGCCATCTAAGGAGTGGCCAGTGGAGTTATGACTAGGCTGTAATGTAAACACTGCATTTTCTCTGAAAAGACAGTGTTTACAGCAAAAAGCCTGAAGGTAATGATTCTACTCACCAGAACAAATTCAATAAGCTGTAGTAGTTCTGGTGCCTATAGTGTCCCTTTAATGTCTAAACCGTTGGCAAGAAAAGGGAGTACACCCCTTGGACTTCTGGTTTTGTGGCTGGCATCTGCCAAAAGTGATCTTTGAGTGGAAAAAATACCTATTGGAGGAATTTCTGAAGATCCATTTATTTGTGAAATAGTAGTCTGTGGGTTTTTAATGCCCTAAGGGAATGTGGCTTATTGTATTGTATTTTGGTAAACAAGTCTTACAAGGCACAGTGGAGAGCAATGCGGCTGTGGGTGTTTCTGTGCTCTGCCACAGAAATGCAAGCCTCTCGGACACATTCCGGAGACATTCCATGGGCATAATCCTATCCAGAGTGATCATTTGCTTTATTAACCTTCATTTGGAGAGCGGAGGGAAGAACGAGAAAATGTATTGTCCCCGAGCTATACTATTCAGCGGCTGTGAAAGATAGGAGATTGAGAGATAAAAATGGGCTTAGGCTGCAGTTGTGTCTTCTGTAAGCCTAGACCCAATTATAAAAAGATTGCTCTTATCCACGAGGACAGGACACGGAGAGGTCATTTGACAAGATCACTAAAGTAGGTGTTTCACAAAATACTGGGTTATGTAGACCATGTGATGCTGCACATTCATTTGTTGTTAAAAAATTTAGACGAAGGAAAAAGTCAAATTTCATTATATATGAAAGATTTTTGAAAAAGGAAAATCAACAAAATTATCTAAATGTTATTCGTTGATAAGATCTATGTCTAAAACTATGTTGCCAAAACAGTTTAGAAAATGGGAAAGTGAGTGCAATATTGAAATTAATATCTGTGTCTGGGGGAAAGCTAGTTAGAACGAAGAAAAATGTACAAAATATAAAATTGTTTTAAGCACACTTTAAAGTGTGTATTTAGTGCCAACATGATTAAATAAAACGAATGCTAGCGAGTCAATTATGTGTTGGAGATGCAAGAAGGTAGTAGGAAGCTATTTACATATGTGGTGGAGATGTGACAATATTAAAAACTTTGGGTTCAGGTTTATAGATTCTTAAACGAGTGTGGCAGAATTAAAATAGATTTAATGCCAGTAACATCACTATTGCATCTGGGTTGGCAAGATCTGACAACATTGCAATACTTCTTGGCCACACACAGCTTTATAGCTGTAAAAATTCTGGTGGCAAGGAACTGGAAACAGTCGTCTAAAATTTGTTACACTCATTGGGTAAAACAACTGACAACACAAGTAAAAATGGAAACAGGTATATGTTGGAGGAAATGCATTGTAAATAAGAATAAATTGCTAGGAGTAAAATGTTTGGATCTGATAACACGTAAAGTCTGAGTAAAATATGTACTTTAGAGTTTATAGAAGTAAAATCTAAAAATACAAGATAAGAGTATTCCTACACAAGTGTGGATATTTTATATTTTGAATGTTATTTTGAAAGTTTGTCTAATCGTATGTACGCTTTATGATGTTTTTGGGGGGAAAAAAGAAAAAAAAAGTGGTGCTGCACAATATAGGTTACTGTTAATACTCAAGAGGAATACATTGGTAAACTCACTTCTTCTAGTTAGTGTGTTTGTGTGTGTGTGTGTGATTTCCCCCTAGCTAATACGTTAAAAGAAACGTAATTTAGAAGGTAAAATACTTGTGATGTACATAGTGTAGGTTACAGTTATACTGGTGGGTTTAGTTTATAAAATGGACACTCCAGGCTCCCACACATGTTAGAAGCACAGTGTTAGATAAGGTTACAGTTGGTTATGCTGGATTGTTGTATACTATTAAAGTGAATCAATGCATCTCTATGAGGAAAATTCAGCGACTCCATGCAGAGCGTGGGGACGCTGATCGGCAGGGCTGCTTACTGTCCATCACTTGTATTCACTGGAATATACACTGCTCAAAAAAATAAAGGGAACAGAAAAATAACACATCCTAGATCTGAAAGAATTAAATATTCTTCTGAAATACTTTGTTCTTTACATAGTTGAATGTGGTGACAACAAAATCACACAAAAATAAAAAAATGGAAATCAAATGTTTCAACCCATGGAGGTCTGGATTTGGAGTCACACTCAAAATTAAAGTGGAAAAGCACACTACAGGCTGATCCAACTTTGATGTAATGTCCTTAAAACAAGTCAAAATGAGGCTCAGTAGTGTGTGTGGCCTCCACGTGCCTGTATGACCTGTGCATTCTTCTGATGAGGTGGCGGATGGTCTCCTAGACAGTCTGTGGTTCAACGTGGCGTTGGTGGATGGAGCGAGACATGATGTCCCAGATGTGCTCAATTGGAATCAGGTCTGGGGAACGGGTGGGCCAGTCCATAGTATCAATGCCTTCGTCTTGCAGGAACTGCTGACACACTCCAACCACATGAGGTCTAGCATTGTCCTGCATTAGGAGGAACCCAGGGCCAACCACACCAGCATATGGTCTCACAAGGGGTCTGAGGATCTCATCTCGGTACCTAATGGCAGTCAGGCTACCTCTGGCGAGCACATGGAGGGCTGTGTGGCCCCCCCAAAGAAATGCCACCCCACACCATTACTGACCCACTGCCAAACTGGTCATGCTGGAGGATGTTGCAGGCAGCAGAACGTTCTCCACAGCGTCTCCAGACTCTCACGTCTGTCACATGTGCTCATTGTGAACCTGCTTTCATCTGGGAATAGCACAGGGCGCCAGTGGCGAATTTGCCAATCTTGTTGTTCTCTGGCAAATTCCAAACGTCTGTGGCAGTGCTCCTCCTGTTCCTCCTTGCACAAAGGCGGAGGTAGCGGTCCTGCTGCTGGGTTGTTGCCCTCCTATGGCCTCTTCCACGTCTTCTGATGTACTGGCCTGTCTCCTGGTAGCGCCTCCATGCTCTGGACACTACGCTGACAGACACAGCAAATCACCTTGCCACAGCTTGCATTGATGTGCCATCCTGGATGAGCTGCACTACCTGAGCCACTTGTGTGGGTTGTAGACTCCATCTCATGCTACCGCTAGAGTGAAAGCACCGCCATCATTCAAAAGTGACCAAAACATCAGCCAGGAAGCATAGGAACTGAGAAGTGGTCTGTGGTCACCACCTGCAGAACCACTCCTTTATTGGGAGTGTCTTGCTAATTGCCTATAATTTCCAGCATGTGAACTTGATTGTCACTCAGTGTTGCTTCCTAAGTGGACAGTTTGATTTCACAGAAGTGTGATTGACTTGGAGTTACATTGTGCTGTTTTTTGAGCAGTGTATAATCAATCTTCCTTGTAATATACCGCTCCTGTCTGATAGGGAAATTAAAACGCTCACAAATCTATGCTAAATATCTCGGTCTACAAGGTTCTTTTGTTAAGGTTAGGGGTCCTGTGTTTGACGAGTGTGTCAATAATATGGGGAGTATACCCTAAGGGGAATTGCCTCCCTGCCAGTGTGGAGGCAAGCAAACACAGCAATTTCATTCTTCTCAATTTTGTTGACATGGTGGTTTTCATTTAAAGGTTTGTATGTATAATGACAGTTTCTTTCAGGCCCTGTAATACTGGCAGTGGCTGGTCCTTATTGCATTTTAATATTCGTCCATGTGAAATGGCACTGCTCCCATGGCCTCATGGTGAGTCTTATTAACTAGATTCCTTCTTTGACTGATCCAGCAGTATGTATATTTATAGGCCGCGTGATAAGAGTGTCTGCCATGTCTCTCCGCCTCTGGCACAGAATGTTTATAATATTTCTTCCTGAGGCTTTTCTAGATTTGCCTAATGTTAACTCTTTGTCTGGGATCTCCCATGCCATGCTGGGTCTCCATGGCAGTAGATAAGTCTGAGCGTTGATCGGCCTCTTTCCCTCTGCTTATTGTATGTTCCTATTCTTTCCTTTCATTTGCATGCTGACATTAATTGGCTTTGGTTCTAGTACACTTTGTCTTTATTGAGGTTTCTGTTATTTGCGTAAGTACACATTCCTTATTCGCATTGATCGAGTGCATTTATATTAATACACGTTTCCTGTTGATATGGCTTATTTATTGGGTTTAAATCAAGATATGCAGCATATACTGTGTTGTCTTTCACAAGAATGTGATTTTATATGACAGGGCTTGACCAATTTGCTTGGAATCGAGGAGCCAGCTAAAAAAAAGTTAGGAGCCAGGTTTTCAATGTCAAAAATACAATTCTTAAAGGGACACTATAGTCACCAGAACCACACTAGCTTAGTGCAGTTGTTCTCAAGTCTATAGCCTGTCTGTGCACGCTTGTCAATGTAAACACTGTCTTTTCAGACAAAAAGGCAAGGTTTACATTGCTGCCTAGTAACATTTCTAGTCGCAGTGAAAACACCCAGGCACTCAGACAGCCTCTAAAAGTGCTTCCTGGGTAATTGCTGCACAATGTGCAGCACCTACATTCTGTGTCTCAATGTTCTGCATGTAGGCGCTTAATGCTCCCCATGGGGATGCACTGATTCATTGCATCTCGATGCGATGTTGATTGGCGCAATGTGGTATTTTGCAGTGCATTCTGAAGAGTCTCTCAATGCTTTCCTATAAGGGGGAAGCATTGGATTTTCTGAGATTGTCAAGATTGATGAACTCATTAAGCCATGGAGATGGGGCCAGCTACGGCTTATAGGATATATGATGTGGGAGGGACAGACGCACACATTATCACATACACTCACAAGTTATTTATTTTATTTAAATTTGCCAACCCAGCCTCCCTACCTTTTTCGAGCGCTGGAGTGGATACTGTCCCTGGGGTCCAGTGGGGCGGCACTGATCATCTCTCTGGTTAGTCCTTGCGCTGTTTAGTGAGCTGGGGCCTGAATTATGTCATATTCCGGCTCCCGGGGTCACTGAGGGGCGCACAAGGGAGCAGAGCAGGAAGAATACAGCAAATTTTTTGCCCCCACAGTCAGCCGCCTGCCTACCTTTCTTTCTCAGCTCTTCGTGCTCCATGAGCTGCCTGCCCGCCTTCCTTCTCAGGCAGCCGGTTACCTCAGTTGCTGAACGGGCTCATTTGTCGCTTTGGGATTTGTCGAGCTCTAATATATGATGTGGGAGGGACAGGCCCTTACACTGAATAAAACCCTCGCCTCTGCATTTGCATGCTATAATAACCCTTCAGCATGGCACCCTGATTACATACATCAGGCTAGCTAAATAGTGCAAACTACTGCAAAATAACAGGAAACTACTGCAGCTGCCTCTTGTTTACCTAAGGAACATTGGCATCCCATTAGCCTTAATCAGTGAAAGGGCTAAAATATTTTCCTTCCCTGCTGTAAATATTGGTGTTACGTATCATTGATAACTTGACTGCTCCAGCAGTGTCATCTCCTGATACTGCGAAATATGCCAGAAGATCAAGGCTTAGTGGGGAACATTCAGGTGTAATAGCACTAATTTTTTCCGTGCTGAAACATGATCCTAGGTTCTTGCTCTGTCTGGAGTATTGCTGGTGTTGGCACAGTGTCCGAGGTCATCTGTATCGGCTCTACTTGTCCTGAGTTCAGCAGCACTGTACTGGTTTGAGTCCCTATTTCCTTTTGGGCACACTGCAGAAAGTGCACAAAGCACACTGTATGTTGTATTATTCTTGCATGCAATGGTGATTATACCAGCTCTCGTAAAGTATCATTGCTTGCAATGTGATGGAAAGCAGCAATACTAAATAACCTAAATAGTAGATGTAGTTCTATGTGGACTGATGTTATATGCAATTACGGGATTGTACGTTAAATTTTAAATACAAGATATTGATATTGATCCTTAATGGAAGTGAATTAGGGATAACCACACCTGAGAAGGACTTGGCAATTGTTATAGACCACAAACTATGCAATGTGCAATGTCAATCAGCAGTGGCTAAGGCCAGTAAGGTATTGTCATTCATGAAAAAGAGCATTCATTCTCAGGATGAGACTATAATTTTGCCTCTTTATAAATCACTGGTAAGACAACATCTTGAATATACTGTGCAGTTTGGGGCACCTGTTCTAAAGAAGGCTATTATGGCACTAGAAAGAGTGCAGAGGTGGGCTACAAAATTAATAAAAGGAATGGAACATTTAAACCAATTCAAACCATTGTGTGGAAATCTATTCACAAACCGGACTTTACATAGGACACAAGGTCATGCATGTAGACTGGAAGAAAGAAGATTTAGTCTAAGGCAAAGAAAAGTGTTTTGTTTTTTTTGTTTTTGTTTTTTCTGTAAGAACAATAAGGATGTGGAATTCTCTGCCTGAAGAAGTGGTTTTATCAGAGTCCATACAGATGTTTAAACAGCAACTAAATGCATACTTGCAAAAACAGAATATTCAATGATCTAGTTTTTCAACTGTAGGGTTATAGCTTCTTGATCCAAGGAGAAAGCTGACTGCGATTCTGGGGTCAAGAAGGAATTTTTTTTTTTCTTAGTTTGTTGCAAAATTGGAAGTGCTTCAAACTGTTTATTTTGTTTTGCCTTCTTTTGGATCAACAGCAAAAACCACATGTGAGGGAGGCTGAACTTGATGGGCACGTCTCTTTTCAGCCTATGTAACTATGATGCACGCACAAATTAAATATTTTGAAACTGCCTACAATCCTCTTAGCCTATCAAAGCAAACAAATTTTAAAAAAAAATTCCACACCATCAGACCAAATGTTTCCACTAAAGTACCCCAGTATTCTGACCTAATTTTAAAACAGGAGACAAATGTTCTGCTGTGGAGATTATGGTTTTAATGGTTAAACTGTTCCATACCTTTCCTGCTGTATGGGGGCCTTGTGTAAGGAGAGGTGCTTTGCATGACAATATGTTACTCATGCATTACACACAGTTTAATGAACACCTTAAACTTCTCTTTACACTGCTAAACACATCAGCCTGTTTTGGGCAATTGGCAAGATTGATCTGAGATCACAAAAAAACAGATAACTGTCTGGGGCTTAATCATCAAGCACTATCTACATTTCAGTATCACCCCTTAAAGGGACACTCCAGACCTCCAAAACACTTTATTTTGCTATGTGTGAAGAGGGTTTCTTTGTGTGTGTGTAAAAAAAAAAAAAAAAAGGCAGATTTCAATAGATATTGTTACTATTATAAATTAGTCTTGTTACGACCCCGGGCTGTCAATAAGACACTTGTTCCTGTTACTTCCTGGTTTATCTCAGTGAAGCTAAACTCCATAGGCAGCAATTACCCAGAGTATACCAGCCTTGCAAAGACTTCTCATTGAGCTGCACTGGGAAATCTGTGATTGGACAGCTACAGAAAGTCTGGGGAGGGTTAGAAGGGGAGAGTTTGCAAAGGCTGGGGGGAGGGTGGGGACTGAAACTACATAGGTAGTAGAACTACCTATCATTAGGAATACATGTTTGTATTGCAAACGATATAGTGTTCCTTTAAAATATTATTTGTAAAGTGCATTAATGGGCAATTCATCTCATCCTATATCTCTTTAAGAACAAATTGTGCTTATACTAAAGTTAAAGAAACATGTTTATATTTCTAGAAACACACTTTTATTTTTTTATTGTTTGCGTTATATATTAAAGTTCAATGTTCGCACTGCAGTAGTAGTGACGATTTATCCAGACTGGCCTATGATAAACTATATCACAGCCTTGTATTCTGAGCAATGATTTATGTGCTTTTCTCATACAGAATGTGTAAGTATTGAATCCTTTTCCATCTACCATATATTACTGTTTCAGTTTCTTTTGTTGAAAGTGTAATAAATTAATTGCCTGTGCTTTAATGTTTAAAAGTACACAGTGTGTTGTCCATATTTGTTTATAAACGTGCCTGTTTTTAAAATCTTGCCTTGCATGTGCCGCTATTTTAATTGTATCCATTTCCATTTCTGAGACGCTGTGTTCGCCTTTCATAGAGTAAAATGTTGGGAATTTAAAGGGACACTATAGTCACCTGAACAACTTTAGCTTAATGAAGCAGTTTTGGTGTATAGAACATGCCCCTGCAGCCTCACTGCTCAATCCTCTGCCATTTAGGAGTTAAATCCCTTTGTTTATGAACCCTAGTCACACCTCCCTGCATGTGACTTGCACAGCCTTCCATCAACACTTCCTGTAAAGAGAGCCCTATTTAGGCTTTCTTTATTGCATGTTCTGTTTAATTAAGATTTTCTGATCCCCTGCTATGTTAATAGCTTGCTAGACCCTGCAAGAGCCTCCTGTATGTAATTAAAGTTCAATTGAGAGATTGAGATACAATTATTTAAGGTAAATTACATCTGTTTGAAAGTGAAACCAGTTTTTTTTTTTCTTGCAGGCTCTGTCAATCATAGCCAGGGGAGGTGTGGCTAGGGCTGCATAAACAAAAACAAAGTGATTTAACTCCTAAATGACGGTGAATTGAGCAGTGAAATTGCAGGGGAATGATCTATAAACTAAAACTGCTTTATTTAGCTAAAGTAATTTAGGTGACTATAGTGTTCCTTTAAGAATTCCACTAAGCTGTAACAAGTTAGATATACAGAAAGCATGATTGACCAGTAAGATCTATATTTCTTTACATCTTGGCAGACTGCCCTTTTAGCCACCTTTTAATCATCGGGTTATTTGTCTGTTTATAACGTGCCGCTGCTATAGATTTCCTATACTGACTTTGCTTTATTACACCATTAACAGGTTTCATGCAAGCCCTGTGTAAGTTACATTGCCATTAGAAATTACTGGATTCTCTCTCCTCGTCAATAGAATGTTTGTTTGTTTTTTAAACTTTTCTCTCCTTAGAGGCCTCAAATGTTTATTTGGAGAGATGTGGGAACCCTTAAAGGACCACTATAGCGCCAGGAAAACATACTCGTTTTCCTGGCACTATAGTGCCCTGAGGGTGCTCCCACCCTCAGGGACCCCCTCCCGCCCGGCTCTGGAAAGGGGAAAGGGGTTTAAACTAACCTTTTTCCAGCGCTGGGCGGGGAGCTCTCTGCCTCCTCTCCTCCTCCGATCCTCCCCGCCGGCTGAATGCGCTCGCGCGGCAAGAGCTGCGCGCGCATTCAGCCGGTCGCATAGGAAAACATTTACAATGCTTTCCTATGGACGCTGGCGTGCTCTCACTGTGAAAATCACAGGGAGAAGCACGCAAGCGCCTCTAGTGGCTGTCAATGAGACAGCCACTAGAGGATTAGGGGGAAGGCTTAACCCATTAATAAACATAGCAGTTTCTCTGAAGCTGCTATATTTATAAAAAAATGGGTTAACCCTAGAAGGACCAGGCACCCTGACCACTTCATTAAGCTGAAGTGGTCTGGGTGCCTAGAGTGGTCCTTTAACTCCTTAAGGACAAATGACAGAAATATTCTGTCACGATTCCCCTTTATTCTAGAAGTTGTGCCCTTAAGGGGTTAAAGGGCATCTTAGGTTCATGCAGAAGCACAGCCAATAGCATTGTTTCTTTATTTTCACAATTTTCTTGAAATCATGCAAACAAAAAAAAATCCCTTTTTATTTTACTCCTTGTCCTAGAACATCTGTTTCTCGTGCGATTCTAATATGTTGTCAAATAAGGCTTCTGTATAAAGAGAGAACCGAGGAGCACAGTATTCTGTGTGCAAAAAGGCCAGTTTGCCCTTGTCCTCCTGGCAATGTGCTTACTCTTGTCCTGTTATTCCTGACTCAGCTTCCTGCCTTCTGATCCAGCCTGTAAATATTAACTAGAATGTGATGTCTGAGGGCGGTATTGATCTGTTTTCTTTGATATCTCCTTAAGGGAAATCTTTCACAGATTATAGCAGGATTCACAACTTAACTTGTAATTCTCACGTCGAATAATTCGGCTTGAAATTTCAACATTTTCAGAGTCCTTCTGTGTAAAACAATACATGCAGGGACGTTAAAGCTTGTTACAAGTATTGAGCTGTAGAACTTCTGATGGTAGTGCGGAATATCGACAGCTTTAAAAAGAGACTTTTAATCCTTATCAAAGCAGGAACAGACAGAACGATTACAGAATAATGCAAGCGAATGAACAGTAAATAATTGATTTTAGGTGTTACTATTATTTGGAGAGGAATTTACTTAGCTAGAAAAGCGGTATAAAAGGGCTAGTTCTGTCTGCTGGTTATGGCTGGGTTTCCGCCTATGAGGAGAGACACTGAGGACAGGCTCTTTACCTGCTCGGCTGTTGTATCATTTAATAGTGTGTGTGGAACTGCATTCATTCCCATAAATCTGAGCCAGGGTGCTTGCTGAACTGGAATCAAACACCAGATTTCCAAAATTAATAAAGTAATAGAGGTCCAGGCACTCCTTGATTTAAGACAGGTACTTTATTAGGAACCACAACAGCAACGTTTCAACCCCAAAAGGTCTTTGTCAAGCTAATACATACATCAATTTTACAATATATATATAACAAACTTTAAACAATCACAATTATAAAATACACTTGTGAATAAGTATCCTAAGCAAGTGGTTTAACAGCTGGAAGTAGTATACTGCTTATCAGCAATACTTAATTAATTACATTAATTAGAAAGAGAATCTAATACTTAGTTGCCAAAAACAAACGAGCTTTGAAAGGCATTAATTTGTTGATACATGAAAAAGAAATTAATATATTTTTATATGGATACTGACATAACCACATCGGCTGTTGCATCATGTCCCTTATAACTAGCAAAACATGATGGGGGTTGTAGGATAGCGACAGTTAAACACCCCTCCTCTGTTGACTTCAGTGAGTAAGTGGATAATCAGTTTCTTCCCATAATTTCCTATTAGAAAGCTGCTGTGTTTTATTTTTTTTTCTCCCCCCCCCCCACCCCTTGGCGAGCGGGGAGGTTTGTGGAGTCTCGTCCTTAGTCTGATTGCTCCAGTCCCTGAATGTGGTATTACATGGTGCAGAGTTATGGCAATTCCATTAGCTATGGACAAAAATAAAGAATTACTAGTGAAATATGCACATTTGCTGCTGAGAACAATGTTCCACCTCCAGGGGAAAACGCAGTAAGATGACAGAGAACTTGAGCAATATAGAGGGAGTTGGTCATCTAGCTTTTAACACTATTCTTCTTCTCCTGCAGCCATCTCAGTTCAGTCTGTCTGCTTACTCATCTCTGCTTCTCTGTATGAGGGTATGTGTGTAAATGGCAGTGTGTGCATGTTTGTATGTTGCTGTCTGTGTGTATGACACATGCGTATGTTTATGTAAAATAATGCGTTGTGTCTGTAAGAATGAAATTGACCAGCACAGCAATGATTTATTGGAAATTCACCATTCTTCTTTATTAGGGGCGTAGGCTACAGATATATAGCATAATACAATATAAATTGTAATCTTTGCTTATTGCAAGAAAATGTCCTGAAGGTTTCCAATAAACTGCAATGGTTATGATGTTCGGCTGGAATTCTGGGAGTTGTAGTCCTGTAAGGGCGGGCCTACTGGAAAGTGATACAGTGGAAACTGCTTTTTGTCTGTATTCAATTCATGATTTTTACAAATCGATTTTTAACTCAATTGTTTGTTTTAATAGAAAATGAAACCTTTTAGCACTGTATGTTCTATGTGAATATACCATTCCATAATTTCAAAATGTCAATATCTGCAGAATTTCTGATCCTGACAGTGGTCTCATAAATCTACGCAAACAATAACCACCAAGGGTGCCCTATGGTTAAATAAAATTTCTGGCTTTACATGAAAAATGTTTAGTGTTAGTAATGTCATTGAAGTACACAAATTGCCCCTGCCTCCTACCCTCCCATACCTGGCAGAATCATTTTTGTTTTACTTGCTTCTATTAATGAAATCTTTAGTGTTAAGGCTGTTTTGGAAACAATTGTAGAGTTGTGTTATTATTGTGCTGTATTTCTAAAGCTGGAAGGTACCATTCAACCACAAGTTTTGTATCGCAAATATTAATTGATGTAAATGCTACTTGTGAGAGTAAACCCGTTTCTGAATGATTAAGGTTGGTAATGGCTCGTGGAGAATCATTTTTTGTTTACCTAAATGTAATTGTTGCTGAATTTGAAATAACATTTTTCATCCTAAAGGGTCAGTATAAGCTATATATTTTTTTTTATTTTTTTTACTAGAATAATAGTTTTCTTGTAGTGAAAGAGGACGCCCTTGTGTGTCACCTTACAAATTGGGGGCATTCCCATGCAGTTATATACAAGTCCCTTCTTATGAAATAGACATTCTTAAAACACTCCTAAAGCATTTCAGCAAGCTGGAGTCTCTGTGTTTTCTTTCTGTTTGGTGCTATGAGTCAATCTCCCCGTAAAATACTTTTAAAACTTGTGCCAATCACTCTTTCTATTTATTTATTTTTCATGACTTGCACATTACTGATGTAGGGAAGTTTATATGGTTCTGGGTTACACCTAGTAAGGTGATGTGACATTCCATATAGAATATGAGATATATTATACTATTCTTTAGATAGGAGTTTGTTTTGTGATACCATTGCTAGTCCCGCCTGCTCTCCGTCTGAGGAAAGTTATGTTATCTGCAGCACTTCAGATATTTTGGGCTCTCTGTTAAATCTACTGGAATCTCTCGGCCGTTGTATATGAACCTATTGGACCCTGTTTAGAAGAGTAAGTAATTACTGTATGTTCCTGGGGATTCTAATATAGACATTACATCCTGGCTTCAGAAATGCCAAAGCGGATTTTCACAGCATTCTCAGATTTTTGGAGGATGCCACAGAACGTTCCAATTAGATGTTGATTGCTAAACTAAGAAATTATTGAGATGGAAGCTATAAAGGTGGCTGTCAATGAACCCCTTGGGTAAGAGATGTACTTTTCTTAGATTTATTTTACTGTTGATAATTTGTTGTGAGTTTCTCTGCAGATTAATTGTATGTTTAAAGGTTTCAGTGGACTAGAACCTGACCTGTCTCGGCACATGTCTCTAAGTTTTGTTTAAATTAGGCACCGACTTAACCCTTTCTTTGGCACAATGGGGTTTTGGGGCTTTCCAATAGTCGCCCAAAATAATCAGCACCACCTGTTGGATACTTGTCAGAACCCTTGCCCTCTAGAACTGTGCAAAGACCTTATTGAACCTCCCCCACCAGGTAGCCCAAGGACCAGTTAAAGGTCCCAGGACGCAGAGTATTGAATATATTCTAAGTATTTAAATTTAACTAATACATTTAGCAGAGCACTTTAAATGCTAACCCGATTCCTCACATTGCTTTACACAAACTGCTGTCTTGAAAACATGGTGCATTTTTAACTTGACTGTATACTCTGCCAGTGTAAATAAGCCAAATCAAAGTCCTTCTAAGTGTTCACCAATAAAGATTTGTGAGCTTAATGTCTTGTTCTAGTGCAAGGACCAGGCAAATAAAAGGCTGTATATAATAAACAAGAGTTGTAGGCAAGCTTCAGCACTTCAGGTGTTGTGGACTAGATCTCCCGTAATGCTGGCAATGCATAATACTAAATCAAACAAGCCAAAAGTACATGTCTTTGTAAGGAACTAGGAGTCCGGTAGAGGAAAGAAGTAAAGGAAATAAAAGAAAATAAGAGGAGAAGATAAGGTAGTTAATGTGTGGAAAATTGGGGAGAAAGTAGACTATATAATGCAAGAGGAAAAACTGAGCTGGGGATTGTGTTGTCAAATTAAAGTATTCCTGTGAAGGATCCTGTATTATGAGAAACTGATTTATCATGGACAATCTTTCTCCACTGCGTTTTCAGTCTTCTTTATAACGATCACCAAAGTAGAGACCCGCGCTACATCCCACACTTCTTGTAGAGATAAGCCTGTTTTAGCCAACAATTTTTATTTTGCACCCTGTTAAGGTCAAAATGTTTAGAGATTAGGCTAATTGATGGGGTATAAAGGGATTGTAGTTTGAAATAACTGAGAGACTGTGTAACATTTTTCCAAAATTATGAATTTGAAGGGCAATACCACCATAGACGGACATATGTTCCCCTGGAGCCACAGACTATCCAACAAGAGTCAAGTTGCAACTTCTGAAATTTAAAAAGCCTTACTGGGGTTAAATTCGAGGATTTCATTTTTTAAAACATGGTTTGCTTCAAAGTCTTATGTAAAGGTTCATGAGTATGGGTTCCCGACCCCACGATGAGCTCCCTAACAATTTGCTGCCCCATGACCTTTTTTACAGTGTGTGATTTATGATTAATTATCTCTGGTATTTTGTTAAGTCCTTTGTTTGACCTTCAGCCTTGCCATATTTACACCACTCAAACAGTGGCTGCCCTGAGAGTATATCAGCCAAAGGAACATGTCAACTCTTAATATGGAAAGCCTATTTTTAAGACCCTTTTGTTATCAGAAAACCGTCAGTTAACTCACAGCTACAGCAATATCACTTTACAGACACTTCACTAAAGGCCCCCGGCCTTCTCGTTAAGTGATAAAATTCCTGTAAACAGCATTTATGGGAATCTGCGTAGCCCTTTAATCTCCCATTGGCTGATCAGGGTTTTGTACAATGTAAAAAAATACAGGAAAAAGTGCATGTTTAAAGCAGACTGTTAACTGCCGGTGTTAGAAGATAAACACCATCAGATGCATGGCCTGAAACCTGTCGTCTGCAGTGTTAATGTAGGATAGTGCCCTGGTCGTAACAGCTGCCCAGCAGGCATATCTTACAAAAGCTACATTTGGCCTGTACTACAATTCCGATGATGCTTGGAGTGCCCTTCATGAGGGGTTGAATATTCGATGCAAAAAAACATTGGAGTTGGCTTAAATCAGGAGTCCTCAAACTCCGGCCGCCCAGATGTTGCTGAACTAAAACTTCCATGATTCTCTGGCTATCTATGTAATTCAAAGACTCATGGGAGTTGTAGTTCAGCAACATCTGGAGGGCCACAATTTGAAGACCCCTGGCTTAAATTATGATTATGGTCCTGGTGTTAAGGAGTTATTTAGTGTAAAGGGAAGTTTAGATCACATATTAGAGAGGGTCTTTTAGTTAAAGGGACTCTGCTGTATATCTATGAGGAGGTGCTGATCGGGCAAAATGGCATTTGGCCCTGCCCCTTCTTGATTTTAGCCAATCCAATGCTTTCCCCAATCCATATATTTCTTTTATAAAAACTAGAGCACTCATGGATTAAATAAAGAAACTCGGACACAGAGAGCTGTATAGAAGCAAATCATAGAAAGTTTTTATTTGGTGAAACAGCCACCTTAATGTAAAATATCCCCCCTCACTCCGTTAGCTAGAGCATGTAATCTGTAGATCACTGTAAAAGCTCCTTCTGGTCTGGTATTCCTGCTTGCTGATTGTGATCTGTGCATGCTGGAGGTGCATATTACAAGCTCATTTCAAAGTTGCGTTTCGGCGAGGGGGGTCACAGAGTGATCAAATAATTTTAACTTTGAGCTGAATTACCTCCTCCTTGCAAATATGGGGGAGCCAACGCCCCCTGGTTCCTGTGCTCCATGGGTAAGCTCACCTATTCGGCCCACAAAAGCTGGTATATGATGGCTTGTGTGTCTCTGAAAGCGACACTTTCCACGCCTGGAGGCAAGACAAATGTAATTGTAATCTAATTAAGTTGCATTGTTCGCTTTGTTCTTAATTACAGTATGTATAAAAGTTAATTACTAGGTAGTGAAATAACAGAGATGGGTGCGACTTATACGACGTGATCCGGGCCTGGTGAATGATTTCCTTGGTTCTGTGGTTCACTTCAGTTAACTAAGGATCAATTTGAAGCTTAATGCAGAAACTCTAATCATGAAAATGTCAGACTCCCTTTACTCTGCAAAGAATTAACATAAGATTCAAGTACTTGCCAAAATTACCACCATTTCTTGAAGCTCTTAAGGAAGCTTTCCTGATGTTTTGAATGGGGCAGCAGTGTTAGCTTGCCATACTTGTCAACAATTAGTCATAATTGGTCATAGCTCCTGCAGTGGGTGTTGCTTCTTTACCTTCTTTAAGAACTGCTAGGAACGTATACAACTGTGTTGGCCATCATATCTATAGGAAAGGGTACAATGGTGTTGCCCCTCATAGCTATAGGAACGGATGCAACTGTGTTACCCATCATAGCTAATGGAACGGATACAACAGCGGGACTCATCATAACTACTGGAATGGGTACAATGACTTCAACAATCATAACTACAGGAACAGGTACAATCAGAGCTACAGGAACTGGTACAATGGCGTTATCCATCAGAACTAAGAAAATGGGTATTCTATCACAAACGACATGGAACCCCAAACCCTTCATTGAAATACATCATTGAGAAGAAGTTGTTTGGGTGCCTATAATGCCATTTTCATCATGCTGATCCTGTGAGCTCAGTGTGCAGTAACTGCAATGCAATTTCCAATTTCCATCGTTGGGATTGATGAAGTTCAAACTCTGTGCACATCTTTATGCCAAATTCTGTCATGGAATATGGAAGAGTCTGCGACCAGATGGGTCCTTTACATCCTGCAAGCAAATGTCATTATTTTTAATGAGCTTTAATGATCTGTCAGCTCTACGATTGCACCCGGAGACCGGGAGGCATAGAATTTGCTTGATAGAAGAGATTAGCAATATAATGGAAAGGATTAAACGATGAAACATCTCACATTTTTAAGCTGAAGAAACAAGATTTGTTTTGTAGCGTTCAAGCTTAAGGAAGAATTAAATAATAATTCATTTTCTAAGAGCATTGCAAATACTCCCGTACATTTCTCTAATGTCAAACCATGGAATTTAGAACCATAAAAATGTACCCGTTCCTACATTAGTAATCGCATTCACACCCTGTGTGGCTGGCATGCAGCAGGAATCCTGATTGTTAAAGTTTTGCTGTTCCAGTGCTATAGGGCTGTGCAACACAAATCATTGCTTGCTTCTCAGGTCTTTAAAGGGTTAAATGTCAACAGATGATTCAAATAAGGTCGATTCAGCCAATTCCAGCAAAAGGAGCCATGTAATTTGGTACAGAGGTTACCGGTACCTAGTTTATCCTTGTTTCGGCACCCAAATAATATCAATCTAAATGTATACATGCATAACTAAGTGTATCCCTATCACAGCAGCTTTATATACAAATGGTAATATCCAGGAAATAAATAGCCGTATCAGTAAATAATTACCATTTTTTCCGAGAGATCTTAGTGCAGTAGTGTATATAGTGCTATTGTAGCAACCTGCTTCTTAACTCCATGACAGACATGTATCATTGTAAAATAATAATAATTTTGTAAGATTTGTCTAATTTTATGTCCTAATGCTGGTCTGTACCCTAACATGCTGTTTTTAGCTTTTATTGTGTGGAAAAGGCTCCTCCTGTCTGAATATCTATCTGTAATACCTGTCATGGTGGAGCCTCCACTGACACTGGGAGCCTGCGTATACAGTTGGGTCCGATAATATTTGGACACTAACACAGTTTTCATAATTTTGGCTCTGTACGCCACCGCAATGGATTTGAAATTAAAGCAACATGCAATTGAAGTACACACTTTCAGCTTCAATTTAAGGGGTTGATCAAAAATACCGGATGAAAGTTTAGGAATTGCAAACTTTTTCATACACAGTCCCCTTACCTCCGGGCCACAAATGTAATTGGACAAATTAACACAACCATAAATAAAATGTTACATAGCTGAAAAGAGACTTGCGTCCGTCAAGTTCAGCCTTCCTCACATGTGTTTTTGCTGTTGATCCAAAAGAAGGAAAAAAGCCGTGTCTGAGGCACTTCCAATTTTGCAACAAACTAGGAAAAAATTCCTTCGTGACCCCAAACTAGCAGTCAGATGTCTCCTTGGATCAAGCAGCTATTACCCCACTAATTAGAAATGATATCCCTGTATGTTATGTTTTTGCAAGTATTTATCCACTTGCAGTTTAAATATCTGTATGGACTCTGACAAAACCGCCTCTTCCATATCCTTATTGCTCTTACTGTAAAAATAAACAAACTTTTCTTTGCCTTAGATGAAATCTCCTTTCTTCCAGCCTAAATGTGTGACCTTGTGTCCTATGTATAGCCCTGTTTATGAATAGATTTCCAGATAATGGTTTGTACTGGCCCCGAATATATTTGTATAATGTTATCATATCCCCTCTCAGGCGTGTTTTTTTCCAAACTAAAGAGATTTACATTTTTTAACCTTTCTCCATAACTAAAATGCTCCATTCCTTTTATCAATTTTGTAGCTCGTCTCTGCACTTTTTCTAGTGCCATGATATCTTTCTTTAGAACAGGTGCCCAAAATTGTACAGCATATTCAAGATTATATTTTCATCCCGAGAATTTATGCTGCTATTTATAAATGACAAAACCTTACTGGCCTTAGCAACTGCAGATTGACATTACATATTGCTGCCTAATTTGTCTATTATTCCCAAATCCTTCTTATGTGTGGTTATCCCTAATTCACTACCATTTAGGGTATAAGTTGCTTGTGCATTCTTGACCCCGAAGTGCATATCTTTGCATTTCTCTACGTTAAATTTCATTTGCTATTTTAGTGCCCAGTCCACCAATTTATCCAAATCTCTTTGCAACAAAGCAATAGCCTGCTCAGATTTTATTACTTTACAAAGTTTTGTGTCTTCTGCAAACACTGATACATGGCTTTCAATGCCTATTCCAAGATCATTTATAAATATGTTGAATAGAAGCGGTCCCAAAACAAAAATGTTAATTTTTAATACTTTGTTGAGAATCGTTTGCAGGCAATGACTGCTTGATGTCTGGAATGCATGGACTTAATCAAACGCTGGGTTTCCTCCTTGTGTGATGCTTTGCCAAACCTTTACTGTAGCGGTCTTTATTTGTTGTTTTTTTTATTTTATTTTTGGTTCGTTTTTTGTAGATCTTTCTGAATTAAGTATTCTTTTCAGCAAGTGAAATACATGTTCGATTGGGCTGAGATCAGGTGACTTTGCCATTGCAGAATACTCCACTTCCTTGCCTTTAAAAAAAATAAATTCCTTGGTTTATTTCTCAGTATGTTTTGGGCCATTGTCCATCTGTAAAGTGAAGCGCCGTCCAATCAACTTCGCTGAATTTGAAAAGACACTACATCCCTCTACAGATTAGAATTTATCTGGCTGCATCTGTCTTCTGCCACATCCTCAATAATCATTAGTGGCCCAGTCCATTGGAAGCCATGCATGCCCACACCACCTCAACTATGTTTTACAGGTGATGTGATATGCTTCGGATCATGAGCCGTTCCAAACCTTCTCCGTACTTTTTTCTTCCCATCATTCTGGTACATGTTGATCTGTCCAAATAATGCTGTTCCAGAACTGGGCTGGCTTTGTTTCAGATTTTTTTTTGGCAAAGTCTAATCTGGGCTTTCTATTCTTAAAAAAAAAAAAAAAGAGAACACACTCTACACATACTTCAAGAAACTAAACTGCTTTAGGGGTCCGGAGTGTCTTCTTAAGCAGAGGAAAAATGTAACGATGACCCTTCTATGTAATGTTAACCCCCCCCAAAAGCCCGTTTTCAGCGACCGTTCATTTTACAGACTCTTCCCTGCGTCCACATTTCAGACCTGACTTTCACATTCAACAACTCTACTCCGATCAGGGAACAGTACAGACAAAAAGATTTCTGGTCCTGTAAATTTTGTAAACTTCAGAAATATAATGTGGAAAGATTTTAGATTATAACAGAATGTTAGATATTTTCCAGCATTTAACATCCTCCTACTCAAGCACAACTCTTAAAAGCAATTATTAAGCCTTAATGAGTCTTCTGAATGTGTATAGCACTTAAGACATTTCCCACATTCCATTAAGCTTTAATATTTTAAAGCGTTACTTCAAGCACCATGACTACTGCAGTGATTTGATGTGGTTATGGTGGATGGATCCAGTATGAGCAGCATATAGCTATGAAGCGCCTTTAAGTCATCATTTGGCAGCCCAAGAGTTGCTGGTTAATGTCAATTTAGAACATATAGGGTGTCTGACATCAACATACACATCATGCTGATGACAGGCGTCCCTTTATTCCTCCGTGCCACCCATGTCCTACCCCAGTAGCTAGGGGTAGTGAAGTCAGCGGAAGAGGAAGATCGAAGGAACAGAGGTAAAATACTAGATGTAGTTTTTTTTTGTTATCATATTCTGGAAATGGGCACTTTGTTGGTGGAAGATGTGTGCTTGTAAAAGTGATCATGGTGGTAGGAGTCTGTATGTGCAGTGTTTCAGCTTGAAAAGCTGCACATACAGAGATATATGCACTTGTATATTGGGGTAAATTCTGTGCATATTTTACGTCTGGTGTCACTCACTCAGAGTATCAGAAGACAACATTGTCAAGTTTAATGAATAAACCTAAAAGTCACTAAAACCAAAAATAAAGAAGAAAATGAGGAAACCAAAGTATATACAGTTCAACATGTGGTCTCATCTTACCCACAAAGTAAATTGGACACCTTCAGAAATCAGCACAGCCCTGGTGTAGTATCTGTAAAAGAGAACCCAGCTGCCTTCAGAACTAAGTACAGGCTTGATGTAGGTGGGCTATAGTATCCGTAAGGGAGATCCCAGCAGTCATCAGGACTCTGCACAGCCTTGATGTAGACGGGCTATAGTATCAGTATGGGAGATCCCAGCTGCCTACAGGACTCTGCACAACCTCGGTTCCCGGGAGTTTTAGTATCCATACATCCATAATAATAATATAGTATCCTAGTCACTGTTTAGGTGGACCCATCACCCTCAAGTATTCTAAAGGTATATTATCCCACACTGATCTTTCCAAGGCTGGTTTTACTCAGCTATTTCTGCGGAAGAGCCTCCAGTGACAGACATGAGGCATTTAAACCCTGCAATAAAAATATTGCAGTTCCTGCATAAAACAATGTTTTACATGGCAGGGTTCAAACAAGAGGGACATGGCTCCCAGACCACTTCATTGAGGTACAGCATCAAGATGAAGTAGTGTTCCTTTAATATAAAGTAAGGGGTGATCAGGAACCTAGATAAAGAAACATGAGGGTTGATGTTGTTGTTGGAAGATCCAACAGATGGGGATCTTCCCCTGATACAGAGTATTTCCTACTCTGCTCGTAATAGGTGTTTAATGAAACCATGCTTTGTCTAACAGAGAGAGCTTTTCTCCTGCGAAGCAATATTTTAAAAAAAATAAAATAAAAAAAAGATCAGGAAAAGCTATATTCAACAGGGGCCCGGTCGGTTGCCATGGCCCTTTAGGACCGTGACCGGGCCCCTGTAGTGTCTGACGGCAGGGAAGAAGTAACAGCCTGTCACTTCCTCCCAGCTTTATGCAGGTAGATGGCGTGGGAGGGAGAGGAGCACTCCAGGAGCTGCTCCAGACCCCTCAATCCCAGCAGGACCAGGATTTCAAGCCCCCTTACTGGATACACAAGGTAAGCTAACAGGAGGATGGCTGGAGAGAGAGAGAGAGACAGACACACACACACACTTTTTGTGTGTGTGTTTATATGTCAGTGTGCTTGTGTGTTAGTGAGTGTCTGTGTGCGCTCACATCTGTGTGTCAGGATGGGCATCTGTGTATGTGTATCTGTGTCAGGGTGTGTGGGTTTTATGTCAGTGTGTATAGGTGTCATGGTGTGTGCATGTATCAATGTTTGTGTGTGTCAAGGTGGGTGTGGGTGTATACGTGTGTATATGTGTCGGGGTGTGTGTGTCATTGTCTATGAATTTGTGTGTATGTGTATTTATATGTATGTTGTTAATGTGCATTTATATCTTTGTAAATATGTATGTGCATACATCCAAGCAGTCAAACCACACAACATACAAACACACTCCTGTAATATAAAACAAATATTACATACAATCAGGGCCGGACTGGGAAAAAAATTCGGCCCGGGCATTTTTTTATCACAGCGGCCCACTAAGAAGGGGGCGGGGCAGAGAGGGTGTGTTTTGTCATCACTCATGACAAACACGCCCCCTCTCAAAGTGAGCATGTTGGTTCAATGCTCTTCCAGGGCAGACCATGCACAGAGTTCTGCTGAAGAGCTCTAGCATGAGAAAAAAGCCCTGTATTTGTTCTGCGCAGTGCAAGCAAATTTAATAACATGCTTGCACTGTGTTTCCTTGCAACTTGTCTCTGGTGTCTCTATAAATGGATACCAGGAGACAAAAGGGTCAGGAAAGAGTATTGTGCATGTGTTTTGGAGCCTGCTTGGGGTATTGCGTGTGTGCAGAGTGAGCTGGTCGTGGTGTGGTATTGTGTAATAAGGTCGGTTTTAGTCGTGTTGTGTTTGTGGTGTAATGTAATGCATATGTGGCTAGGGGCTTTAGAGAATGTGTGTTTAGGGGATGTAGCAAGTGTGTGTATACAGGCTATATGTGTGTGTGTGTGTAGGTGATGTAGTGTTTGTAGAGAGTGTGTGTTCAGGGAATGTAGTATGTGTTTGCTTACAAGGAATCTAGTGTGCGTATAGGGGATCCAGAGTGTGTGTGTGTTTGAAGGACCCAGAATATGTATAGGAGATCTAGTGAGCGTGCGTATATAATGGATTCAGAGTGTATATAGGGATCTAGTGTGTGTATGTGTGTAGATGATCCAGAGTTGGGTAGAGGATCTAATGTGTGTCTGGAATGAAATGTGTTTAGGGGTGCTGTGTGTGTGTGTGTGTGTGAGGGGTGCTGTGTGTGTGTGTGAGGGGTGCTGTGTGTATATTTATATGTGTATATATATTATATAAATATGTTTGGAAGTATTGTGTATGTGTGTTAGGCAGTGTATCGGGGGGTTGTGTGTGTATGTGAGGAGTGCAGTATGTGTGTGTGATGGATCCTGTGTGTGAGGTGTGGGTGCTGTGTGTGGGTGCTGTATGTGATTGATTTGTGTGTGGGTGCTGTGTATGATGTGTGTGAGAGTGCAGAGTGTGATGTGTGTGAGAATGCTGTGTGTGAGAGTGCTGTGTATGATGTGTGTGAGAGTGCTGAGTGTGAGAGTGCTGTGTATGATGCATGTGAGAGTGCTGAGTGTGAGAGTGCTGTGTATGATGTGTGTATGAGAGTGCGGTGTATGATGCATGTGAGAGTGCTGTGTGTGAGAGTGCTGTGTATGATGTGTGTGAGAGTGCTGAGAGTGCTGTGTATGATAGTGCAGAGTATGAGAGTGCTGTGTATGATGTGTGTGAGAGTGCTGAGTGTGAGAGTGCTGTGTAGTGAGAGTGCTGTGTATGATGTGTGTGAGAGTGCAGAGTGTGATGAGTGTGAGAGTGCTGTGTATGAGAGTGCTGTGTATGATGTGTGTGAGAGTGCTGAGTGTGATGAGTGTGAGAGTGCTGTGTATGATGTGTGTAAGAGTGCAGAGTGTGATGAGTGTGAGAGTGCTGTGTGTGAGAGTGCAGAGTGTGATGAGTGTGAGAGTGCTGTGTGTGAGAGTGCAGAGTGTGAGTGCAGAGTGTGATGAGTGTGAGAGTGCTGTGTATGAGAGTGCTGTGTATGATGTGTGTGAGAGTGCAGAGTGTGATGTGTGTGAGAGTGCTGTGTATGATGTGTGTGAGAGTGCAGAGTGTGATGAGTGTGAGAGTGCTGTGTATGATGTGTGTGAGAGTGCAGAGTGTGATGAGTGTGAGAGTGCTGTGTGTAAGAGTGCAGAGTGTGATGAGTGTGAGAGTGCTGTGTGTGTGGAGTGCAGAGGTGATGAGGTGAGAGTGCTGTGCGGGAGTGCAGAGTGTGATGAGGAGAGTGCTAAAGGAGAGTGTGTATGATGTGTGTGAGAGTGCAGAGGATGTGTGTGAGAGTGTGTGTGATGAGTGTGAGAGTGCTGTGTATGATGTGTGTGAGAGTGCAGAGTGTGATGAGTGTGAGAGTGCTGTGTAAGAGTGCAGAGTGTGATGAGTGAGAGTGCTGTGTGTGAGAGTGCAGAGTGTGATGTGTGTGAGAGTGCAGAGTGTGATGAGTGTGAGAGTGCTGTGTATGAGAGTGCTGTGTATGATGTGTGTGAGAGTGCAGAGTGTGATGAGTGCAGAGTGTGATGAGTGCAGAGTGTGATGAGTGTGAGAGTGCTGTGTATGAGTGTGTGAGAGTGTGATGAGTGTGAGAGTGCTGTGTGTAAATGTGTGTTGGGGGGGTAAATAAAAAACTAAGGGGGGGGGGTAAATAAAGAAATTTAAAAAAAAAACCTAAGTAGGCATTAAATCCCCCCCTCCCTCTTACCTTTAGCCTGGGAGGGGGGACCGGCATGGTGGTAGCTGGGAGGAGGGGGACCGGCACACTCACATCATCCCTGGTGGTCCAGTGGTGAGTGAACTCTAGCCTGCGGGCTAGAGTTCACTCTCGCGAGATCCGGTCGTTGCCATGGCAGCGCGCCGGATCTCGCGAGAGGAACCCGGCGGAGCTGCAAGATAGAGCTCCGCCGGGTCCTCTCCCTCCCTCCCCAGCCGCAGGTCTATTTAAATGGGCCGGTGAGGGAGCTCTTTGATCTCCCCACCGGCCCTCCATGGAAGACAGCGGGGCCGGCGCTCGGATAGTGCCGGCCCTGCATAGACCGGCAGGGGAGATCCTGGGAACTCCCCTGCCGGCCTCGGCCCCACGGCCACCGCGGCCCACCGGGCATTTGCCCGGTGTGCCCGATGGCCAGTCCGGGCCTGCATACAAACACCCCCCTGCATTCAATCTCTAAAAGGATATACAAACACATCTCTTCACTCAAACACAAATACTTCACACAAATGTACATTCACATTTAAAAGTGAACATTACATACAAACACACCCCTGTATTAAACCACTAAAACTATATACAAGCACCCTTCAAACACCAATACTGTAAATTACACTATAACGCCAGTAAATCCTGCACAAATATACTGTTGGGGTGCCTAGGAAAAAGTATTGAAATCTTAAGGGTGCCTTGAATCTAAAAAGTTTGGGAACCCAAAGCTGGATGTACGAGGCCAGGCCAGAATGGAAACCTGACCATTACTCATTGCTAATGCAGGGAGCATTGCAAGTGAGGCAGCCATTGCCAATGCTTCTAGAGGTTTCGGCACATGGGCAGCCCTCTGGTTAAGGAAAGCATTCTCCGTCAGCAGGAATGGCATGCATTTTTCTTGTGTAATGCAAGTTCCTTTATTGTGTGTTTTATGGATTTTCCTTGGTGTTCCCAGAAATGGGATATTAGGGCAACTTGGACCCTTTCCGGCTGGGGTAATGGGAGATATATGCATTACTCCCTTTCTACCTTGCTAGCCAACCCCTGTACCTGTTATTCAATCCAAATCCAACCTTGTTATCCACTGTACCCAACTTTTGTATTTGTTACTAAACCCACCCCAGCATCACATTGTTATTCACTGTACCAAACTCTTGTATCTGTTACTGAACCACCCCTGCATCACATGGTTATCCGCTGTACCCAACTCACCCATTGGGCTATTTCTTCTTTTTTTTTTTTTACATAATTTGAATTCACATGTCAATTCACTTTATCTTGCTGCCTGTGTCTATTTATCTCTGTTTAACATGTAGGCCGGAGCACTATGTGGCTTGTAGCCCTCACGTTAATGAATAACCCATAGAATTTGATCACATTACTTGCCGTAGATTGGTTGGGACACATTACTTTTTTTCACTGAGATCTCAGCTGTACCAGTGTGCATTATTGCACTGACAGCGATTTACAGTATTGCTCTAAAAGAGACACATGCTGTATTGGGCTGCGACATTCTGCGTTGCGCTGAAGGACATGCTGCGATGCGCTGGGAGAGAGATGTGCTGCGTTGCGCTGAGACGTGCTGCGTTGCGCTGCGAGAGACGGGGTGCTGCGTTGGGCTGGGAGAGACGGGGGTGCTGTTTTGCACTGGGAGAGACGGGGGTGCTGCGTTGCGCTGGGAGAGACGGGGTGCTGCGTTGGGCTGGGAGAGACGGGGGTGCTGTTTGGCGCTGGGAGAGACGGGGGTGCTGCGTTGTGCTGGGAGAGACGGGGTGCTGCGTTGGGCTGGGAGAGACGGGGGTGCTGCGTTGGGCTGGGAGAGACGGGGGTGCTGCGTTGCGCTGGGAGAGACGGGGTGCTGCGTTGCGCTGGGAGAGACGGGGGTGCTGCGTTGCGCTGGGACAGACACTGAATATTATGTAAAATGTGCTATATTGAGACTATGCCTTGGTTTATAAGAAGTTGAATTTTAAAATGATCACATGCTCAATGTTTAAAGCTGTCATTGTCAGGGCAACATTTTGCATTGTGATATGTAGCTCTCCCTTAAGACTATGAAAAGGTTAAGCTTCACCAGTTCATGCCCGTGGTTAAATAATCTGTTTTTTTGTTGTTTTTTGTTTTTTATTTTTTTACCCCTGTATTCCCTTATCAGTCTGGTCATTATGCGCCAGTCTGCATGGTGACATTTGTGGATGAAAGTGGTCATTTTAGGAATAGAAGACATCTGGTCCCGATCCTAAAATTTCCCGGTCCCAGTGTGTTCAAGGTCACAGATCAGTCAGCATTGCAGAGGGGACTCCACGGCACAGCGCTTCCACCTGCAGCCTCTGTCTTCATTAGCAGATAGAAACGATTTGCAGGAATTGTAACAAGTTCTGCTGCTGCTGGCTGACTGCCAGTACTAGGCGCACACACACACATACACCCACACACACACACACACACACACACACACACAGGCAGCCGTGTGCTCTCTAAAAGAACAGGCACAGCTCACCTCTGTCACTAAGCATCAAGCGACTGTAGGTTGTCGTTGGTATGTGGCTGGCTGTGATGTCACAGGGTGTTGGCTGTAGGATTTTGGACCCTGCATGGAAAGATGAAGCATTTTTATGCCTTTATGATCTGAAACACCAGTCTAAGTGAGCAAGGTTATTGGCTCTGCACAGCGTCTGCTTGTCCGTCTCTGCTGGGGACCAGTCTGACACTCATGGGATATACTGGGATGTTTTAGAAAGTGGAAGACAATGTGGAAGCCAGGAAATTCAAGCTCCCTCCCTCGTATGGACTATTCTGTGTACAAGGTGTCTGGCAGGTGTGTACACGCTGTGCTCGGTCATTGTGTATTATGACTGTTTAGTTTCACTGCACTGTGCTGCAATTCAAACAAGTGGCCAACTCTTTCACTGCATGTGAGCCCAAATCGCCCCCTCCCCTCTATCTAACCGTGTCCGACTCACAAACAGTTAATGGAGTCAATCAAGTTCCTGTAACCCTTGCAGTGCCATGAGGGAACGAGGGAACCTTTTCTTGTGTTATGTGCGATTTTTGTTTTCATGTGTAACCTCCAGCAAATTCTTACTGTGCGATTGACACATAAGTGAATCGTGGCTGCAGAACCGGTTTGAAGATTCCATTTCCTCGCCTTGTGTAGTTCTGTAACACATTGTAAATCATTAGCATTCTAGAGCAATCTTTGCAGTGTAGGTGGCACAAAAAGTCTGCAGTGCACCCTGTATTGGCATTGAAATGACCCAACTTAAAGGGAAGGGGCAATGCAATAATTGTTTCCCCATTCTCCTGATTGTGCAATGGCTGAAATGTTCTGGATGCCTGTTCGGAGGTGGCTGTTCGCAGTATATGGATGTATGTGGAAACCTGCCACAGTGTGAATTTTCTATGTTTACATTGTTCTGATGCCAGCATGGTGAAATGAATGCAAACTGGGCCTGTGATAAGATTAGGTGCCAAATGCTAAGAAATCTCATTATCAGGAAAATTCCAAGGTATATAATCACAGCACAGCATCCAGAAAGAGAACTGGTACTGTAACACCACACATTGTATCAACTGTATCTCACCTGTCACATTTTCACACAACGGTGATCTAAAAAAACTATAAGTTCACTATTGATTGAGCTTTTTAATTTACATTTTATTAACATCTATTGGCAGTACCCTTATAATTTTATCATATATCTTGTTACCATACCCATGTGCAAAACCAATACCATTTATTCACTCTCCACCTGTACAGTTGGTAGACTTTAATGATCCATAATGTTCTGGGGGACTGTGCATATGGACCCAATAGCAATTTGGCGTTCTGTTCTGTGGTATGTGCTGATAGCTTTCTATTGTGCTATGCATGTGAGTGCTGATACATTTTTGTGTGTTGTTATTGTGCAGCTGATAGCATTTTGGCATGCTATGCATGTGAGTGCCAGCAGCATTTTGGCATGCTATGCATGTGTCCCCGATCGCCTTATATTTTGATGTGTGTGCTTCCCATAAGTTTTCGGCTGCTCTGTGTGTTTGCTTGAAAGCTTTCTGCCATGCTATGTATGTGCACACAGTAATGTGGAGGGGCACAATGTGTGTGTGTGTGTAAGTTATTGGATGTCTGAAGTGTGGGTGCATTGAGTAAATGCATAGTCTTTAGTAAAAGGTAAATAAAACAGCCAGCTCACAGCAGAGTGCGCTGTAATTAAAAGTGCAACCAGTTTAAATTTTTTTTTTTTTTTTTTTTTTAAATAAGTACAAAATATTCGCACTGTCAGAAAACCACAGTAACAGCCTGGCTAATGATATTTGTACGTATAGTGTCACTAAGTCCCAACATGTTTGTATACTTTGCAGATGCAGGCAATTATACTCCAATGACTCCAATGATTTACTTTAAGAGATGAAATGTTTATAAATGCTTACATTGGAACTGTATCTCACCTGTCACATTTTCACACAACGGTGATCTAAAAAACTATAAGTTCACTATTGATTGAGCTTTTTAATTTACATTTTATTAACATCTTATGCGAAGCTATACATGTCAATGAATTTAACCCACATGGTGGGTTAATGGCCCAGGGCCATCATGGCGTATGTATGCTACAGCACAAGTACTTTTCAAGCAGAAACCCAAGTGTGCACGGGCATTATGGGGTGTTTGTCTTTGACGCTGCTGAGGGAGATGTGTTTCCTTGTTCATGTCCTCCAGAAAACATGCCTGTAGCATGCAATAGTGCAGAGATGGGTAGAAGAGTTACAAGTGACCTGTCCATTTCATCCATTTCAATACCACCAAAATGCGCAGGGTAATGATTTTAAAGCAGCCCCACCAGATTTGTATTAGGTGAGAATCCTGATGAAATAAAATTTATTTATTTTAAATATCTTAATTCTTTTATTGCCATTTTGCCTGCTGCATTTCTCCAAAAAGTACATCACATACTTTATATTCCTGTATATTGTATTAATCTAATTTGTTTAATTCATATTGTACTGTG
>OW240923.1:85216626-85292815 GCA_933207985.1 Pelobates cultripes
TGATCCCATGGTGCAGTCAATACCTGTACTAAAGAGGGCACTGTGATCCCAGTCCTAATTTATCCAGGAGAAGGTAAAGTGATCCCATGACGAAGTCCTAACTCGTCCTGAAGAGGGCACTGTGATCCCATGGTAAAGACCTGTCCTAACGAAGGCACTCTGATCCAATGATGGGGTCCTAACTTGCCCTGTAAAGCTGCATGACACATCCTAACCTGTCCTTTTAGAGGGCACTGTGATTCTATGGTGCAGTCCTAACTTGTCCTGAAGATGGCACTTGATCCCATTTTGGAATTTGTACCTTTGCTCTAGAAGACACTATTATTGCATGGTACAGTCCTTATTTGCCTTGAAGAAAGCACTTATATCCCATGGTGCAGTTGTAACTTGTCCTGAAGAGGTCACTGTGATCCCATGGTGCACTCATAACATGTCCTGAAGAGGGCACTGTTATCCCATGGTGCAGTCCTAATTTGTCCTAAAGAGCACACTGTGATCCCATGGTGCAGTTATAACCTGTCCTGAAGAGGGCACTATGACCCCATGGGGCAGTCCTAACCTATCGTGAACAGGGTAATTTGATCCCATGGTGCAGTATTAACTTATCCAGAAGAAGGTAAAATGATCCCCTGATGCAGTCCTAACATGTCCTGAAGAGGGCACTGTGATCCCAGGGCGCAGTCCTAACTTGTCCTGGAGAGTACACTGTGATCACAGTGTGCAGTCCTAACCTCTCCTCCTAACCGTTCCTGAATGGGGTACTTTGAACCCATGATGCAGTCCTAACCTGTTTTGAAAAGGAGACTGTGATCCTAGGTGCAGTACTAACTTGTCCTGAATAAGCACTTTGAACCTATGGCGCAGTACTAACTTATCCAAAAGAAAGTATTGTGATCCCATGGTGCAATCCTATCCTATCCTGAAAAGGGCACTGTGATCTCAAGATGCAGTAATGAACAGAGCACTCTGATCCCATGATGCACCCCAAACTTCTCCAGCAGTCCAAATGTTACAGAAGAGGACACTATGATCACATAATGCAGTCCTAACCTATCCTGAAGAGGGCACTGTGATTTCATGGTGATTCCATTCTCCTAAGCTAAACTACAGAGGCCATTGTGATCCCATGGTACTGTTTAATCTTAGGGGGCACTGAAATATCATGGTGCAGTCCCACCTTGTCTTGAAGAGTGCACTGTGATTCCATGCTGCAGTCTTAATTTATCCAGAAGATGGCACTGTGATCACATCATGTAATCCTAACCTATTCTGAAGAGGGCAATGCAATCTCATGGTCCAGTCCTAACTTGTCTTTAAGAGGGCACTTTGATCAAATGGTGGAGTCCTAACCTGTCCTACAGGGGGCACTTTGATCCAATGATACAGGGCACAGTGAAGTCACGGTATAGTAGTAACGTATCCTGAAGAGGAAACTGTAATCCTATGGTCGACTTAAACCTTGTCATAAACAGAATACAGTGATCTCATGATGCAGTCAATAACGTTTCCTGAAGATGAACTATGATCACATGGTACAGTCCTATCTTGTTCTGAAGAATGTACTTTTCCTAAACAGGGCACTTGTTTACATAGTGTATGTGACAAACGCTCCTTCCCACGTACGTTTGCCAATAACTCCTGGAGGAGTGTGGAAGCTGGCCTCCTGCCCACGACTATGGCCAGTTCTAAGACACCGTTTGCGAGTTACTCTTCCCAGCAGGGATTAGCAGCTTTCCCTGGGTGACACTGGTTCGACACTTTCCCTTCATTTGAATGGATCCCTGGTGGCTGTTCACATGAATCAAACCCACAAATGGTCCTCAGCGGTACTTAGCCATGACCACTATGGAACAAATTTTGGCATGAGGACTTCATGAGTTCCCGGTCACTCGCAAACGGTGTCTTAGCTGTGAATATTATGGAATTGTTTTCGGCATTAAATGACCATGCGGTTCCTGGACAACTTGGTCCAAGGTTTTGAACCACTTTAGCCAGCAGAGCGTTTTTTGGAGGGAAGGTGCCTGAGACTAAGGAGAACAAATGCTCCTTTAGAGCCAGGCAGAGCACCCCATATTGCGGACTCTTGAGCTCCCAAAAATTGACCAGCAAAAGCACCAAATGCTATAAAACTGTTTGGGGTGTACGACCACATGTGCGGCCGGTCAAAACTTTAACACAGTGACGTCTCCCCTACACTGCATGGATCTGAGTGCTTTTTGGAGAACTTGGGTGCTCAGATCAGGGCTATTTGGGGATGTATTATTTGTGAGGTTATTGCATGGTTTTATTTTGTTTTTGGGTACTTTTATGTTTTTATATTTTGTGTTGGCCTCTCTGTTTCTGGTAGATAATTAGCTTACCGGTCTTTAACGCAATTATCTCCCAGGCCCAGAGATTCCTGGTAGGGGCTTGTATTGTATACAATCGAGAACCCCCTGTTTGGGTCTGTGCATAAAAAGCAGAGATTGGCTCATTAAAATCAGTAGTACTCCCAGAACCATGTGTCATCTAGTTACTGGGAGGGGAAAAGGCTAATCACTGCTCAGCACCTTATTCCAGCTTGTGGAGGATTCAATGTGGAAAGTCCTTGTAAGGCAAGCATGTCAAGGCTTAAGTTTATGTGGACTGCAAAAAATCCAAAACCTTACATTATCATAGAAACGTAGGTTTGTTTTGAAAAGTACAGTATAAAATAAAAAACAGTGTCGCCTCCTCTGTACTAAATCCCAGTCCCCCCCGTACTAAATCTCAGTCCCCCCTCTGTACTAAATCCCAGTCCCCCCCTGTACTAAATCACAGTCCCCCCCCCTCTGTACTAATTCACAGTCCACCCCTCTATACTAAATTCCAGTCCCCCACTCTATACTAAATCCCAGCACCCCCTCTACTAAACCCTAGCCCTTGTTTAAAAAAAAGAACAATATTAGCCAACAAGCAGACTCCACTCACATTGCCGCTGCCAGTATGCGACTCCGGAGTTCAGCCTCTGGTATACCTCCAATGGCGCCGTCCGCATCCTGTGCCAAATGGATCCTCCTGCTACTCCTTGAAACTTGTGAAGGTGTAGCACTTTGACGTCAATTCAGAATATGACGTGGCATTGCGTGCCTCCGTGCACCTCCAGATCCTCCACTGTCCAGTCGCAGCCATCGCAACACTGACCAACACACACTGACAGACACACACTGACACACACACACACTCACTGACAGACACACACACACTCTCTGACAGATACACACACACACACACACTGACAGACACACAAGCTCTGACAGACACACACACACTGGCTGACAGACACACTCTCTGACAGACACACACACACTGATAGACACACACTCTGACAGACACACACACACACTGACAGACACACAGTCTGACAGACACACACACACACACACTAACAGACACACACACACATTTACACATTCTTGCACACACTTACATCATTTTATTTATTGCTCTCTACCTTTGGGAGCCTGTGTGGGCGCCTCTCCCTGATTTTCTCTCGGGAGCTCAGTCTTCCTGCTCCCCCACGCTCCCCCATTTTAGTGATGCCGGGTGCCGGAATGACGTCATATTCCGGCACCACTACAGAGGGCGCGCACGAGGAAGCTGCCGCCAGGGACCTCTCCTCCCCGGCCGGGTAATTTTAGCATAGTAGGCACCTGCAATGTGTGGAGAGCAGATGCCTACTCTGCTTTAGTAAGCATGGCAAACTCGCAGCTTGCCGGGCCACAAAAATATTCATTGTGGGCTGCATGCGGCTACGGGCCGCGAGTTTGACATGCTTGTTGTAAGGAGTAGAGCTTCCAGGACTGTGTGTTGTCCAGTCCCTGTTCCAGGACAGAGAGGCTACAGGGGGACCCAAGTCAAGCCACGGCAGCTGGGGAAGAAGCGCTAAGGTTTTCCCCAGTAACAGCTAGGAAGCGGTCCTTGGCGGAGGTACCCAGCCAGGGTACAGGGAGCTCCGCTACAGTGTAGTCCTTACTTCTCCTGAAGAGGGAACTATGATCCCATGGTGCAGTCTGAACTTGTCCTGGAGAGTACACTATGGTCCCATTGTACAGTCCTTACCTGTCCTGAAGACAGCAATGGGATCCTATGGTATAGTAATTACTTTTCCTGACAAGGGCACTGTGATCCCATGGTGCAGTCCTAACTTGACCTAATGGGAGCACTATGATCCCATGGTACAGTCCTTACCTGTTTTGAAAAGTGCATTGTGATCCTATGGTGTAGTAATTACTTTTCCTGACGAGGACACTGTTATGCCATGGTGAGGACATAACTTGTCCTGAAGAGGGCACTGTGATTCCATAGTGCAGTCCTAACTTGTCCTGAAGATGGCATTGTGATCCCAGGGTGCAGTTCTAACTTGTCCTAAAGAGGGCACTGGGATCCTATGGTGTGGTCTTAACTTGTCATAAGGAAGGCACTGTGATTCCATTGTGCAGTCCTAAACTATCCTGAAGAGGGCACTGTTATCCTATGGTGCAGAACTGAAGAGGGCTCTCTGATTCCATTGTGCAATAACGTTTCCTGAAGAGGAACTATGATCGCATGGTACAGTCCTATCTTGTTCTGAAGAGTGTACTGTGATCCCATCGTGCAGTCGTAACTTATCCTGAAGAGGTCACTGTTATCCCATTATGCAGTCTTAACTTGTATTTAAAAAGGCACTGTGATCCCATACTGCAGTCTGAACCTGTCCTGAAGAAGGCACTGTGAACCCATGGTGCAATGCTTACCTGTAATCCCAGGGTGCACTCCTATCCAGCCTGAAGTGGGCACTATGATTCCATGGTGCAGTCCTAACCTGTCCTGAAGATGGTACTGTTATTCCATGATGCAGAACTAACTTGTACATAAATGTAATACTTCTCAGGAAAAATTGCAGATGAAAAAATAAATTTGAAGCTGTCACTTTAAGAAAATATAATTTATTTAAATATTAAATAAAGAAATTTAACTTTGGCAGACTTCTGCAGCAATAAGGTTTTGAAATAATAATGCATGAATGTTTGTAATCTTGTTTCAAAACTGCATCACAAGAATATCGCATATAGATAATAAGGAAATGCTTAATTAGCAACACAGTCCATAGAAATCAATAGAACGTTTGACAGAGCAGGTGAGTTGATTCCTGTTGTATGAAATAATACAGTCCTTTAGGAAAAAGACAATAAAATCAGGTAATTAGGTAGATCATGATTGCACAGTGGTTATAGTCCTTTAGACTCCACATACAATTTAATAAGACAATTGTTGAGTGTGTAATTGGCTTATGAGACTTTCAATTAGAATATGCAAATAGAATCCCAGAAGCAGATTTAGTAATTTCTTATCCTTCTTAAATAACTTCAATAAAGAACCTATTGTTAATCCCAATAAGAGGAGAACCTATCTTGCATTGTGTGATGAGCATGAGAGTCCTTCCAGGAAAGAGTGGATTATGGTTCCTTGAGGTATGTGGAGAAAGGCAGGAATCAGAAGTGAATTCTTGTTCCAAGTCAGAGACGTCATACGGGTAGTGCCTATCTGACTGAAATCAAATATGGAGGAATTCTGAGAGAATAGGGAGGAATCCTGACATCATCCCCCCCTCTTAAGGAGCACGCTCTGAGTGCTATTATTAAGGCTTTTGAGGATATGTATTATGAAATGATGCACTTAGACAAGAGGCATACACTTTTTCCTTGTCTTCCCATGAGTCATCTTCAGGGCCATATCCTTTCCAACGTATTAAAGGACCACTATAGGCACCCAGACCACTTCAGCTTAATGAAGTGGTCTGGGTGCCAGGTCCATCTAGGTTTAACCCTGCCTGCTGTAAACATAGCAGTTTCAGAGAAACTGCTATGTTTACAAATGGGTTAATCCAGCCTCTAGTGGCTGTCTCATTGACAGCGGCTAGAGGCGCTTCCGCGCTTCTCACTGTGATTTTCACAGTGAGAAGACGCCAGCATCCATAGGAAAGCATTGAGAATGCTTTCCTATGAGACTGGCTGAATGCGCGCGTGGCTCTTGCAGAAGAAGGAGGATATTCCCCAGCGCCGAGGGAGCCCGGCGCTGGAAAGAGGTAAGAATTTAACCCCTTCTTCACCCTAGAGCCCGGCGGGAGGGGGGACACAAGGACCCTATAAAGCCAGGAAAACAAGTATGTTTTCCTGGCACTATAGTGGTCCTTTAAGTATTGAAGTGTTCCATGATGGAGACGAGAATCCAAAATTTTATGACCTTCATATTAAATTTCTCCATCAACAAGGACTGGTATCAGAAGGGTGTTGTTTATCTCTTGGAATAGGATCCTGAACGTAGATAGACACATGGAAAACAGGATGGAGTTTAATCGTGGAGGGTAAAGTTTATTGGACAACTTCATTGATAATTTTCTCTATAGGAAAAGACAGACCCAATGAATAAGGAACTATGTTTTTTAGAAGGCCTGTTTGTTTTAATATTTTTTTGTGGAGAGACAGACTTTATTTCCAACCTTATATTCAAGAGGAGGTCTTTGCTTTTTGTTGGCAAATTTCTTTTGGCTTGAAGAGGCAGATTCAAGATTGTGTCTAGTGTTTTGAATAAGTTGGACATTTCTTCTATTTGAAAATTTACAGAAGGATTGGAACTACAAATGAGATCTGTAGGAAAAGAAGTTGGATAAAACCCATAATTGTAGTAGAAGGGTGTCGTCTTTGTGCTTGAATGCAGAGAAATGTTATAAGCGAATTCAGCCATAGGTGACTATGATGACCAATCATCCAGAAGCATCTAAGATACTGTTCCAGATATTGATTCACTCTCCCAGTTTGCCCATTTGTCTGAGGGTGATATGAAGAGGAGAATTTATTTACAAATCCAAGACTTTTACACAATTCTTTCCAGAACTTAGATGTGAAGTGTGATCCTCGATCTGAGATAATTTCGTCAGGTAAGCCATGAAGTTGTACTATATTAGAGATGAACAATTTGGATAGTTTGAGAGAAGTAGGAATTTTTGAAATTGGAATAAAATGAGACATTTTAGTGAAACGATTTACAACCACAAGAAGAGTGGTTAGTTTTAAAGACATTGGTAAGTCAACAATGAAATCCATAGCGATGGCTTTCCATGGACGATCAGGAATAGGCAGATTCATTAATAGTCCATAAGGATGTTGAAGGACAGGTTTAGATCTTTGACAGACATGGCATGAGGACACATAGGACGAAACAGTATGAAGTAAAGCAGGCCACCAAAAATGCCTGGTAGATCAATAGTTTTATTTATTCCCGGGTGTCCAGCAAGTGGAAGGTCGTGGACCAAATCTAATACTTCAGTTCTCAAAGAAGGAGGAATATACAACTTATCACATTTGAAGTAAACACCTTCTTGTTCAGTTAAACTGGAGTTGATAGGAATTTGAAGTTCTTCCTTATTAATTTGTTTTATCTTGGTTAAAAATTGAGACGTTATTCCAATGTATTTAGAAGGTGATACTGAAACTCAACTGCAGGTGAACAAATAAATTTGAAGCTGTCACTGTAAGAAAATATAAGGCGTGAAAAACAAGTAGCAAGAGAGGTGAGAATGGACAACAGCTCAATTAGCCTGCCCTTTGTTGGGTCCCCGCTCAGATCTCAAGCTGGTTTTAGCTCATCTTGTGCCATTACAGAGAAAACATATTTGAAGCATATCTGACTGTTAACACTCGTACAGGTAGTCCAGATCCGAAATGCCAGCAAGTTCCCTCTGCACGAGAGATACAGCAACCCCAGACAATTGTTTCAACCTTGTAAGGTATCTTCAGTGAGGTATAGCCAGTATCCCTCTAGGCACTGTGAGCAAGGGGTCCACGTCTGGCTTGCCCTTTAAACTTAAGGAGAGAAAAACAAGTAGCAAGAGAGGTGAGAACAAACAACAGCTCAATTAGCCTGCCCTTCGGCAGGTCCCAGCTCAGATCCCAAGCTGGTTTTAGCTCATCTTGTGCCATTACAGAGAGAACATATCTGAAGCATATCAGACTGGTTACACCCATACGGGCAGTCCAGATCCGAAATGCCAGCAAGTTCCCTTTGCACGAGAGATACAGCAACCCCAGACAATCGTTTCAACCTTGTAAGCTATCATCAGTGAGGTATAGCCAATATCCCTCTAGGCACTGTGAGCAAGGGGTCCACGTCTGGCTTGCCCTTTAAACTTAAGGAGAGAAAAACAAGTAGCAAGAGAGGTGAGAACAAACAACAGCTCAATTAGCCTGCCCTTCGGCGGGTCCCCGCACAGACTTGTTTTTTGCTCTCCTTAAGTTTAAAGGGTAATCCAGACGTGGACCCCTTGCTCATGGTGCCTAGAGAGATATCAGCTATGCCTCACTGATGATGCCTAACAAGGTTGAAATGATTGTCTAGGGTTGCTGTACCTCTCGTGTACAGAGAGACAGCCTGTATTTTGGATCTGTTCTGCCCTTTTGGGTGGAATCACTTTGAGATGCATGGCCTGGTTCTCTCTGTAGTGGAACAAGATGAGCTAAAACCAGCTTGAGAACTGAGCGGGGACCCACCAAAGGGCAGCCTAATTGAGCTGTTGTCCTTTCTCAGCACTCTCTTGCGACTTGTTTTTTGCTTTCCTTAAATTAAATGGGTTAAATGCTTTGATTAGCCATCCTGAGCTTGGCCTTCCCATAAAGGATCATCATCAGCTACACACTCTCAAACAGAGAGCTATCCCTGGGTTTGGCTATGTCTAACAGGATCTCTCGCAGCACTTGGCGAATCCCAATTTTACAAGATTTTGACTACTTACACTGTGGGGTACTAGAGCACTCCATGGTTTTAATGTAGTTTTCTGAAAATATTTTGTATTAATGGAAAGAGAATTGCACAGGTTTGGAATAATAGCAGACAATTTGGGTTTAGTTTGTCTTGAATGTCAATAGATAACTCCAGAATTATCTTTTTAGATATACTTAGTTAGGCACAACTACAGGTGATACTCGAAAAATTTGAATATCGTGTAAAAGTTCATTTATTTCAGTAATGCAACATAAAAGGGGAAACTAATATATGAGATAGACGCATTACATGCAAAGCAAGATAGTTCAAGCTGTGATTTGTCATAAGTGCAATGATTATGGCTTACAGCTCATGAAAACCCCAAATCCACAATCTCAGTAAATTAGAATATTACATGCAATCAATAAAACAAGGCGTGTACATAGAACAATATCGGACCTCTGAAAAGTGTAAGAATGCATATGGACTCAGTACTTGGTTTGGGCCATTTTTGCAGCAATTTCTGCCTCAATGCTGTGTGGCATGGACGCTATCAGCCTGTGTCACTGCTGAGGTGTTATGGAAGACCAGGATGCTTCAATAGCGGCCTTCAGCTCTAATCCCACGGTCATTGAAACAGGCTTTGGTTCTTTTGGCAGTGTGGGCAGGTGCCAAGTCCTGCTGGAAAATGAAGTCTCCATAAAGCTCGTCTGTGGAAGGAAGCATGAAGTGATTGAAAATCTCCTGGTAGACGGCTGCGTTGACCTTGGACTTAATGAAGTACAGTGGACCAACACCAGCAGATGACATGGCTCCCCAAATCAATACAGACTGTGGAAACTTCAAGCATCTTGCAGTGTGTGCCTCTCCATTCTTCCTCCAGACTCTGGGTCCTTGGTTTCCAATGAGATGCAAAAGTTGCTCTCATCAGAAAAGAGGACTTTGGACCACTGAGCAACAGACCAGGTCTGTTTTTCTTTAGCCCAGGTAAGACGCTTGTGACATTGTTTGTTGTTCAGGAGCAGCTTGACAAGAGGAAGACGACATCTGAAGCCCATGTCCAGGATCCGTCTGTGTGTGGTGGCTCTTGATGCACTGACTCCAGCCTCAGTCCACTCCTTGTGAAAGTCCCCAACACTTTTGAATGGCCTTTTCCTGACAATGCTCTCCAGGCTGCGGTCATCCCTGCTGCTTGTGCACCTTTTTCTTCCACACTTTTTCCTTCCACATAACTTTCTATTACTGTGCTTTGATACAGCACTTCGGGAACCTCCAACTTCCTACGCAATTACCTTTTGAGGCTTTCCCTCCTCATGGAGGGTGTCAATGATGGTTTTCTGCACAATTGTCAGGTCAGCAGTCTTCCCCATGATTGTGATTCCTACTGAACCAGACTTAGAGACCATTTAAAGGCTCAGAAACCCTTTGCAGGTGTTATGGCTTACTTAGCTGATTAGAGTGGGACACTGTGAGCCTAGAATATTGCACCTTTTCACAATATTCTAATTTACTGAGAATGTAGATTTGGGGTTTTCATGCGTTGTAAGCCATAATCATCGCACTTATGACAAATCACGGCTTGAACTATCTTGCTTTGCATGTAATGAGTATCTCATATATTAGTTTCCCCTTTTACGTTGCATTACTGAAATAAATGAACTTTTGCACGATATTCTAATTTTTCGAGTATCTCCTGTACTTTGTATGTTTTTTTTGTTGTTGTTGTCTGTTTGAAAAATAGCGATCCGGTCTCCCTATAGTTTCTCTTTAAATCCTGCTTTGCAGCTGCCCATTACTGAATAGTTAACCATGTTTAGTGTATTTTTTTAAAGATCGGATGTGCTTATATGACTTTGACATCTCCACTTCACTAAATTGTTGCACATTTTCTAAAAAGATAGCCTGTAAGTATAATGCATTATGTTAGATATTATTCTCTGCTCAGGTGTTTAGTAACGGATTGCATCACCAAGACAAATGGTCAATACAGAATTGTGTAAAAAAACAATACAAATGAAGGAATAAATAATAACTGTAATGTTAATATAATATACAGTGTATGTCCTGTCTTTTTTGGTTTAACCATTTCATGCCCAACAATAGGTTAAATCTGGAAAGCTGAAAAGGTAAGTAAAGAAACACTGCAGCTCTGACATCACTTACTGAAGGAGCTGTGACATCACACAGTCGGGGAGCTGTGACATCATGTACTCAAGGAGCTGTGACATCACATAATGAGTGGGCTGCGACATCACGTACTTAGGGAGAAGTGCCATCACGTACTGAGTGGGCTGCAACATCACATACTGAGTGGGCTGTGACATCACATACTGAGTGGGCTGCGACATCACGAACTCAGGGAGAAGTGACATCATGTACTCAGTGAGCTGTGACAACACATACTGAGGGAGATGTGACACCATGTATGCAGGGAGAAGTGACATCACGTACTCAGTGAGCTGTGACAACACATACTGAGGGAGATGTGACATCATGTACGCAGGGAGAAGTGGCATTGTGTACTCAAGGAGAAGTGACATCACATAGTCAGGGAGCTGTGACATCACGTACTCAAGGAGAAGTTACATCACATAGTCTGGGAGCTGTGACACCACATACTGAGGGAGATGTGACATCACATAGTCAGGGAGCTGTGACATCATGTACTCAGTGAGCTGTGACACTACATACTGAGGGAGATGTGACATCACATACTCATGGAGCTGTGACATCACATACTCAGGGAGAAGTGACATCACATACTTAGGGAGCTGTGACATCATGTACTCAGTGAGCTGTGACACCACATACTGAGGAGATGTGACATCATGTACTCAAGGGGCTGTGACATTGTGCACTCAAGGGGCTGTGATATCATGTACTGAGGGAGCTGTGACATCATGTACTCATGGTGCTGTGACATCATGTACTCAGGGAGAAGTGACATCACATACTCAGTGAGCTGTGACACCACATACTAAGGGAGGTGTGACATCACGTTCTCAGGGAGCTGTGACATCATGTATTCAAGAAGAAGTTACAGCACATAGTCAGGGAGAAGTTACATCACAAACTCAGGGAGCTGTGACATCACATACTCAGGGAGCTGTGACATCATGTACTCAAGGAGATATGACATCGTGTACTCAGGGTGCTGTGACATGTACTCAAGGAGATATGACATCATGTACTCAAGGGGCTGTGACATTGTGTACTCATGGAGCTGTGACATCATATACTGAGAGAGCTGTGACATCACATGCTCAAGGAGCTGTGACATCACATATTCATGAAGTTGGGACATCACATAACCAGGGGGCTGGGACATCACATACTGAGGGAGCTGTGCTATCACATACTGAGGTAAGCTGTGACATCACATACGAGATAACTGTGACATCACCAACTCATGGATCTGTGACATTACTTACTCAGGGTTATGTGACGTCATGTACTCAGGAAGCTGTGAGATTATGTACTAAGGGAGATGTGACATCACGCACTCAGGAAGCTTTGATATCACATACTCAGGGGGCTGTGACATTACACATTATGGGAGATGTGACATCACTTATTCAGGGAGCTGTGACATCACATACTCTGGGAGCTGTGACATCACACATACTTAGGGGTCTATGACATCATGTACTAAGAAAGTTGTGATATCATGCATGAGGATGGCTGTGACATCACGCACTCATGGAGATGTTATATACTAATGCAGCTATGACATTACGTACTCATGGTGCTGTGACAACATGTACTCGGTAATCTGACATCATGTACTCAGGGAGCTATGACATCACATACTCAGATTTCCGTAACGTCACATACTCACGTACTGTTTGTCTGTCTATCTCTCTGTCTATATATCTGTCAGTCTGTCTGTCTGGACGTCAGACAGAGACACACAGATATACAAACTTACAGAGAGAGACACATATATACAAACAAAGAGACAGAGAGATAGATGAGAGTGACAAATAGAAAGTGGCAGAGAAAGACAGACATAGACAGACAGACTAGAGACAGTGAGAGAAAGACAGACTAGAGACATTTAGATAAAGACAGAGAGAGAGAGAGAATGACAGACTAGAGACAGTGAGAGAAAGACAGATGGACAGACAGACTAGAGACATTTAGATAAAGACAGAGAGAGAGATAAAGACAGACTAGAGACAGTGAGAGAAAGACAGACTAGAGACATTTGGATAAAGACAGAGAGAGAGAGAGAATGACAGACTAGAGACAGTGAGAGAAAGACAGAGGGACAGAGAGACTAGAGACATTTAGATAAAGACAGAGAGAGAGAGAGAGAGAGAAAGACAGACCAGAGACAGTGAGAGAAAGAAAGATAGAGGGACAGACAGACTAGAGACAGTGAGAGAAAGACAGACAGAGAGACAGACAGACTAGGGACAGTGAGAAAAAGACAGACAGAGAGGCAGACAGACTAGAGACAGTGAGAGAAAGACAGACAGAGAGACAGACAGACTAGAGACAGTGAGAAAAAGACAGACAGAGAGACAGACAGACTAGAGACAGTGAGAAAAAGACAGACAGAGAGGCAGACAGACTAGAGACATTTAGATAAAGACAGAGAGAGAGAGAGAGAGAAAGACAGACCAGAGACAGTGAGAGAAAGACAGAGGGACAGACAGACTAGAGACATTTAGATAAAGACAGAGAGAGAGAGAGAGAGAAAGACAGACCAGAGACAGTGAGAGAAAGAAAGATAGAGGGACAGACAGACTAGAGACAGTGAGAGAAAGACAGACAGAGAGACAGACAGACTAGGGACAGTGAGAAAAAGACAGACAGAGAGACAGACAGACTTGAGACAGTGAGAGAAAGACAGACAGAGAGACAGACAGACTTGAGACAGTGAGAGAAAGACAGACAGAGAGACAGACAGACTAGGAACAGTGAGAAAAAGACAGACAGAGAGACAGACAGACTTGAGACAGTGAGAGAAAGACAGACAGAGAGACAGAGACTTGAGACAGTGAGAGAAAGACAGACAGAGAGACAGACAGACTAGAGACAGACATTCAGGCAATTTACCTGTTTAGGTTTTCTCCATTTCCTGATGGGAATGTGACAGTAATATTGTGATTGCAGCACACAGTGACTGAGGGGATTGGGGAATAAAAAGAGCATTCATTAACCAGGCTGCCATTAAATGTATTATAATGATATCATTGTGGACACAAACACAAAGTACCTTTCTATTTCCACACGGTGCTGGCTGGGTCCTGGGGATTTGTTTATGTTGGAACTAAATCCTGCAGCTTTTAAAAAACTACAATCCCCACAAAACTCTATTTTTTCATTTAATTTCTATTTTTAAAGGTGAAACCAGGTGATTTTGGTATTTATTTTTTTTTAAACTGCCGATAGTGTTTAGAAAATAAATCTGAAACAGATTATTTTTGCAGTTACCATGACAACCGTTGCATGATGCGGAATATTCTGCAAACCGAGAACAGAGAGAGATTTGGTGATTAGATTTACTGATGGCAAAAGGGGCACTGCCAGGGGGCACAGCAAATTAACCAAATCTTTCACTTTTAACACCCAAATGCCATCTGTTCACAGAATAGCCATCATTAACTCATTGCATGCCCAGCCAACCAGTCAGCTGGCTGGATCAGAATCATGGGAGTTGATGTAACAAGGTCTGTACATTGCAATTGCAATACATCGTTATAAGCAAACTGCAGTTTTTATCCACACTTTTAAAACATTATTTAACTGCACATTGTATTGTCATAGTCATAACTATCTATCAATTCTATTAGCTATAGTTACTGAGTATTTAAGCAAATGTTACATGGATGCAAAGTAAAATCCTAAATAACTGCTCTATCTGTCTGTCTATCTATCTATCTATCTATCTATCTATCTATCTATCTATCTATCTATCTATCTATCTGTCTGTCTGTCTGTCTGTCTGTCTGTCTGTCTGTCTATACTTTATCTATCTATCTATCTATCTATCTGTCTGTCTATATTGTATCTATCTATCTATCTATCTATCTATCTATCTATCTATCTGTCTGTCTATATTGTATCTATCTATCTATCTATCTATCTATCTGTCTGTCTGTCTATATTGTATCTATCTATCTATCTATCTGTCTGTCTGTCTATATTGTATCTATCTATCTGTCTATCTGTCTGTCTGTCTGTATATTGTATCTATCTATCTATCTATCTATCTATCTATCTGTCTGTCTATATTGTATCTATCTATCTATCTATCTATCTATCTGTCTGTCTGTCTGTCAGTCAGTCTGTCTGTCAACCTATCTGTTTGTCTATTTGTCTATCTATCTAATGTATTTCGAATATCTGTGACAGAAATAATTTATTTATGAATTATTTAACATTTGCTTTAATTGTTGTACATTATTTAAAGATCTGTACTTTCTAGAATAAACAATGTATTATTATTATTTTTTTTTTTTTTTAAACAACACATTTGAGATATCAACGAATCACTTTCTATAAGCAGCCTTTGGTAAAATAAAAACATGATGATCATTATAATAATAATAATAATAATAATAATAATACAGTTATGTTATGAGTTTGTTTGATCTGTTCCATTAATATCAGCTCTAAAGCTTATTAATAACATTGTTGTTTTTTTTTAATCTAGATTATTTGATAGTTTATATTATAATTTTTATACAAAACATTCTTTGAATTCATCATTAGTACGTTTCTGGGGTGGTTTGAAGCTTTTTAAGTTCTGCTTTCGTTTGGACTGAAATTAATATTTATCTTAATAATTAGAAATATAACAATGGATAAGATTACACGCTTTATTTAGCCTGAAACAAAATACAATTCGATATTTTTTCTGTCAGTGGCTAAATAGAGATTTTCTATATCCTTCTTCTAGTTAAGGAGCCCCATCCTTTTAATCATATTGTCAAAGCAATACATAGAATGATCTGTTTTAAGTATTTGTACATTTCATGATTTCTGTCCTATATGATTATTTAAGGACAGCTGAATGCAAAAGCATGGATATAGACATTTTGCCCCCAAATGCAATAGAAGGCAGTGGGGTTCTATAAATCTGTGTTCATGGAGTTTATATTTATATGCCTGTGTGTATATGTATGCAGAAATGTATCATATAACTGTAATAAAAACGTAGAATTAGTTTCTGTGTGTTGTAGAATGAGCGTTTGTGTTTCTGTGTATAATGCAGATATTAACATAGACAGTCAGAAATAGAATGACAGACAGAGAGATAGATAGATAGATAGATAGACAGAAAGACACAGAGAGAGAGAGAGAGAGAGAGAGAGAGATGGGGGGAGGAGGGGTTAATAGTTTTATTCCTGAAGTGTTGGAGCAGAAGGGAATAAATTGCCCTGGTCTCTAAGATAGATATAAAGTTGTGAATACATATACTGTGAGGATATATAGTACATTATTACATATAGAGTACATTAAAAGTATGATGTATTACCATATAGTGCTTTGCTACCCTGTACTGTACATACAGACAGAATGTATAGTATACATTTATCATTATATAGTGCATTATTACTATATAGTGTGTATGGATATTTATGATCATATAGTGCATTATTACTATATAGTGTATATTTATTATCATATAGTGCATTATTACTATATAGTCTATGTAGAGATGTATTATAATGCAATGCATTATTACCCTATAGTGTATGTAGAGATGTATTATAATATAGTGCATTATTACTCTATAGTGTATGTAGAGATGTATTATAATATAGTGCATTATTACCCTATAGTGTATGCAGAGATTTATTATAATATAATGCATTATTACCCTATAGTGTAGGCAGAGATTAATTATAATATAATGCATTATTACCCCATAGTGTATGCAGAGATTAATTATAATATAATGCATTATTACTCTGTAGTGTATGTAGAGATTTATTATAATATAGTGCATTATTACCCTATAGTGTATGCAAAGATTTATTATAATATAGTGCATTATTACTCTATAAAGTGTATAGAAATTTATTAACGTATACTACATTATGACCCTATAGTGTATAAAATGATATTTATTATTATTATTATATAGTGCATTATTACCCTATAGTGTATAAAGAGTAGTTTTATATGGTGCATCATTAGCCTATAGTGTATAAAGATATGTATCATCATATTGTACATTATTACCCTATAGTGCATATAGAGATTTATTAATATATAGTGCATTTTTACCCTCTAGTGTGAATAGAGATTTATTAACGTATACTACATTATGACCCTATAGTGTATATAGATATTTATTATTATTATATAGTGCATTATTATTCTATAATGTATATAAAGATTTATTATCATAAAGTGCATTACCCTATAGTGTATATAGAGATGTATTATTATATAGCACATTGTTACCTTATAGTGTATATTTAGTTTTAATGTCATATAGTGTATTATTATCCTATAGTGGATATAGAGATTTATTATTATTTAGTGCATTAGTATCCCATAGTGTATATAGAGATTTTTTATTATATAGTGCATTATTACCCTATTGTGTATTTAGAGATGTATTTTTATGTAATGCAGTATTACCATATATTGTATATAGAGATTTATTATCATAAAGTGCATTATTATCCTATACTGTATAAAGAGATTTAATATTATATAGTGCATTATTATCCTACCCTGTATATAGAGATTTAATATTACATAGTGCATTATTACCATATATTGTATATAGAGATTTATTATCATATAGTGCATTATTATCCTATACTGTATATAGAGATTTAATATTATATAGTGCATTATTATCCTATACTGTATATAGAGATTTAATATTATATAGTGCGTAATTATCCTATAGCAGGGGTCAGCAGCCTTTGCACGACACTCAAGGCTGCCACAGACAAACAGACTCTGGCCTACCAGTGGGACTTCAGATATCTGCTAGTGCAAACCGAGTGGTGATTTCAGAACTGGAGTAAAGGAGCCCAGAGCAGCTATGCAGCTCCTGCCCTTGACCTGTACGTGGTCAGCCCTGTCCCCACTGGACCAGAAGGAAACCACCCACAGTACTAGATATACACAGAGCAGCAGAAGAGGAAGCCCCCCCACCATACATATGGTAGACTGTAGACTGCCTTATCGTACTGTAAGCAGTCAGGTCTCCAGGTAGATTGTCTCTTTGCACTGTAAGCAGTCAGGTCGCAAAGTAGACTGTCTTTTTCTACTGTAAGCAGTCAGCTCCCCAGGTAGACTGTCTCTTTGCATTATAAGCAGTCAGGTCCCAAAGTAGACTGTCTTTTTGTACTATACGCAGTCAGATCCCCAGGAAGACTGACTTTTTGCATTGTAAGCAGTCACATCTCCAGACAGACTGTGAAATTGTATTGTAAGCAGTCAGATCCCCAGGTAGACTGTCTCTTTGTAGTGTAAACAGTCAGGTTCCCAGGTAGACTGTCTATTTGTATTGTAAGCAGTCACGTCTCCAGATAGACTGTCTCATTGTACTGTAAGCAGTCAGATCCCCGGGTAAACTGTCTCTTTGTATTGTAAGCAGTGAGCTCCTAGGTAGACTGTTTCTTTGTATTGTAAGCAGTCAGGTCCCCAGGTAGACTGTCATTTTTGTACTGTAAGCAGTCAGCTCCCCAGGTAGACTGTCTCTTTTCTTCATAAGCAGTCATGTCCCAAGGTATACTGTCTCTTTACATAGTAAGCAGTCACATCTCCAGATACACTGTCTCATTGTACTGTAAGTAATCAGATCCCCAGGTAGATTGTCTCATTGTACTGTAAACAGTCAGGTCTCCAGGTAGACTCTCTCATTGTACTGTAATCAGTCATGTTCTCAGGTAGACTGAGTGTGTATACTGTGTGAGTAGTGTCTGTGCTGTGTAAGTGAGTGCATATACTGTTGACTGAGTGTTTGTACTGTGTGAGCTAGTGTCTATACCGTGTGCATGAGTGTATGTGCTGTGTGAGTATCTATACTATGTAAGTGAGTGAGTGTCTGTGCTGTGTAAGTGAGTGTCAATACTATGTGAGTGAGTCTCTATGCTGGGTGAGTAAGTATCTGCACTATGTGAGTAAGTGTCTGTGCTGTATGAGTGAGTGCCTGTACTTTATGAGTAAGTGTCTATACTGTACAAGTGTGTGAGTGTCTGCCCTGTGTGAGTGAGTGTTTAAACTGTGTGTGTGAGTGTCTATACTGTGCGAGTGAGTGAGTGAGTGAGTGGCTGTCTGTACTGTGTGAGTGAGTGAGTGTCTATATTGTGTGTGTGTGTGTGTGTGTGTGTGTATGTGTGGGTGAGTGTCTGTGCTCTATGAGTGAGTGCCTGTACTGTATGAGTAAATGTCTATACTGTGCAAGTGAGTGAGTATCTGTACTGTGTGATTGAGTGTTTATACTGTGCAAGTGAGTGTATGTAGTGTCCATAATGTGCGTTTGAGTGTCTGCCCTGTGTGAGTGAGTATTTAAACTGTATGAGTGAGTGTCTGTACTGCGTATGTGAGTGTCTATACTGTGCGAGTGGGTAAGTGAGTGGATGTCTGTACTGTGTGAGTGAGAGAGTGAGTGTGTATACTGTGTGTGAGGGTAAGTGCCTATACTGTATGAGTAAGTGTCTATACTGTGTAAGTGAGTGAGCATCTGTAATGTGTGAGTGAGTGTTTTTTACTGTGTATGTGAGTGCCTGTACTATGTGAAGAGTATCTATAGTATGTGTGTGTGTGTGAGTGAGTGAGCGAGTGAGTGAGCAAGTGAATGAGTGTCTCTAATGTGAGTGTCTGTACTGTGTGAATGAGTGAGTGAGTCTATTCTGTGTGAGTGAGTGAGTGAATATCTATACTGTGTGTGTGAGTGTCTGTGCTGTATGTGTGAGTGCCTGTACTGTGTTAGAGAGTGTATGTACTGTGTGAGTGAGTGTCTATACTGTGTGAGTTAGTGAGTGCCTCTACTGTGTGAGTAAAGGAGTGAGTGAGTGTTTGTACTGTGTGAATGAGTGAGTGAGTCTATACTGTGTGAGTGAGTGAGTGAATATCTATACTGTGTGTGTGAGTGTCTGTGCTGTATGTGTGCGTGCCTGTACTGTGTAAGTGAGTGTATGTACTGTGTGAGTGAGTGTCTATACTGTGTGAGTTAGTGAGTGTCTCTACTGTGTGAGTAAGGGAGTGAGTGAGTGTTTGCACTGTGTGAGTAAGTTTCTCTATTGTGTGAATGAGTGTTTTTACTGTGTGAATGAGTTTCTGTACTGTGTGAGTGAGTGAGTGTTTGTACCATGTGAGTGAGTTTCTATACTGTGTGAATGAGTGTTTATACTATGTAAGTTACTGTCTGTACTGTGTGAGTGAGTGTCTATACTGTGTGAGTGAGTGAGTGTCTCTACTGTGTAAGGGAGTGAGTGAGTGTTTGTACCGTGTGAGTAAGTTTCTATACTGTGTGCATGACTGTTTATACTGTGTGAGTGAGTTTCTGTACTGTGTGAGTGAGTGAGTGAGTGAGTGAGTGAGAGAGTGAGTGTTTGTACTGTGTCAGTGAGTTTCTATACTGTGTGAATGAGTGTTTATACTGGGTGAGTAAGTTTATGTACTGTGTGAGTGAGTGAGTGAATGAGTGTGTCTATACAGAGTGAGTGAAAATCTATACTGTGTGAGTGAGTGTCTCTACTGAGTTAGTGTTTATTCTGTGTATGTGAGTGAGTGTTTATACTGTATAAGTGAGTGAATGTCTATACGGTGTAAGTGTCTATACTGTGTGAGTGAGTGAGTGAGTAAATGTATATACTGTGTGATTGTCTATAGTGTGTGTGTGTGTGTGTGTGTATGTGTGAATGTCTATACTGTGTGAGTGAATGTATATACTGTGTGATTGTCTATAGTGTGTGTGTGTGTGTGTGTGTATGTCTATACTGTGTGAGTGAATGTATATACTGTGTGATTGTCTATAGTGTGTGTGTATGTGTGTGAATGTCTATACTGTGTGATTGTCTATAGTGTGTGTGTATGTCTATACTGTGTGAGTGAGTGTTTATACTGTGTAAGTTAGTGAGTGTCTGCACTGTGTAAGTGAGTGTTTATACTGTATGAGTGCCTCTACCGTGTAAGTAAATGTCTGTAATGTGTGAGTGAGTGATTGATTGATTGATTGATTGATTGTGAGTGAGTGAGTGTCTCTGCTGCGTGAGTAAGGGATTGAATGAGTGTCTGTACTATGTGAGTGTGATCAGAATATGATACAATAGATAACAGTGAGTTCAGAGAACCTGCTTTGCTGGGGGACATTATTTGAAGGGATTCTTGGGTTTGAGATGTGGTTGAGTTGATACTGTCAGTCTATTAATTGGAGACTGTATTATTCTATTCTCACCTGTAGGTGGCGTTTTACACACAGTAACTGGTAACAAACCCCAAGCAGCAGCAGCTCCTTTACTCCCCATTCATTAACAAGACTCCAGCAAGATTTACACATTGTATCAGATGTGTGTATCCTTGTGTAATGCTATCAGTTTATGTGAGTTCCATGCTTACCTGGGCTCTGGGCTCTGGGCTCTGGGCTCTGGGCTCTGCCAATGGGTGGCAGTTCCTCTGATGATTTAATGTGAGTCTTTCTGAGCTCCTTCTCCTGTGTTCTGACAGTCTGACAGCCTCCACCCCAAGGCTGCTCTCAGCCCCCACCTCCACTGTCTCTCTCACCAAATCTCTGACTCTCTCGTTCTGTCCCTTACTCTCTGAATCTCTCACTCTCTCAATAACTCTCCCTTTTATCACTTGCTCTCTGTCTGTCTCTTACTCCTGACTCCCTGACTATTGCTCTCTTTCTGTCTCTTATCCCAGACTCGCTTACCCTTGCTGTCTGTCTCTTACTCCCTGACACTCTGTCCCTGACTGTGTATACTGAGTGTGTTATATGACACCTTGGGATACACAGACTGAGTGTGGACACTGAGTGTGTTATATGACACCTTGGGATACACAGACTGAGTGTGTGTTATATGACACTGAGTGTGTTATATGACACCTTGGGATACACAGACTGAGTGTGGACACTGAGTGTGTTATATGACACCTTGGGATACACAGACTGAGTGTGGACACTGAGTGTGTTATATGACACCTTGGGATACACAGACTGAGTGTGGACACTGAGTGTGTTAAATGACACCTTGGGATACACAGACTGAGTGTGGACACTGAGTGTGTTATATGACACCTTGGGATACACAGACTGAGTGTGGACACTGAGTGTGTTATATGACACCTTGGGATACACAGACTGAGTGTGGACACTGAGTGTGTTATATGACACCTTGGGATACACAGACTGAGTGTGGACACTGAGTGTGTTAAATGACACCTTGGGATACACAGACTGAGTGTGGACACTGAGTGTGTTATATGACACCTTGGGATACACAGACTGAGTGTGGACACTGAGTGTGTTATATGACACCTTGGGATACACAGACTGAGTGTGGACACTGAGTGTGTTATATGACACCTTGGGATACACAGAGAGTGTGGACACTGAGTGTGTTATATGACACCTTGGGATACACAGACTGAGTGTGAACACTGAGTGTGTTATATAACAGTCTGGAATACACTGACCGAGTCTGTATACGGAGTGTGTTATATTACACCCTGGAATATATTGACTGAGGGTGTATACTGAGTGTGTTATATGACAGTCTGGAACACAGAGACTGAGTGTGTATACTGAGTGTGTTATATGACACCCTGGAATATATTGACTGAGGGTGTATACTGAGTGTGTTTGTGTATACTTAGTGTGTTATATAACAGCCTGGGACACACAGACTGAGTGTGTATACTGAATGTGTTATATGACAGCCTGGAACACACTGACTGAGTGTGTATAGCGAGTGTCTTATATGACAGCCTGGAGTACATTGACTGAGTGAGAATACTGAGTGTGCACACATAGCGTGTTTTGTGACAGCCTGGAATATATTGACTGAGTGTGTATAGTGAGTGTGTTATATGACACCCTGGAACACACAGACTGAGTGTGTATACGGAGCGTGTTATATGACAGCCTGGAATACACAGACTGAGTGTGTATACTGAGTGTGTTTTATGATAGCCTGGAACATACAGACTGAGTGTATACACTGAGCTTGTTATATGACAGTCTGGAACACACTGCCTGAGTGTGTATAGTGAGTGTCTGATATGACACCCTGGAATACACTGACTGAGTGTGTATACGGAGTGTGTAATATGACACCATGGAACACACAGACTGTGTGTGTATACTGACTCTGTTATATGACACCCTGGAACACGCAGACTGAGTGTGTATTTTGAGTGAGTTATATGACACCCTGGAATACACAGACTGAGTGTGTTATATGACACCCTCGAATATACAGACTGAGTGTGTATACTGACTGTGTTACATGACAGCCTGGAACACACAGACTGTGTATACTGACTGTGTTATATGACAGCCTAGAACACACAGACTGTGTATACTGACTGTGTTATATGACAGCCTAGAACACACAGACTGTGTATACTGACTGTGTTATATGACAGCCTGGAACACACAGACTGAGTGTGTATTTTGAGTGTGTTATATGACACCCTGGAATACACAGACTGAGTGTGTTATATGACACCCTCGAATATGCAGACTGAGTGTGTATACTGACTGTGTTATATGACAGCCTGGAACACGCAGACTGAGTGTGTGTACTCAATGTGTACAGTGAGTGTGTGTACACTGTGTGTGTATACTGAGTGTACAGCAGTATTTAGATTAGTGACAGCCCCATCCCTGCCACACACACAGAGGGAAGTAGAAGTTCTTCAGTAAATGCCCTGAGAGTGCAGCGCTGTGTACACTGTGGGTATTGAAGCATACTGTGTGCACAGCCTCACATGACGTGGGATACATTTTTTCAGGAACAAAGGATGAGGGAATGAAGAGAGAGAAGGGGTTGGCAGCGCTGATGAGATGTAGTGAAGGTGTACCCAGCCTGGCCCACCCACACCCAGCTCTTTCACTGCAGCCTGGGAGACTCTTCATCCAGCCATAGCTTCCTTCCACCGCCTGCCTGCCTGGCACAGTAAGTACCAATGCTGGGGGTAGCCTTGGGGGGTGGGGAGGGGGTCTGAATTCTGATCCCAGGATCCCAACAATAACCCTCACCTTTACCTGGAGAATCATTTAATCCATTCTTCAAACTTTTACAAAGAAATCAGCCAGAGTCCATGGATAGATAGATAGATAGATAGATAGATAAATAGATAGATAGATAGATAGACAGATGGAGCAGTTATTTAGGATTTTACTTTGCATCGATGTAACATTTGCTTAAATACTCAGTAACTTTTAGACACTTTTATAAAAACTATGCATTGTTTTAGTTTAGATTGAGCACAACTTTGTTATCAATTCATCCAAGAAATGTATTAGTAATATATTTACATTACTTGCTGTGTATCACACACACACACACCTGCATGCATAGCACACTCACACAGAGAAACCTGCATGCACACACACACACACACACACACACACACACACATACACAAACCTATATATAAAATATGCAAAAACAAACATACACACATGCTGCATACACATACAGGTGCACACATGCATGCATGTACAAGCAAACGCACAGAATTGCACACACACACACACACACACACACACATATACATAGACATATATACACACACAGGGGCATATATATAAACATATACACGTGTATTCATGTAGCACTGCTGTCACGGTGTATTTTCTGTATGCACATGGGTACAGGAGGGGGTGAATATTAAATGTTGAATATGCCACATGCTGCTGCTGCTACCTGCAGGCTAATGATGGCCATGGCCAGCGAGCTCCAGATGTGGCACAGACCCTGGCATGAGGCTGGTATAAGTTTGACATTCCTATAGTGGCAAGGGGGAGGGGAAGCAATATGCTTCCCTGTTATTTATTCATCCATCCAACCCTCCCTCCTTCCCTTTATCCATCCATCCCTGTATCCATCCCTCCCTCCATCCCTTTATTCATCCATCCACCCATGACTCCCTGTATCCATCCATCCATACATCCCTCCATCCCTTTATCCCTCCATCAATACTTCCTTTTATCCCCATCCCTCATTTTAACCATCCCTGTATCCCTCTATTCATCCTTTCTTTTATCCATCCATCCATCCCTGTATCCCTCTATCCATCCTTCCCTTTATCCATCCATCCCTTCATCCATCCATCCATCCATCCATCCCTGTTTCCCTCCTTCCCTCCCTTTATCCATCCATCATCCCCCCATCCCTCCCTCTCTTTACCCATCCATCCATCCATCCATCCCTCCAACCCTCCCTCACTATCTGGGTCCTCTATGTGTCTAGCTGAATGTGGGGGTGTCCAAGTTCCTTCTAAGACATATAGAGTTTTCTTCAGACATTAGCCAAGACAATATATAAAACTTCCACAGTCAGTGAACACATTGTATCTAATGACAGGACCTGCTTCACACAGTAATCTATATTATAACATGTTTATTATATGATGAAAAGAATGTTAGATATGTTTAACATAATAGATTCTATGACTTGATGTATAGAGTATACGGAATATGTGCCATAGTACGTATAGAGTGCAAGATGCGTTTATTGCATGGTTTTCAGAGAATGTATTTAATTCGGAATTATATACTTTTGGTATATGGAATATACATTCATTGTATGATGGATAGGGTGTAGAATAAGTTTGTTAAATTATGTAGTAAATCTTTATGCATGATTTATATGGGATAATATATATTTATTTAATATATTTAATATATATATATATATATATATATATATATATATATATATTTATTGCTGTATTTAATATATATTTATTCTATACTGTATATATTTTTTAAATAATGTATATAATAAATATTTATTATTTGATGTATAGAGGATATATTTATTACGTGATCTATATAATATATATTTATTTCATTATGAATACAATATATATTTATTCCATAATGTATATAATATATATTTATTCCATGATGAATATCATATATAATTATTCCATTATGTATGTAGTATATATTTATTTCATAATTAATATAATATATATTTATGACATGATGTATAAAACATTTATTTATCCCATACTGTATATAGTATATTTTTATACCATGATGTATATAATCTATTTATTTAATTATCTATACAATATATATTTAATCCACACTGTATATAGTATATATTCATTACATGATGTATACAATATATATTTATTAGATGACGTATAGAGAATAATTTATTAATTGTTGTATAGAGGTTTAAGAAGCATTCGTTAAATGATTCAGAGTGTAAATGTTTAATATATTATCTATTTACAGTATAATTAATGTTTATTACGTAGTGTACTGAGTTTAATATATATTTAGCACATGACGTATAAAATATATAATTATAACATGAAGGTCATTGAAATATCCCCTTATTGCAAAGTTTTTCTCAAAAATCTCACAAAATATCCTTAATAAACAACTAGGTTTCATATCTAATAATAATATACGGAATATAAAACGATAGATGAATCATGTTTAATTGATACATGAGATGCAGAGATATAACTTAGTATCACAGAATATTATTAAACCCATTTATGTCACATTGTAATCCTGGTAAATAATAATGTTTTATTTTCACAGGTAGAGATGATCAAACAGTGAATTTCTGTTTGTAACAATCTATGTCTGGATGTGAATTAGATGTTTGTAAATACACGATTTCCTTGTTTCCCTGCAGGATTATAGGTGTAAGACCTATTATATGCCTATTATATATTGTAAGACCTATTACACACCAGCAATCAAGGGGTCAAATCATGCTCCCTGTTTTGAAAATAATATTCTAATAATTAAAAATCATAAAAATAATTAAACTGATCATACAGAACAATGAACCCTTTCATTACCAGCAATCCTTTATGCATTATTTAATCATTATTAGATGGGTATACTTTATTTAGTCATTATTATATGAGTAATATATATATTTGATAATTATTATGCGAGTATCCTTATTGAGTCATTTTTATATGAACACGATTTATTTTATCATTTTTATTTGAACATGATTTATTTTATCATTATTGTATGAGCATCGTTTATTTAATAACAATTACACGTACGTGTTTTATTTAATGATCATTAGTTTAGCACGTTTTATTTAATAATTGTTGTAGGAGCACGCTTTTATTACACTATCTGTGTGTACATATATATCATCTGCATGATTATTTATGTATATTATCTTTATGAGTCTATATATAAATATTACCTGTATGAGTGCATGTATGTGTGTGTGTATATATATATACTACACTACTACAGATTATATATACATACACACACACACACACACACACAGACACATGTATATATAAGTTATCTGTAGTAGTGTGTATGTATATATATATATATATATATATATATACATATATATATATATACATCTGTATGATTGTATATATATATATATATATATGTATATATATAAATAATAATATATATCCCCATATCCCCCCATCCTGCAGACTGTATGGATCCCCCCTCAAGAAAGTAATCTCTCTCTGTATATAGTGCTGTCTCTTTCTCTCTGTATATAGTGATGTCTCTCTCTGTATAGTTATCTCTCTCTGTATATAGTGATGTCTTTCTCTGTATAGTGGTCTCTCTCTGTATATAATGCTGTCTCTTTCTCTCTGTATATAGTGGTGTCTCTATATATAGAGCTGTCTATCTCTCACTGTATAAAGTGCTCTCTCTCTCTCTCTATAGTGACGTTTCTCTCTGTATATTATGTCTATATTTTCTCTCTCTATTGGTTACTGGTTTCTTTATAGTGATATCTGACATCTCTCTCGGTATAGTAATAACTGATCTCTCTCTCTGTATAGTACTATCTGATCTCTCTCTGTATAGTGATATCTGACATCTCTCTCGGTATAGTGATAACTGATCTCTCTCTCTGTATAGTGATATCTGACATCTCTCTGTATAGTGAAATCTGACATCTCTCTCGGTATAGTGATAACTGATCTCTCTCTCTGTATAGTGATATCTGATCTCTCTCTGTATAGTAATATCTGACATCTCTCGCTATATAGTGATATCTGATCTCTCTCTGTATAGTGATATCTGATCTCTCTCTGTATAGTAATATCTGACATCTCTCGCTATATAGTGATATCTGATCTCTCTCTGTATAGTGATATCTGATCTCTCTCTGTATAGTAATATCTGACATCTCTCGCTATATAGTGATATCTGATCTCTCTCTGTGTATTGATATCTGATCTCTCTCTGTATAGTGATATTTGACATCTCTCTCTGTATAGTAATATCTGGTCTCTCTCTGTATAGTAATATCTGACATCTCTCGCTATATAGTGATATCTGATCTCTCTCTCTGTGTATTCATATCCGATCTCTCTCTGTATAGTGATATTTGACATCTCTCTCTGTATAGTGATATTTGACATCTCTCTCTGTGTAGTGATATCTGACATCTTTCTCTCTGTTTAGTGATATCTGATCTCTCTTTCTGTATAGTAATATCTGACATCTCTCGCTATATAGTGATATCTGATCTCTCTCTCTGTGTATTCATATCCGATCTCTCTCTGTATAGTGATATTTGACATTTCTCTCTGTATAGTGATATTTGACATCTCTCTCTGTATAGTGATATCTGACATCTTTCTCTCTGTTTAGTGATATCTGATCTCTCTTTCTGTATAGTAATATCTGATCTCTCTCTCTCTGTATAGTAATATCTGATCTCTCTCTGTATAGTAATATCTGACATCGCTCTACGTATAGTGATATATCTGACATCTCTCTCTGTATAGTAACATCTGATGTCTCTCTGTATAGTGATATCTGACATCTCTCTGTATATTACTATCTGATCTCTCTCTGTATAGGAATATCTGACATCTCTCTCTGTGAAGTGATATCTGAGCTCTCTCTGTAAAAGTAATATCTGACATTTCTCTCTGTATAGTGATATCTGATGTTTCTCTCTCTATAGTAACATCAGATTCCTCTCTGTATAGTGATCGATGTCTCTAAGACAAAGATGTCTGAAATCTCTCTCTGTATAGTGATATCTGACATCTCTCTCTGTATAGTGATATCTAATCTTTCTCTATCTCTCTATCTGTATAGTGATTTCTGATGTCTCTTTCTCTCTGTATAGTGATGTCTGATCTCTCTCTCTATAGAGAACTATATTTTATTTTCTCTCTAATTTGAAAAACTGTCTCACACTCCCAGCATGCTGTGCATTTTTGTGGGATCCATAGGCAGTGGCCTAAAAGTGAGCCTGGAATTTCTGTCCTGTATATATTTCCACACATAATTTGGGGAATAGTTTTCAACTAAATTCACTGCCTCTCAGGACTCAGCAGCTCCAGTTACCCCACACACACACACACATACATACCTTATCTATCACCTGTCCCCCTTATTCTCCCCATTACCAGTCTAATCTCTGCCACTCTCCCTCTCTGAATCCTATTCCGTTGCTCTCCTCTCTTATTCGCCTTCACTCCCAATATATTGTTTGTTCCCCTGTATTCCCCTCTTCAATATATGCTCCCTGCTCCCTCTTTCCCCATTCCCTGTCTATTCTCTCCCTCCATTCCCTATCTATCTTCTGCCCTTATCTACCCCCTCATTATTATCTATTCTTCCAACTCTTTCTCTTCCTATGTATTCTCTCCCTATTTCCTATCTATACCCCCATTCTCTCTCTATTCTCTGCCCCCTCTTCCCCATTCCCTATCAATTCTTGCTCTCCCCTATTCCCTATCTATTATTTATCTCCCATTCCTTATCTATTCTCTCCCCCATTCTCTATCTATTCTCTCTCCCCCTCCTCCCTATATTCTCCCCCCATTCTCTCTCTATTCGCTCTCCCCCCTTTTATTCTCTCCCCATTCTCTATCTATTCTCTCTCCTCCATTCTCTATCTATTCTCTCTCCCCTCTTCCCCCATATATTCTCTCCCCATTCTCTATCTATTCTCTCTCCCCATTCCTATCTATTATCTCTCCCCCCTCTTCCCCATATATTCTCTTCCCCCATTCTCTACCTATTCTCTCTCCCCCTTATTCCCCAAATATTATCTCTCCCCCATTCCCTATCTATTCTCTCTCTCCACATTCCCTATCTGTACTCTCCCCCCATTCCCTATCTATTCTGTCCCCCTATTCCCTTTTTATTTTCTCTCTCCTCCCTCTTCCCCACCTATTCTCCCCCTCATTCTCTATCTATTCTCTCTCCCCCTATACCCCATCTATTCTTCCCCCCCATTCCCTATCTTTTCTCTCTCATCCATTCCCTATCTATTCTCTCTCCCCTCTTCCCCATCTATCTCTCCCCATTCTCTATCTATTCTCTCTCCCTGTATACCCCATCTATTCTTCCCCCATTCCTATCTTTTCTCTCTCATCCATTCCTATCTATTCTCTCTCCTCTTCCCATCTATTCTCTCCCCATTCTCTATCATTCTCCCCATTCCCCATATATTCTCTCTCCCCCATTCCCTATCTATTCTCTCTCCCCATTCCTTATTTATTCTCTACCCCTCCATTCCCTACCTATTCTCCCCCCCATTTCCTACCTATTATCTCTCCTCCATTCCCTATCTATTCTGTCCCCCATCCCCTTTTTATTTTCTCTCTACCCCTCCATTCCTTATCTATTCTCATCCCCAATTCCCTATCTATTACCTTTCTCTCCCCCATTCCCTATCTATTACCTTTCTCTCCCCATTCCCTATCTATTACCTTTCTCTCCCCATTCCCTATCTATTACCTTTCTCTCCCCCCCATTCCCTATCTATTTACCTTTCTCCCCCATTCCCTATCTATAACCTTTCTCTCCCCATTCCCTATCTATAACCTTTCTCTCCCCATTACCTATCTTCTCTGCCCCCCTCTCTCCCTTTTCAAATCTATTCGGTTCCCTAATTCCCTATCTATTCTCTCTCCCCCCATTCCCTATCTATTACCTTTCTCCCCATTACCTATCTATAACCTTTCTCTCCCCATTACCTATCTTCTCTGCCCCCTCTCTCTCCATTTTCAAATCTATTCTGCTCCCCAATTCCCTATCTATTCTCTCTCCCCGTTGCCAATCTATTCTCTCTCCCCCCATTCCCTATCTATTCTCTGCCCCCTCTCTCCCCCTCTCTCACTGGTTGGGAGGGGATGCCTTCCTCCTCCTCTTTCTTCAGATCAATGCCCTGGCCACTCACTTTCTGATGTTGCACGACGGGAAATGCTTAGAATACTTACGACATGGCCGCAGATATTGACTGCCAAGTGTGACAGCCCCCAGGAGAGACCCCCAGCACCCCTCAAACTGAGTTCCAGCTCAGAGCCCAGAGTCCCCCTTCATACCCCCCACCTCCAAACTTCTGACAACGAGCCGGATTCCGGGGACCCTGCCTGCTGCTGCACACCCACACTTTATTGGGGTCTCCTTGGGATTGCTGGTGTTGATCCATGAGTGACCCCTGATTTATAGGAAGCTCCCCCCGCAGGATCTCCCAGTGCCTGCTGTGAGAGGTAACTAGGGGCAGGAGGGGAACCACACGTCCTAAATCCTGCAGTTTTATGGTAGAACCTGTTGTTTATATATCAGAACCTGTTGTTTATATATCAGAACCTGTTGTTTATATATTAGAACCTGTTGTTTATGTATTAGAACCTGTTGTTTATCTATAAGAACCCGATGTATCTGTTTGTTCTCTTTGGATACACTTTGTTACTGTGGCAGTTGAGGTGTTCGATCGTGGTTTGGGTTGGGGGCTCAGCTCTGCTGAGATGGCTCTGAGCGTTTAACCCTTCGTTGCCCCGAGATTCCCTCTGAGCGTCATTCTGGAGCCCCCTTTGCCCCCACTTCCAGTCTGCAAGGGGTTAAAGTGGCCCTGTATTTCGTTCAAATGTGACAAATACAGAGTCTATCCATGTGGCTGACAGAACCGGCAGGGGAGGGGTTATGTTATATCTGATTTATTACCACCATATAATTGTAAAACGCTGGTACCAGAACCAGATTTTATATTTTTTAATCCTGTAGCCATCATATTGTGTCTGTCAGAGCAGGGTTAAACTTCACACACACTCTGCCTATAAATCTCAGCCATCCCATTAATACAGAGTACTGGCAGCTGCACACAGTCAGAAGCCTTCTCCAGCACTGCAAGGGTTACAGAGCTCTTTGCCTCTATGTTGGCTGCCTGCACTGGCACAAAGAGGAGTCCCTGCTGCTGGGTGTAGTCCAGACAGACCCCTGCTTTCAGGCAGACAAGTGTATCCCAGCATTTCCTTATAGCTCAGCCTGTCAAAGCACCACAGCCAGCACACAAGGTGTTAATATAACACACCCTCCTGGTCCAGCAATAACACCTATGAGTATATTAAATGCCCACCCCTGCTGTATGGTGGGGGCACACTGGCAGGGTTTCCTAAGTTCTGCTCAAAAACATGAGTTTGACATTCTTTTTCTGGGCACACCAACCCTCCATCTCTCCTTCCCCTTCTCCTGCTGTTAGTGCCCCTTTACCCCACATCAGTTGCACATTTTCAAAAAATGACCCCAAACTTCTAATGAGCAATGAATGCAGCTCAACAATCTCCCAGTGGAATGTCTCCATCTGTCCACTAGGGGGAGTAAAGCTGTGCCTTTTAGCTGTGCAGGGCAATCTTTGCAGGCAGGTTGGATAAAGTTATAGACAAAAAGTTTCAGACATTTCACACCCCAAATGACATGATAAAAAAAAAAAAAAAAACAGAAAGGAAAGAGCGATTCTCTCTGTGTGTAATGTGTGTGGAGCCAGGGGAAGGCTGCTCAGGATGGCGCAGTAATTTGGATCCTATCCCTGTCTTGTGCTTCTAGTGCAGGCCATGAAAACTGACCTTTAAAGAATGCTTAACCCATAAATTGTAACAAACCCTCCTCCTGGAGGCCGCGCCTGACAATACACAGCCTGGACAATCACCCCAATCCGGACAATCACCCTCACTGGGGGTGCTCAGCCTGGACAATCGCCTTAACTAGGACACCCTGACCAGGGGGTACCCCGGCTGGACTAATACCCCACCCAGAGGGCTTCCCAACCCGGACAGTTACCCTGACCAGGTGGACCCCAACTCGGACAATCATCCTGACCAGGTGCACCTCAGCTTGGAAAATCGCTGTGACCAGGGGACCCAGCCCGACCAGGGGACCCAGCCCGGACAGTTACCGCGACCAGGGACACCCCAACCTAAGCAATCAACCTGACCAGGGGTACCCCAGCTCGGACAATCAATCTGAATAGGGGCACAAAAACCTAGACAACCACCCTGACTAGGGGTGCCTGAGCCTGGACAATCACCCTGACCAGGGGCACCCCAAACAGGATATTCCCATTGACCAAGGGCACCCCAACCCTAGACAATCACCCAAACCATCAGTGTCTAGCTGAAAAGTCGCACTGACCAAGAGCACCCCAACCAGGGGACACCGTTCTGGAGAATCACCCTGACCACAGGCACTTAGTCTGGACCACCACCCTGAGCAGGGGGAAACACACAGCAAAGTAAGTTCTGCCACCTTCACGGACCTTTAATTCTCCGATAGAACACTTTAACCCCTACAATACACACGACAAGCCAAATTTGTCATAACAGGAAGAAAATAGCTAAAATAGTATATTTTCACAAACACACACACACACATGTACACACACATTCATAGATTGTATCACTTACATAATATTTTTTTTAATCTCTTTAAATGGTTAATATTAGATTTGATATATGGCACAGCCACATGCAATTATTGTTCTGTAATATCAATCCATTTGTTTATATATATATATGTAATAAAGATTTTTCACTAGTGACAAAGATAATGTGTGTATATAGCTTTCAGTTTACTGATTTAGATTTAGAGATTTTAAGTGAAATAATAAAAGTGTAGCATAGGACAGGGTACATATTTCCCTAATCGTTTAATGCCCACTGATTCTCCTTGGCCTGTGTGCCATATTCTTGGAGCAGACATGGGGGGGTCACATGAAACTGGTGCTCCCTTTTTTGTACTTCATGTACGGAAACTATCCCTGTGTCTCTGTATCTTTGTTGTTCAATCTCTATAAATATAGCCGAGGAGCAGACTTTGTAATTAATCACTAATCCTTTCTTCTAAAGGGTGTGTAATGGGAATATGTTTGATTACTATAGCCGCATGCAGAGTAACGCAGTATTAATTAGACATCTTTCTTACATTTTCTATACGTATACAGTCGTATAGCCACGTTCACTATTTGTGTGTGTTTACATAACCTTATGCAAACACACTGGCATTCACATAAGGAATATATGTTATATAGTTTATATATTCAATAGTTTTTTTTTATGTAGAAAAGTTCAAATAAAACAATATATTTTGGCAAATCAGATATTGATCAACAATCTAAGCATGTCCTTTGCAAAATGTCAAATAGTCGGTGTATAAAAGATGCTACCGGTATGTAAAATGCAGACTGATGTATTTAGTGATGTAAATGTTGTTCTTAAAAAAATAAAATACATTTTTTTAAAAAGATGTTTATTTTGCCTTTTCGAAAATTTCAATATGACGCTGATTTCCCTTACTATTTAAGGAATCTTTTAGACTTTGCTAAATAGATTTAAGGAATTCTAAAATAACATTAAAATTAGTGCTTTAGGAATTTGATTTGTCTGTAAATGTGAAATGATTATCTGTGGTTTGTACTGACAGTACATACTGATGTTGAATGCATTTATTCGAGTGATAGGATAGAGGGCAATTAGCTGCTAGCCGGTGATATATCTGGTTTCTGTGTCTGTATTGGAAGGTTTTGCAGGGTTTTTAAGGACAATGTGGAAAACAGCTATGTGCTATAGAGGATATAGGATGCTTCGTATGTGTATATCAGACACGTCTGACAGTAGTTATATTTGTGTGTTTCTCATGACTGCCTGAAGATAAGAGATTAATTTCATTCTTGGGGTGTTTCCTAAATTATAAACAGTGAAAACTTTTGAGATAAAAGAAAAGGCATCTTGTCCCCGTCTGATAAGATATTTATTGTATATTAATTTATACTCCCCTGAATTAAATTAACTGACACAATAACATTTAGAATATTGAAAATCATTGTATTTATTTTTTAAATGTCTATATATTTGTTTAAGATTGCCAGTAGCTCTTAGGTCTAAAAATGTTGATTTTGACATTAAATTTAGAGCAACTGATAGCGTGAAATTTCATCCATTAAAAAAGTATGTATATATATAACTAAATATGTGTTATATATAAGTGCACATCTATATATGTTTTTTCATATATTTTTATGTACGCACAGTAATATAAAATATAGATACATATTTTTCCATAAACACTGTCAACCACTATGCATCAGAATATATCTTGATTTATTTTATATATATATAAAATAATATATATTTAATATATTTTGCCTTAGGCATAAGTACTTGCTCATATTAAAAAAAAGGATTACAGATGATAATATTGTTCTTCATCTATTTTTTTTTATTAGTTTTTAAAAATAAAAAAAATAAAATAAATTAAAAAATCTTATTTTTAGGCCGGTTTAACTCTTCGAAAGCCGAAGAGGCGTGTCATTCAATTCTTCTTTCGGTCGAAGTAACACAACACATCCCAGAATACCCTAAAGCCTTCCTTCCAAAACGCTGCGAGTTACAATAAATTCTTGTGTTAAGTGAGAAAAGCTGGTGGTAAAATAATACTTTGACTTGTCCGTGTGTTGGGCGAAGCTGATCTCGTAATGGCATTTTGTTTTGAACAGTTGCTGCACTTGAAGTCTCCTCATAAGGCAAGGTGGCACTCAGACTGAAAGAAGGTTCAAAATGCCACATTTATAATTAGCCTGCCAATTCAGCACATTGTATCTATTGCTATACTGGGATATAGTTCTGCTCCCTGATCCTTTCAATAGGCTGTATTCAGAATTAGCCAATTCAACTCCTCAAACTGTGGAATCAAATTTAGAATAGGCAGGGAGCGAAGGAACAAAGGTTTATGTTTAGAGGAGGGGGAGGAAGATAAAACAAAACAAATAATGGAAAATGAAAGAAAATTTGTGCCCCCATAAACATAATAGGGTTTATTAAATCCCTCCCCACCCCCCCAAAAAAATGCAAAATCAGAAAGTATTTGCAACCCACCTAACATGTTGCAGCCAGGGAGTAGGGTTCAGTAGAGGCCTACAGACCCCCCTCCCCCCCGCCGTGCGTCACTGGTCGGTGTTTGTCTGTTGCCGTACCTGTGCACACCTGTTAACCGTTATAATTGAGCACGGTGTATGGTGTAACGAGTAGGGTTTATCGCAGTGATGAAAAGCTGTCACTTACTGCATTTACCTCTTTAATTGTAGTGAAGTACTTTTTATGTTTGTTTTTTTTTGCTCTGGCAAATTGGCAGCAGGAACGAGAGTTATTTTAGGTTAAAATAAATTCTCCTTTCCTTTTATTTTGGACTCTGGTTAGTAAGAGATATAATAGCCATCAGGAGTGGAATTTGGAGCAATCCCTACACTGCACGAAAACCCCTTTGAATCACGTAGAGCATAATGCTATAGACGCTAGCAGTGTGTCGCAATGTCTAGATTTAACGCAAACCTTCGGTTCATAATATTTCTTCTTAACACAAGGACACGCCGATCCCAGTGCCACTGACTGCCAGGAATTAACGATACAGTTGTAAATGTGTTCCCTGTATCGTAGAGCAATTACATTAATTTCTTAACAGCAATTTCTGATTCTGCATTTTCCCGGGCAAAGAATAATGTTTCGATTTTCTGGAATGGAACCCGAAAACCTGGTCTGATTTTAACTCTTTAAATCCTACGTTGGGGTGAGTGATGCAATCTCCTCAGGGGCAGAAAGGGTTAAAGGCTGGCATCTGCGTTTGGCTAACAGATCTGAAGTTATCATATTTAATCTGTGTGGAAAGCTGTTAACCCTTTCACTGGCAAAGGAGCCTTATTTCTGGTCTCGATGATTGCAAGGCTGTTGAAAAAGAAAAAGTCAACAGTAAAAACTGTTTATTAGAATTGATACATTTCTATTCAAGGTGTGGAACTCTATTTTTGTTTGTAAAATAAGGTTTCTGCATGATTCAGTATTTTATTCGAGACATTTTATCATGTAAAATCAAGGGTAGCGTGTTTATTCAGTTTTACTTTGCGTTCATTTTGGAATCTGTATGCGATGCTTTGAGATAAGTGCTCTGCGGTGCCTATAAATCCCTATGCTGGTTCCTGACTCCTAAAGCTCGGGCTTCAGATAGCAGATGATCCCATACAAGAATATGGAATGTCCGAATTAGTAGCAGTGGATAGTAAATAAGCTGAGGTTATCACTGCAAAACCTGAGCATTATTACAGCGATACCGTTGAGAATTATTCGTCAGAATCTGCTGGAATTCTTTCTAATCATTGTTTTATGTTTAGTTGTCCACCGATTGGACGATATTCATAATTAGCCGTCTTTCAGTAACATTGTATGCTGTATAGGTTTATAGTTCAACAAACTATTTTGTAATCATTTTATTTACGTATGTTATTGGACCAAGTGTTTGATTTTTTAAAATGTAGTTTCTAGCTCGAGATGAATAAAATTCTCAGTAAATAGAAACCCGCGTTAAGAGGAATGATTAAGTCATGTGATGTAGCCGTTAGTTTGTATGTAACGGGCCTGTATTTGGACCCGACTCTAAATGCATAACAATATATTAATTATTACAGATATTTTAACATACTGAACACACTGAACCGAAGGGGTACTTTCTTCTGCTTTGGTGTTCAATTTGAGACCCGGGTTTGCTTAATATAGAATGGTATTACAATTTAACTTACTTTGGACTGTAAGATGTGCTACGAATATCTCTCATCTTTTAATTTGTCATGTTATATTGCATTTTTGTATAGACAGACAGACAGATAGACAGACATACAGATAGATAGATAGATAGATACAGTATAGACAGATAGATAGATAGATAGATAGATAGATACAGTATAGACAGATAGATAGATAAATAGATAGTGTTGAACGTAGCTTTGATTGATGCAGAGATACAGAGATAGATCAACAGACCGACGGATAGATACAAAAATAAAGTGATTGACAGTTTGATACACAGATGAGAACGATTGATGCGGAAAGGTAGAATGACTGATTAATGGATTGATAGAGAAATATAACCTGATCACAGATTGACAGATTGATAGAGACAGGAGATGAAAAGATGCATAGACAGATAGAAATCAACATAAAGACTGATAAAGAGATAGATAGATAGATAGATAGATAGACAGACCGATAGATACATACATACAGATAGAAATCACATAAAGACCATAGATAAATAGAAAGATAAATAATCAAAAAGATAGACAGACAGACAGACAGACAGATAGATAGATAGATAGATAGAGAGAGAGATAAATAGAGGGATGGATAGATAGATAGATAGATAGATAGATTAGATAGATAGATAGAAAGATAGAAAGATAGATAGATAGATAGATAGATAGATAGATAGATAGATTAGATAGATAGATAGATAGATAGATAGATAGATAGATAGATGTTCAATGATTTTCAAACAGTTCCCAAGACTAGAATCCAGTGGAAAAATAAGACAAAGTAGAATAGGAAGAAAATATATCAAGAATTATGTAAATAATGAAATTCGAGCAGTAAAATTAAAGGACTGTGTTTGGGCTACAAACCATCGTTACGTCGTGTTTACAAACACAGTTTGGGCCGGCACATTGATGATTTGTTAAGGAATTGGGGTTGTTTGTTGGTTCACGGCAAGCAGCAGTTAGTGGTCAGACAGTGTGTGCTGAGCAGCATACACAACTCAAATGCAAAAAAATACAATAAAAGCCTATGATGGATTCCCAGCTCCTGTATATTCTGATGGCAAAAATGTCTTGTTCTGATATTAGTCGCAGTTTTCTGCTCCCGTGTCAGTTCATCTGAAGGTTTTATTGGGCTTGTTTAACTTTATTACACATTCCTGGAAGCCTGTTCTATAAAGAAAGATCACCAACAATGTTGCCTGCAGCAATTGGTAAAACGATTAGCCCTTGTTAATATCTAAATAAAATATAAAGTGCAGTCTGTGCCAGAAACAGCCAGATTAACCCTTTCACTCCCTGACACATTGCCCTGCCGTGCAAACTGGAGGTTATCTCTCTGAATCAATGTGACATAAAACTGAAATGACTACAATTCCCCAAACTGTCTGAGACTGATCAGAATTGCGGTATATAATAGAATGTCAGTGTAGCTAGTGTAGTCAGTGTCATTAAACAGCTTGATGTGTCCCTCATACTGCTCTGACGCAGGGATCGTTCATTACCAGCGCACACATCACACAGTGTCAAGGGTAACTGGATTTAACCCTTTATCTCCTATTGCTTTCCCTTTTCCCTGCACAACGTGATGTTTAAAGCAAGCGCCAAATCATTCTCTCAGTTTGTTTGTGGGGTTTGACGGAGATAGCGACCTGAGTGAAGACAACGCTGCGTCGGGACGTAATTACATTTACAGCGTTCACCTCAGATAGAAAGCCACAACCTGTGTTACTTATTAAGCAAAACGGTTCCAAGTTTGTAAACTGCTAAATGTTCCGCAATCACCATGGGAACCTCCTAAATTTGACGCTTCAACCTCTGAATGGAGGCCATGCTTCTAGCTTTTCATTTTTTTGATATTACAATTCACCTTCTGTTTTCCCAAATTAGTGATAAGTAGAACATAAATGAGTCAGCACAGGTTTTATTTTTCTGTATTTTTTTCTGGCCTAACTTTTTATATTAGGGACGTCCACCCCCTCAAGGTTTTATGAAACATTTTGCCTTTAAATCCTTTCACAATAACTTATATAATGGGGCACAGATTCAGCCAGTCCTCCCCATCACACTTACCAATGTAATGGGGCACAGATTCAGGCAAGGCTCCCCGTCATGATAACTTATATAATGGGGCACATTTAGCTAGCACTCATGTTCACTAATAAAGGGGGCACATATTCAACTAGTCCCCCGTCATGATAACTTATATAATGGGGCACAGATTTAGCTAGCAGTCATGTTCACTAATAAAGGCGGCAGAGATTCAGCTAGACCCCGGTCACAATACCTTATATAATGGGGCATAGATTCAGCTAGCCCCCCCCCCAACCATGCCCCCCTCCAACCCCCTAGTCAGGATAACGTGTAAAATCAGTAGTGATTCTGGTGACCATAGTGTCCCTTTAAAGGACCACTCTAGGCACCCAGACCACTTCAGCTTAATGAAGTGGTCTGGGTGCCAGGTCCCTCTAGGATTAACCCATTTTTTTTTATATAAACATTGCAGCTTCCTTGTTGTAAATGGAGACCAGAGGCTCAGGGCGCCCCCCTTCCATTCAGGATCTTTGATTAGCTGGGAATGTTGAATGCCCCCAATGCCCGCAGGAAGTGAAGGTTATAATAAAATACTGCAGAACAGGTTTAGAAATCTTTTGGGGTAGATTATGTTACGGTAGGATTGCCACCTTTCTTTGAAAGAAAAAAATTGTCCATGCTCAATTGTATAATCAATTATTATAAAATACATTTGGAAGGGCCTGGTTTTGCTGTATAGAGGGATTGCGCTGCAGTTTGGGGAAATATAGGACTGAGGAACCTACCCTGAGTGTTTATTCAATAGTGAGTAAACTGTGTGTATAGAAGTGTGTCATTATGTTTATACTGTGTGTGTTTAGCAGTGTGTGTCATTGTGTGTAAACTGTGTGTAGCAGCTTGTCATTGTGCAAATACAGAGTGTGTTTAGCAGTGTGTCATTATGTTTATACTGTGTGTGTTTAACAGTGTGTCATTATGTTTAGCCTGTGTGTGTGTTTAGCAGTGTGTGCCATTGTGTTGATACTGTGTGCATTTAGCAGTTTGTGTCATTGTGTGTATACTGCGTGTTTAGCAGTGTGTCATAGTGTGGATAATATGTGTTTTTAGTAGTGTGTATTCTGTGTGTACAGCAGTGTGTAATTGTGTGAATAATGTGTGTTTAGCAGTGTGTGTCATTGTGTGTATACTGTGTGTGCAGCATTGTGTGTATAATGTGTGTGTGTGTTGCAGTGTGTGTCATTGTGTGTATACTTTGTGTAGCAGTGTGTGTCATTGTGTGTATACTATGTGCAGCAGTATGTCATTGTGTGTATACTGTGTGTGTGTGGCAGTGTGTGTCATTGTGTGTATACTCAGTGGTGTATTTTAAAATGGTGCTGCCCTAGGCATGACAGATCTCGGGCACCCCCTAATTTAAATTTGCCCGTCCCTTCCTGCCAAGGCCACACCTCTTCCTGTTAACTAACACACATTTTGACTAACAGACACACACTCACGGCCAGCACACACTTATGCACTCACTGATTTGACACAATCTGACAGACACATACATAGAATCATTCAGGCACACACTGACAGACACATACACTCACTCAAAAACACACATAGGCACTGACAGACACACCCACTTACTGACAGACACACACAATCACTCAGAAACACACATTCACTGACAGACAGACACAAACTTACTGACAGACACACACACTCACACAATGACACACACATTCACTGACACACACACACTCACTCATTGACAGACACACACACTCACTGACAGGTCCACACACACACACACACACACATTCATTCACTGACACACACTCACAATCACTGACACACACACACTCATTCACATTCACTGACACACTCACTCACTGACACACACACACTTACTTTCACTGACACACACACTCACTCACTCACATTCACTCGACTTTTCGAAGAGCTGGGTGGATTTTTCACCTGGGGTCCAGTGGGTCTGCTGGGCAGGAAGGAGGGCAGAAGTGCGTGCAGACGGGTGGGCGGATGTGCATGCAGGCGAGCGGGCAGACATGCATGCATGCAGGCATCACTGCGGGTCGCGCGAGGGAGCTGAGCAGGGGAGCTCACGGGAAGTGCTCTCTCGCCGCCCGCGAAACAACTGGTTATAAATTCTGTGTGTAGCAGTGGGTCATTGTGTGTTTACTATGTGTTGCAGTGTGTCATTGTGTGTGTGTCATTGTGTTATTGTGTCATTATGTGTTTGGTAGTGTGTGTGTCATTATGTGTATACTGTGTCCAGCAGTATGTCATTGTGTGTATACTGTGTGTGTAGCAGTGTGTGTCATTGTGTGTGTGTAGCAGTGTGTTATGTATATACTGTGTGTTTCAGTGTGTCATTGTGTGTTTAGCAATGTGTGTCATTGTGTGTATACTGTGTGTGTGTCATTTTGTGTATACTGTGTATGTAGTTGTGTATGTCATTGTGTGTATACTGTGTGTAGCATTGTGTCATTTTGTGTATACTGTGTGTGTCTAGCAGTGTGTTGTTGTGTGCATACTGTGTGTGTAGCAGTGTGTTATTGTGTATATACTGTGTGTAGAGGTGTATCATTGTGTGTATAAATTGTGTGTGTAGCAGTGGGTCATTGTGTGGGTATACTGTTTGTGTTGCAGTGTGTCGTGTGTATCATTGTATCATTGTGTGTTTGGTAGTGTGTGTCATTGTGTATCTACTCTGTCTGTTTAGCAGTGTGTGCCATTGTGCGCATACTGTGTGTGTATCAATGTGTCATTGTGTGTATACTCTGTCTGAGTGGGGGGTGTTGTGTGTATATAGTGGCAAATGCCCCTGCCATGTATACTAAGTTGCCATACAGAGATCACTGTGTTCAGTCTGAGGGGGCGGTGCCCTGCAGAGAGCGCTGTGTTCAGTCTGAGGGGGCGGTGCCATGCAGAGATCACTGTGTTCAGTCTGAGGGGGTGGTGCCATGCAGAGAGCGCTGTGTGGTCCCAGTTTATAGTTACACAGCTCACTGCTGTAGATTCTGTACAAATAAACAATGTGTCTGTGTCAGGATCTGGCCAAATGGCTCCACCGTGAATTACTTGATATTAGGTAAGTTATTAATGGAAAACAATGAGTTTGGTGTTTTCTACTAAGAGATATATGTAATGTGCGAAATAATAATTGTCAGCCCAACCAAAAATTAGTGGAGACTTGTTTATATCTCTGATCCCTGACAAATGGTTATTGATTATATTATAATGTATAACTACATTTAATAAATATTTATATTATATGTGTCTATTTTTCGATATATAAATATACATACACAAACACATGCACCCCCTTATACAAACACAGTATATAAAGTAGCAATGATGGTGAATCGTGTCACTACCTATTGATCTATCTATATATCTATTTGTAGTTTGATTATTATTATTATTATAAATTTTATTGGTATTTATATAGCGCCAATTAATTCCGCAGCGCTTTACAATCTTATGTAAGCGGGAAATTTTACAATAAATTAGACAATTAGACAGTGACATAGGAACAATAGGTAGATGAGGAGCCTGCTCAAACGAGCTTACAGTCTAGAGCAGGCATAGGCAACCTTAGGCACTACAGATGTTTTTGACTACACCTCCCATGATGCTTTGCCAGCATTATGGGCGTAAGAGCATTATGGGGGATGTAGTCCACAAAATCTGGAGTGCCAAAGGTTGCCTACCCCTGGTCTAGAGTATTGATTTGTCTCTCTTGGTCTATAGATAAATAGATAGATAGATAGATAGATAGATAGATAGATAGATTTTAATTGTTTACTCCTGAAGTGTTCGAGAAAGGGGGAATAGATTAAATTTCTTTGGTTGATAAATTTGAGTGGTGATCATGTTAACTCTTTGCGATCTGTGCACGGCATACCTGTATAAATCGAGGGAAACACTAAGCATGCATTATGCAATTCACAGATGAAATTGTTACATAAAAAAATACTTTTTTGACTCGGTACCAGCTGGTACCAGCGCGGACAGCGAAACGATTCCTGTTTTTTGCTGTATTATCAGAGAGCGCCGTACTCAGCGTATCGCGCACAATGTCTTATTACAGGCGGAGAAAAAAACACCTTAGATAGATTAGCCCAGGAGACCATGGCTTCCGAATAAAAACATTCCAGCGGATCAGCTGCTGGTTTTGAAGTGTGGATGTCTTTGTGAGGTTTCATATCAGGCAGAGACAGGTACCGGGGCTGATAAAGACCAGATACCTTGCAGGGAACGATTTACAGATGACTGAGAGAATCAGCTCACATTCTTCAACCCTTTCACTAGATCCAACTTCTCCATCTCTAAAACCAACGACAGATCTAGGATAGTCAACCTGACACCGCACTACATTTCCCATGATGCCCAGCTAGCCTTTAAGTCCAGGTTAGCCATTGCTGCCCTAATATACACTAAATAAATCTTAATTAGTCTGACTACATTTACCTGTGAACAGTGAATATGTAATCAGCTTGCAAAATATAATACAGAATAGCAGGGGGAGTTTGAACTATTTTTCTTACAACTTGTAATGCTCTGTTATATAAAGGGATAACTCTCATAGTAATGTCATGCTTTGTCACGTAAGGGGTTAACTCTCGTAGTGATGGCATGCTCTGTCACGTGAAGGGTTAACTCTGTTAGTAATGTAATGCTCCATCACATAAAGTGTTAGCTGTCTTAAGAATGGAACGTTGTGTCACGCAAAGGGTTAACTCTCTTAGTGATGGCATGCTCGGTCACATAAAGGGTTAACTCTCTTAGTGATGGCATGCCTTGTCACATAAAGGGTTAAATCTCTTAGTGATGGTGTGCTCTGTCACATAAAGATTTAACTCTCTTTGTGATGGCATGCTCTGTCACATAAAGGGTTAAACTCTCTTAGCAATGTAATGATCTGTCACGTAAAGGGTTAATTCTCTTAGTGATGACATGCTCTGTCACGTAAAGGGTAAACTCTCATAGTAATGGCATACTCTGTCATGTAAATGGTAAACTCTCTTAGTAATGTAATGCTCTGTCACATAAAGGGTTAACTCTCTTAGCAATGTCATGCTCTGTCACGCAAAGGGTTAACTCTCTTAGTGATGGCATGCTCGGTCACATAAAGGGTTAATTCTTTTAGTGATGGCATGCTCTGTCACGTAACGGGTTAACTCTCTTAGTAATGTAATGCTCTGCCACATAAAGGGTAAACTCTCTTAGTAATGTCATGCTCTGTAATGTAAAGGGTTAACTCTCTTTGTAATGTAATGCTCTGTCACGTAAAGGGTTAATTCTCTTAGTGATGGCATGCTCTGTCACGTAAAGTGTTAATTCTCTTAGTAATGTCATGCTCTGTCACATAAAGGATTACCTTTCTTAGTAATGTCATGCTCTATCACGTAAAGGGTTAACTCTCTTAGTAATGTCATGCTCTATCAAGTAAAGGGTTAACTCTTAACAATGTAATGCTCTGTCACGTACAAGGTTAATTCTCTTAGTGATGGCATGCTCTGTCACGTAAAGGGTTAATTCTCTTAGTGATAACATGCACTGTCACGTAAAGGGTTAACTCTCTTAGTAATGTCATGCTCTGTCACGTAAAGGGTTAGCTCTCTTAGTAATGTCATGCTCTGTCTCGTAAAGGGTTAACTCTCTTAGTAATGTCATGCTTTGTAATGTAAAGGGTTAACTCTCTTAGTAATGTCATGCTCTGTCACGTAAAGGGTTAACTCTCTTAGTAATGTCACGCTCTGTCACGTAAAGGGTTAACTCTCTTAGAAATGGCGTACTCTGTAATGTAAAGGGTTAACTCTCTTAGTAATGTCATGCTCTGTCACGTAAAGGGTTAACTCTCTTAGTAATGTCAAGCTCTGTCATGTAAAGGGTTAACTCTCTTAGAAATGGCATACTCTGTCACGGAAAGGGTTAACTCTCTTAGTGACGGCGTACTCTGTCACGTAAATGATTAACTCTCTTAGTAATGTCATGCTCAGCTCTGTCATGTAAAGGGTTAACGCAATAAGTAATGCAATGCTCTGTCACGTAAAAGGTTAACTCTCTTAGTGATGTCATGCTCTGTCACGTAAAGGGTTAACTCTCTTAGTAATGTCATGCTCTGTAATGTAAAGGGTTAGCTCTCTTAGTAATGTCATGCTCTGTGACGTAAAGGGTTAACTCTCTTATTAAGGTCATGCTCTGTCACGTAAAGGGTTAGCTCTCTTAGTAATGTCATGCTCTGTCACGTAAAGGGTTAACTCTCTTAGTGATGTCATGTTCTGTCACGTAAAGGGTTAGCTCTCTTAGTAATGTCATGCTCTGTCACGTAAAGGGTTAACTCTCTTAGTAATGTAACGCTCTGTCACGCAAAGGGTTAACTCTCTTAGTGATGGCATGCTCGGTCACTTAAAGGGTTAACTCTCTTAGTGATGTCATGCTCTGTCGCGTAAAGGGTTAGCTCTCTTAGTGATGTCATGCCCTGTCACGTTAAGGGTTAACTCTCGGTAATGTCATGTCCTGTCTGGATCAATGCCTGCAGGTTAGACACATGATGGTTTTCTAGTAGAATTCTACTTTGCTCATTGCATTTATTTATCATTCTGGAGAATATTTTTCACCTGTAGAAACAAGTTAAAATCTATTTTGTTTTGCAGAATAAGTTGTTTCTTTATAAATAAAATCGTAATTGTGCAGAGAGGATATTGTAGAGCTAAACATACTATAGTGAGTGTCGTGTTTGCTATTAGTGGCCCATACAGCAGCATATATCATTTTAATTTCAATCTATAGAAGAACTGAAAGGAGTCCAATATCGAATTGGCATATTGATCACTACTTAAAAATGATATTTATAGCTCTGTATAACTTTCATCTAGAATTAGGCATTCTTTTCATGGCTCGTCCATTCTTAGGAAGGAAAAAATAAGTTCTAAGCTTGGGGTCAGGTGTTGCGAATGCATTCTAGTTTATTTTTTATGAATCAGATAAAGATTGCTGCACATGAAGCTGTATGTACATTATCATATCAAAGGCTTGATCTTGGAGGCTGCATGCTAATTAGAATGCAGTGGGTCCTACAATGTGTACGAACTCTTTAATACCGCGCTTTGTGAATCCCTGAACACAAAAGCCCACTCACACGTTTCATCTAGATTGACTTTAACCAACATTTGCACTATACATCTTAGATCTATACCCACATCGCCTGCAGCCAGGTCTACCCCTGCCATTGCTAACGGAGAAAGGTGAATTTGCCATTTTAGTTTCTCAATTCTTGGAGGATGGGAGATGGAGAAATTGATACAAAAGATGAAACTGTGTCTAAACTGATTGCAAGTTCTTGGGGGGAGGTTATGAGAGTTCAGAAAATTTTACAAACTGTACAAATGATTTTTCACCCTTTTGTCTAAAATGAAGAGCTTGCAATCTGTTAGCTCAACCTTGATTTTGAGTGTTATAGGAAAGATGTGTAATCCAGAAGTGTAACATTTAGCAAACGGCAACCCCACTATAGGCACAGCTGATTCCACCCAGTGTTTTCCCAATATATATGTTGAAAGTTTAATAGATTAGAGTTATGCCAGCCTTTGGCATGAGCACATTTAGAGATTTATAATCAATCAAACAAAAAAAATATACAATATACAATATATACAAAAAATATACAATATGGATTATTTATAAAGATCACTTCTGGGGGAAGTGTAGTATCGTTTCACGTTCTTTGTCTCCATGATACCAACTTCCACCCAATTATAGTCAGTCAATGCATTGTGCTTGGTCACTGGTCCCGTAATCCAGACAGACTAAACCATTCACTCTCTTCAGACTAAACCATTCACTCTCTTGGAGGGACAGGCAGTCGGTGAAATGCGGAGAGACTGTTGATTTATTTGATGTTCGGTTCTTAATGAATATGATAGAAGTAGACTTTCTATTGACCAATTAAACCATGATATAGATAAAATAAGCTGCTTCCTAGAATCTAATCTTGTTAGCATCTGTGATGGGTAACGATGGGTAACCGAGCACCATGTCAACGGGACCTCATCCATATTCCTGGAAACTTGCGCATTCTGTCTTAGGCGTTATCTCTACCCAACTCCCCTCCAAAATCATTGTCTCTACTTACAGGCCAACTTTCCTGGTTTTGTATTGGTTCCATCCAATGTTAGAGCTCGGATGTCCAGTAGAAGAGAATGAAAGGTCTCCATTCTGTTTACCCACCACCAATCCCAGCTGTCCCCATCTCCTAAGCTCCACAATAATCGCACAAATCAATTTCACTTCCTGCCTAAAAACATTAAGAAGCGCTGCTTTAGGGCATTGACTGTCTACCTGGCTATTAAAATTAATTCAAGGTGGCTGAACAGGCTGTGATCTCATGGCGTGCTGTAAGAGCTGACATGCACATTGCCAGCCCTTGATTACCTGGTCCTGTACATGCAGTGAGATGGTTAGTCAGACAGTGCTTGCGCAGAATAACACAAATCATGCGCGTTACCCATGCTCGTTTCCTGTACAGCGAATAGTCTCCAAAACTGCTCTGTTGGCCTATCACTACCATCAGAATAAGAATCTAATGATAAAATGAAATTGTAACTTTAATCAGTGAGTTAAACACTCACTTTGTAATAAACGCTCATCGAGGGATCAGTAAGACTACTGTATAAGGATGCAGGGCCAAGAGCCACTTTCTATGCTTTGCCTTTTTTTTTTCATAACCAGAATGCCTCGGAGACTCACAGCCGGGGAAAATGTGGCATTTTTTGCAAGTGAACACGTGTATGCTTTAAGATTGATTGATGTATTCAGAGTGGAAACAAAACCTCCTGGGTTCTTTAAGATTGCAACCGACATTTTACATATAATTTCATTTGGAAAGACTCCATTTTTATTATTTAAAATATGTGTAAAAAAAAAAAAAAGAACATCAGGAAGAACATGTTTCGAACTGCTTGTCCACCTTTTCTTTGGAAATGTATATAATCACTATTCAGGCATCATTTCCATGTGAATGTTTGCTTTTTAATTCCGAACAGAAAATGTAGAAAGCGCCTTGATTGTGAGAAGTAAAGTTCAGATCTGTGATTATTGAACAGAATACATATACTTTGTTTAGATTGTGATTTTTTTTTGTTTGTTTTTTTTTTTAATATCAGGGAAGCTCTGCTCTGAAATTGTAAACGAGATATTAACGCAGGAACGGCTGACCTTGGAAATGCAGATGTTTGTGAACTGCTGTTACTACAATGCTCGGTGAGCCTTATAGGGTTACTCCAACCAAAACAGAGTTTTATTAATAGTGTTATTATTTTTGGATGGGGTAACTCTTTAAAAAATAAATAAAATATAAAACAAAAACTTATGTTAGATCCCACTCGAGACCAAGTTCTTCCTGCAGACCGATCCGCCTTCAGTGATGTCATTGCCCCTCGCTGGACGGATGTCCCTAGGCATGGGCAAAGGGGAGGACTTGGAGGCAAGGAAGGCAAGAGTGGGAAGTGCCATTGGTCGTCTGTTACCAGTATGCAATCCATGCTCACAGCATGTAATCTGTGCCGACAGCGTGCAATCAATGCCAACAGTGTGCAATCCGCGCCGACAACATGCAATCCGTACATACAGCGTGCAATCCATGCTCACAGCGTGCAATCTGTGCTGCCTCCATTATTTCAAATCAGTCTTTAGTGAATATTCCCCCATACTGATCTTGAGTCATGTAAAGAACCCCCGTTAATGTTTTACAGAGAAACAATTATTAACATTGATAAATTATCTACTAATTAGTGATTTAAAAAAAAATAATTTTGGCAGTGGAGTGTCCCTTTCATCTATAGATGAGATATATTTGACTGACATGGTGTCATCTCATTCCTTTTTGGTTTTCAACTCCTAACACCGGCCACAAGTCACCACTCAGCTCCATTACGGATTTTTGCCACTAGTAGAAAAGATGCAATTTTATGTTTTAGTTCTGTATATTTCTATACTCTGCACTGTGCATTAGTACGCAGAAAATAAACCATCTTAATTAGAATGAAAATAGCATGTGCCCTTTGGGCAAACGCATGATCCAAGCATATCTTTGAAAGATTCTTATAAACTTTTTTATGATATTTACATATTTCTTCTCAATATATTCATAAAAGAAAAGAAAAAAAAATGTATATTTTTTAAGTGAGCTTCTTGCATTTATTATTTTTAAACTACAATTGAGAGAAAATAAAAGGATCATCAGATGAAATGTATTCCAATTATTTGGGATTTATTAAGGATGGTATATGTTTGGGGAGTAGGGATTTCCTTTTTGATGTTCTTCAGATAGACTTGTTAATGATGCATAATCGAAAACAAAAAGATTGTGGTATTTTGAATATTAAAACAGCAGCTGGAAGTATTGTTTTTTTTTTTAAATTCAAGGTAGATTTTATGGAGTGCGTCCCAATTCTGGGAGAGACAATGAACATTTTGTGTTTGGATTCACATCTCAGATACATTAGTGAAAGTGTCACGGGACACATCTGCGGGACGCATAAGTGGACACATTTACCTTTAGTGAATAATAATTTATACTTTGTTGGTTGGTGGGAATTGAGATGAGCATTTTGTAAATAGTACCCTAAGATAATGAATTTGCTTATTTGTTTAATGCAGAGTCCCAGTCGTATTTAGATATTTTTATTTTAGCACATTGATTTTCGGTGGCGATGAGGAGCAGTTTACAGTGTAGGCCTTACATGAAAGTAGGAATTCAAGCCACTGACATGACTTTAGATCCCAGAAAATGATCCGGCAGCATCAAACAAGGCAGTGACATGACTTTAGATCCCAGAAAATGATCCGGCAGCATCAAGCTGATAAAGCTGGAAGATTCATGATGTTTTGTGTGCAATAGGCTGAGAGTATATGGGGAGTTGTGCTCTACAGTGACTGGGAAGGTACATCTCCGCACACCCATCTTGAACACTTTATTTACTATTTTGCATCAATATTCTATCACGAAAACCTTAAAATGACAGTTTGCTGTTTTAGTTCAGTTTGGTGAATCTCCCTCCTTCCTGTCCAAAGGCTCGGATTTGCCAGAAGTCATGGCAGGCAACCACCTACTGATGCCTGTCTACAAGGGGCACCTACCCCATCTACATGTTTGCATTTCTTCCTTTATATTTATTTATTATGTGTAATTAATTACATTTATTTTCATTAGGGAGATCGATGTATTCCTGATTATTTTTGTGTAATCCAAATAATTAACCAAGCAATAGAAATCATTACATTTTAGGGAGTATTCATTGTTGCCTATGGGTTCTAAAAGAAGTGATCCTTGCTGAGTCGCAGGCTGTGTAGTGACTAGGGTGTACATGGCTTAACTCCTTGTCTGCCTGAGAAGTGATGCCCAATGCATTTCGATATAGCCATCGTTGTAAAATGCACAGGTTGTCTTAATAAAATTTGAGCTGGACTGCATTCCATCCTCACTGAATCAATATTTCCTATCAGAGGCTGGCCTGACTATGAGTATTTATATTATATTACCAGTATATAATGTATCTGATATTACACAAAGAATCATACACAAATAATATATAATGTATCTAATATTGCACAAAGAATGATACACAAATAATATTATATAATGTATCTAATATTGCACAGAGATTGATACACAAATAATAATATTGGGCTGTCTTTTCTGCTGATGCTTGGAGTGTTCCTTTAATTAACACAAGCTCAGTTGTAACATGGATTACATTTCCAGGGTCATAAAGAGAATACTTCTGTTCCTCGTATAAATCTAAAGTTACACAGAGTTATCTTGGGAGCTGTGATACATCGTCTCATCGAGCTGTGCTGCAGGGCTGCAATGGAGAAACCAACCTCCTGCTGTGCACTGCAACTACCATCATACTCAGCCAGCAATGTAACCTGTGCCAGTATTATTGAATTTATAGAGAGTTGCGGTGAGTTCACGTCTGACTTTCAACTTTTACTCCAACACAGTGAATATAATAGAATCTCTAACGCGACTCTTTAGAATATTTTTTTTCCACATCTGTTATGTGGTTCAAATGTTGTATTTTCAGATAACTGTTTAGTGAATAGACCCCATGGCGGCAGTAATACAGTGGAATGGACGTTGTGCGTTCTATCTCACTGACTCACGCAGTATAAATTCTGCTTTCAGAGATTCTACCAGAATATGGAATCTGTGTAGTGGAATGTTAATATGTAAATGGCAACTCATCTGCCACCTTACAGACATTGCAGCCATTCTAATATTCTTATTATTTATTGCTGACATATTGTGTGAATTTTACATAGTGGATCTAAAACCAGTCAAAAAATTAAATAGGATTAACATGAGTAGTAGGTGAGACTCGTGCTCACACTCAGTATAAGTTTAGGCCATTAGTTGCTCTGTGATGTATTGCTGTAGAGGACCAGTTTGGTGTCTATGACATGGGTACCACACCTGCCCATAGTATTGCTTTTACTATCCCTGATATCACATGATATTGGTGGAAGGATGTTAGTCGGTGAGTGGTGGGGAGTCAGCTCCTCCAAATGTTTGAAATCTGCTGCATCTCTGACATATAAGGCAGATTCTTTGTGTGAACGATGTATTGTAACTGCAGCTATAAGGTTATGGTGTAAGGAGGTCCAGTGACTCCCCTGCACACACTGTATTATAACTGCAGCTATAAGGTTATGGTGTAAGAAGGTCCCATGTCTCCCCGCACACGGTGTGTTGTAACTGCAGTTATAGGTTATGATTTAAGGAGATCCCCTGTCTCCCTGTACACCGTGTATTGTAACTGCAGTTATAAGGTTATGGTGTAAGAAGGTCCCCTGTTCCCCCGCACATGATGTATTGTAACTGCAGTTATAAGGTTATGATGTAAGGAGATCCCCTGTCTCCCTGCACACAATGTATTATAACTGCAGCTATAAGGTTATGGTGTAAGGAGGTCCCCTGTCTCCCTGCACACAGTGTATTAAAACTGCAGTTATAAGGTTATGATGTAAGGAGGTCCCCTGTCTCCCCGCACACCGTGTATTGTAACTGCAGTTATAAGGTTATGGTATAAGAAGATCCCCGGTCTCCCTGCACACAGTGTATTATAACTGCAGCTATAAGGTTATGGTGTAAGGAGGTCCCCTGTCTCCCCGCACACAGTGTATTATAATTGCAGCTATAAGGTTATGGTGTAAGGAGGTCCCCTGTATCCCTGCACACAGTGTATTATAACTGCAGCCATAAGGTTATGGTGTAAGGAGGTCCCCTGTATCCCTGCACACAGTGTATTATAACTGCAGCCATAAGGTTATGGTGTAAGGAGGTCCCCTGTCTCCCAGCACACAGTGTATTATAACTGCAGCTATAAGGTTATGGTGTAAGGAGGTCCCCTGTCTCCCAGCACACAGTGTATTATAACTGCAGCTATAAGGTTATGGTGTAAGGAGGTCCCCTGTCTCCCAGCACACAGTGTATTATAACTGCAGCTATAAGGTTATGGTGTAAGGGGGTCCCCTGTCTCCCCGTACACAGTGTATTATAACTGCAGCTATAAGGTTATGGTGTAAGGAGGTCCCTTGTCTCCCCGCACACAGTGTATTATAACTGCAGCTATAAGGTTATGGTGTAAGGAGGTCTCCTGTCTCCCCGCACACAGTGTATTATAACTGCAGCTATAAGGTTATGGTGTAAGGTGGTCCCCTGTCTCCCCGCACACAGTGTATTATAACTGCAGCTATAAGGTTATGGTGTAAGGAGGTCCCCTGTCTCCCCGCACACAGTGTATTATAACTGCAGCTATAAGGTTATGGTGTAAGGAGGTCCCCTATCTCCCAGCACACAGTGTATTATAACTGCAGCTATAAGGTTATGGTGTAAGGAGGTCCCCTTGTCTCCCAGCACACAGTGTATTATAACTGCAGCTATAAGGTTATGGTGTAAGGAGGTCCCCTGTCTCCCCGCACACAGTGTATTATAACTGCAGCTATACGGTTATGGTTTAAGGACACAGTACAAAGTGTGATATAATCTAGAACATGATGAAATATAGAGATTGGTATAATGCAGGGTGATGCAGTACACAGAGACTATGTGGAGAAGATTAGCGAGACGTTGTAGTTCTGATGCTCAGACATTGGCTGGAGTTGCAGATAAATTTAGGGGTTAATTTATAATGAGCCGCTTACCTGCTGGGTGTATGCTTCCGTGTATTATAGCCAATACGTAAAGCAAGACGCACACGTCATGCAGAACCCTGTCTAAGCTTAAAGTGGGGTTTTAGTTACATTTGCTGTCTGTTGGGTTTGGTAGACTTTACACTCACAGGCCAGTCAGCTTCCTGGTAGATGTCAGTTTTGTCACCGTAAGGAACCGGAATTGACAGCGTACAGCATGAGGGAAGGCCGTGGATTCGTGTTCCCTTTAAATTACACCAACGCTCTTTCCTAATCTGCTCCCTTACGCTGCGACATCAAAGATTTTTTGACAGGGCGGTTGTAGGTTAACAGCGTCGTTGTCTACTGAAATTTTTAAGAATGGGATTAAATATAAATGATTAGACTTAATGGAAGACACAGGAAAGTGAATATAAAATGGGACTAGGAGTTGAGAAAGAAAGCGTGTCATGTCTTAGTGCGCTTCTTGTCGTCCAAAGCAATTTTGTTTTATGGCGTTTAATTTCCTTTGCATTTCTTTCTTTCTTTTTTTAAAACAAACGGTCTATATCTAAAAGTCCTATATTTGCAAAAAAAGACATTGTAAGCAAATACAAGGACGGAAGATGGAATAGAAATGGCCATAAAGTGACTTATCGCTAACAGTATCTGTGCTATTTCCTGCGTACTTCTAACCTCCTTCATTTGAAGTATAATTCATCTGAGATTTGTCCTAATGCACATTACATTTCCCAGAGAGGAAGAACAAGTCTGAAATATATTTATTAGACTTGCTGCCTCTGTGGCACACGTCTGAATCTGACTAAATATAATGGGAAGGGTAGTCCATAAAGATCTGCAATACAAAGTGTAGATTTATATTTTAAAAATACATTATTTAAGAATTCTGACGGTTGGATTAGTTGCCAATAGTCACGATTTTGGACCTGTTCCCAGCACGTGAATATTTAGTTTATTGTCTCAGTCCTGGGTAAACTGTGCATAATTTCTGGCAGCCCTGCTCGACCACCTGTTTTGCCAACCAACTGCCACTAATATGCCCCCAGCCAACTGCCACTAGTATGCCCCTATGTGTCCCCTCCTGTCCCAGCCAAAGGTAGAGTGAATGAAGTATTTAACCCATCTACCAATTCTTTATATCTGATATCTATAACTGTTAGTCTCCCTAGATGGAATTTTTTTTTTCTCAAAATATCTATACACAGAGAATTTTTTTTTATTATTGTACTACTATTTAAAAATTTTTTTTTTACTGAGGTTTTAATTCAGGTTTTACAGAGTGGAGGCAGTCATCTTGAAAGGACATCACAATTGTTGTTTTTTTTTATAATAATTTTTTAAGATTTCTCAATACAAAACGTTAATTTAAAGTGAAAAAAAATAATCTTGAAATGACCTAATATTCTTAACCCTGTCATTGTGTTTAAAGAAACACTCCGTCCCCAATAAAGTTGTTATGGTGGCTGGTTATGATTTTTGAATAGTTAAGCCCTAAGGCCGTGCCCCAGGGTGCCCATCTGCACTGCCTTCTCTCTCCACCTTGCGGCCGCCTTGATGGAAATGAAGGATTGGCTTGGGCACCAGCGATAAATAAAAGTGAGTTCTCATCAGCATCGGCGCCTCTTGTGGACTTATCTTGAACTGCAAGTATTAGTATAGTCAGGTGAGCCGTGGATGGAACGCCTATTAGAAAAGCATGCTACAGCAGTAAACACTGCATTTTAATGGGCTACTGGTCCAAATCCCGCTAATTATTTAAATCAGGTTACTTTTATCTGCATCAGTGTCAGAAAGGTTTTAGGCATATTTGTTTTTAATGTACTCTATACCCAATCAGATGATAAAATTTGGGTCACGTATGGAATCAGCCTGTGTTGTCCCTCTGAACATGGCAAAGAAAGCGCCAGTCAGTTCCGCGTTAAACAATTCCTCGCTAACACAGATTCAGTGGGTAAAAGAGACAGAACCCAGGGTTCCACAGGTCTGAACATAAGGAGTTTCAAGTCTGGCTTCCTACTCTCGTTCGCTCGTGCCTCACTCAGTGGGCTATTTTAGGGTGTCTGTGCTTTTAGCCTTGAATAATAGCATTCATTATGAAGGTGGAAATGGTGAACTCAGTTGGCCCCTTTCAGCCATGGACCCACCTGCCTCGCTAGCAAAGTAGAAATAAAAAAATAAAAAAACTCCCATGAATGAGCCATTTTATTAAACCCGATGTAATGTTCTAAGCAAAGGTCACAGAATTCTTCCTTCCCAACCTCATAGCTGTCTGGATGTTTGATCAGGGGTTCGGCAATGAAATTATTATGACACTGACTTTGTACTTGGCGGTATCTGTCTGATACAACTTGAAAGTCTGTGTTACAGCGAGGCTGACAAGCCGCGAATGCTTAAGAATGTGCAAAAAAAAAAAAAATTTAAAACGTTATGTCTTAAATAAATATTTTTTCAGAGTACCATCTTCCTTTTGTGTTTTATTTGAAATGATTTCAGTTGCTATTAGGATACCAGTGAAAAGGTGTTTCTTTGATTAAAGCTGGCGTGTTTTTTTCTCTCTAGAATAGCGTGCTTTTTAAGACAGTTGTGTAGTTTTTTTCCGAGTCCCTGCACACAGCCAGTTCATTAACATGCAGATACGAAGCGATTGAAGTCAGGCTACAGACTACGCTACGGTTGCCTACGAATAATGAGTCGTACTTTTATGTTTCAAAAAAATAAAATAAAAAATAGTTGTTGTTACTTTTTAGAAAGCAGTTGTTTTTGAATCTCATGAAACGTAATATTGCCTTCAGACAGTTCCCCCGTTCTTCTGAAGACAATTAAAACGATTTCCTGTTTAAAAGTCAATCTCTTTTAACCTTGTTTAAAACAATGAAAATTATGCTGTGGTTTAAGAAATGATAGTGCTTATTAAGCTTTTGATTTAAAGATACATCGAACTCAGAAAAGGTTAACATTTCGGCCAAAGTTCACTTTGAAAGAAATTTGTTTTCAAGTTATTTTACTTTCATATTCAATTCATTTGTGATCTATGTGCAAGTGAGTTTATGAGGGATAGTTATACATTGTGCAGTCCCCTGGCATGGGATTGGTTAAACAGAATGCAACCACTGTGAATTTCATAGTTGCTGTGAATGTGCATAATGCATTCTTACATAATGTGTTGTATATCAATCTGCCCTGTTACTTTAAAGGACACATCACAGCTCATATACTATATTTAGTAGATGCACCCCAATGAAATATACATGCATGTAATTATGCAGTTTTTTATATTGGAGGAGGGGGTGGATATATTTAAAATCAGCTTGTAAAAGCATAGTTCTCTTGTCTGCAGCCTTTGCAATCCCTCCCCTTCTAACCCCGCCCAGACTTTCTGTGGCTGCCCAATCACAAACTTCCCAATGCAGCTAAACAACCAGGAAGTAACAGGACCTGTTGTCTGCTTGACAGCCACATGGTGTAACAAAGCTCAATTATAAAAGTGTCAATTTCTATTAAAATCTGCACTTTTTGTAAAAGGAAAAAAATAAAATAGCACACACTCTTCACACATAAAACATATTATCAAATAAACTTCTTCACAGTCGGAAACCGGAAGTGGACGCATAAAGGAAAGAATAGTGCATTCCACCCTGGAACGCATCTGACCGACAGCTGATCAAAGGTCTGAAATTACGACTCATATATAAACGGATACAAAGCAACGATGCCCCAGATCCCTGAGGAAGTCCAGTTTATGGACGAAACGCGTTGGATACTGATCATTTGGGACTTTTATCCATACCTGTTATTTTATTATACTTGCTACTGGCTTTTTGTTCCTGCTTACACCTACCTGTTGATCCCAGATCCACTCCAGGTGGAGATATATGTAGCCAACATCAATTGGGAATAAAGTGAATTGGACGGAGCAGTGAGAAGTGATAAAGGGAGGCTAGAACTGAAATAGGCTGACTGCATGTTTGGTTGAACCAAATATGCGCCGTGCATAAAATTGCATGTGCAAGATCTCTTTGAGGTGAAAGCATATGTGCATAGCAGAGTTCAGAGAGTGTATGGGCAGATTCCATTGTGAATGATTACATTCTCAGGGTGGATGGGCAGATTCCCCCGGATGAATGAGCAGATTCTCAGGGTGGATGGGCAGATTCTCAAAGTGAATGAACAGATTCTCAGAGTGAACGAACAGATCCTCATAGAGAATGGACAGATTTTCTGTGTGAATGGGCAGATTCTCAGTGTGAATTGACAGATTCTCAGGGTGGATGTGCAGATTCTCTGGATGAATGAGTAGATTCTCAGAGTGAATGGACAGATTCTCAGTGTGAATGGGCAGATTCTGTGGATGAATGTACATCTTTTCAGAGTGAAGAGGCAGATCTCGGAGTGAATGGGCAGACAAATTGGAATTGGTTTGAGTACTGTTAGAGAAGGACATTCTCAGGTAGCCCTAACACTCCCTAACATATCTCTTATATGATCAGGAAGTTCTAAAATAATTACAGCAACACACACCCATGTTTAGATTTCCAATCTAAGATTAGTAATTATATCTTACATTCTTATCCCACTAATGACTCCTTGGTTAATTGAAATCAGGTGGAATAATGCTGCGGCTGTATATCTGCCGGATTTCTCTTGCGACAGCACTTTACGCTGTTCTCCGTGACCTTTGTAAAGTATATAACACATGCCTCTGGCATTAGGGACATGCTTCAAACATTTTACTTTTCACACTATACTTTGTGCTCAAAATGTCAACTGCAAACCACATATTTTTCTATTTTCATTTAGTCGAACGCGCTTTATACTTCCTAGGGATAAAAAATTATTTTTTGTTTTTTTTTCACCAAAGCCCTCTGTTACCTTTAGACGCTTCTCATTTATTCGACCCAGAAAGGACAGAGTGGGTTGTTTTTGTGCCTTGTCTTTAGATGTTTTCTCCAAGAGAAACTTACAGGCAACAATTTATTAAATTGTAAGGAAAATATATGCACTAAGATGTGACGGCCGCTCAGATTCTGGGTTTTTATGCCGTGTTCACGGGAATCTTTAGTCCAAACAAAGGAAAGATAAGATGTGTTCTGCAAGACTGGTCCTTCGTAGTACACATAGACGGAGTGCTTGTTTTAAAGACACTGTGTGTTGATCCGTTCGCCTGGCGCACTTTATGCAGAGGGCGGCATCTAATGTCACGGCTTAAACAGGAGCTTTAAGAAAGATTCTCCGAATGTTAAAGATGGGAAAAAAATTTAGGATACTGCCTTGTAACTAATAAGTTAAACACAAGCTTTTCAATATTGAAATAAAGACAATCAGTTAAACTCAATGAGGGAGCTGAGTCTTTTTTTTTTATATATATACGTCCTCCATCCCCTAAAAAAACGCTTTATAAGTTAGCCACTTTATTTTTTAACCAAAGTTAACCTAACAGGCCCTCGGATACTAAATTTAAGTAAGTGTTATTTAAATCGACAAACTTGCTTTGAGAGCTGGTCCAACGAGACAGCTTTGCAAGTCCGAGGTCTGCACTAACACTGAGAAATGTTATTGCAATGATATATTTTTATTACATGCTTCTGTTTTTATTAAGTATAATGAAAAGCGTGTGTTTGGCCGTGCGAACAAAGCTAATGTGACCTCTTGTATGACCCACCTGTTGGGCTTTCATAAACGATAATAACAACCTGATGTGCGAGTGTTCTGGAGAATAGCACAATGTCAGCACCACCAGACATGGAAACTCATTTGTCTATAACGGGAGCAGATGGTCAGAAATATGTACTTTAGCTGCAGAAGAAGGGAAAACAATCTTTCAGATTTATCTGATTGAAAAAAAAAGGGGAGAAAATGGATTGTGTATAAAATAAAATTTATGGAGATGTCACAGGAACTAATCTGCCCTAAAGTGAAGGCATGTGGGTGAATCCTAAAATGAAACTTCTTCTTACTAATGGATCAGACTGGGGATGAAAAGTTGTTTTATATCGCTGAGAGAGGTTATAAAGCTCTAAATGAGTGACCTTAACCGCCAGTTCGAAAAAAAAGGAAATAGTGCAGTTTGACGAAGATCTGATGCATGCGATTGTAGTTTAGATAAAATCTGGCCGTATTCACTACGTTGGGAGTTGTGTTGTGAGCAAAGTTTGGATTTTTTTAACTTGCCTTATGTTTTGCCAATAGATTGTCAATTGACCACAACCTTTGTTCTGGCAGTAAAACTGCCTGGCTTATTAAACCATGCGTGTTTATACTGTATTTGATAAACAACCCGGACATTTTTAAATACAGAAATAAATGATCCCTCATAATACGTCATGCCGTAGGAGGCAGTAGTACTGATATTCTTATTGGCCCAGTATTTGTCTTATTCTGAGAAGCTGTTATAATACAATGAGCTGTAATAATTGAATAAGCTGTAATAATACAATAAACTGTACTAATACACTGAACTGTATAATACAATAAGTTATAATAATACAATGAGGTGTAATATTACACTGAGCTGTACAATACAATAAGCTGTAATAAGCCATAATCGTACAATAAACTGTAATAGTACACTAAGGTGTATAATACAATAAGCTGTAATAATTGAATAAGCTGTAATAAAACACTGAACTGTATAATACAATAAATCATTATAATACAATGAGGTGTAATAACAGGTGTAATAACACACTGTGCTGTTTAATACAATAAGCTGTAATGCTGTAATAAGCCGTAATAGTACAATAAGTTGTACTCGTACACTAAGCTATATAATACAATAAGCTGTTATAATACAATGAGCTGTAATGCTACGATAAGCCGTAATAATAAGCTCTAATGCAACTGCAATAATAAAATAAGAAATAATAATACAATGAGCTGTAATAATACAATGAGTGGCAATAATACACTGAGCTGTATAATACAATAAGCTGTAATAATACAATGAGCTGTAGGGATACAACTGGCTGTAATAGTAATATAAGATATAATAATAAATTGACTGCCTATGGATTAGAGCAACACACTGCTCTTTTCCAATAATCATCCTCAGACTGAACCGTTTAGTCCACCTGCAACACATTACAACATCTTCTGGTGCTTATTAAAATAAATACAATTTTAGGAAAACATTTCAAAATTACTAATTTTTTACAGGTGACAACTGTGGAATACAAAGATTGAAAGCAGCATTTGGCATGTTTGGCATGTTTAAGTGCAAATCGTTTTCTGAGTGTTTACATTTCACTCTTCTGCGTGTCGGACGTGTGATACATTGACTGGCGAGCAGCGGATACAAGATGGACGGCTCCATCAGAATTAAATCAGCGAGTAGGAGCTCTTTCACACACAGAGAGAAGTGCTTTAAAATACAATGGGAATTCAGAATATGGGATTTCCGGTTTACAAACAGTGTCAGGACGTGACGTGTCTGTTAATTGTTTTATTGGACTTTTTAGCATAGGAATTATAGCTGTCTTTTCACACCTCAAATAGGGCTTCTGTCAAGGGCAGAACTAGTCTCCCAATGGCATTTAAATGACCCATTTTGCTCCCAAATTACTACAGGTAGATTGTCTGCAACAAATATCTCGACCCCAGGACTCTTGGGGTTTTATATATGTCCCACCTCTTGCACAAACTAATGTTGTTTGTTTCCAGTGAGCGGCATACGCCTTTATAGCTCAGTAAGTGCTTCTGTTTAATCTTGATGCGGCCAACATCCCCTTTTATTACATAAATTGCACTCTGCAGTGACATCATCATGTTATTCAGTCAGCCATTACATATTGTGAGTTGCAGTCTCACTGGATTAATAGTATTGATTGGTTATTTGCTTCACAGATTCTAGCTATTTTTTCAGAAATGTGAAAACACCCACTGGAAGGTAATAAGTAAAGTTCTAGAACACTAGTATATAGAAACATATACAACAGGTCAGATCACACAGAGCAGCACAGGGGAGAGACTTTAATGTTTCCTGCGTGACTTAGCAAAGGGCTGACAAATGCCAGGCGCCAGGGCGAAATGTCTAGTACCAGTACCAGAATTATACATTGTTTTGCAATGTGCTGCTTACATATTTGGCAAACAAGGGGTTAGAAATGAAATAAAACTGGTGTTGTTTTGACAGCCATTTTGATATTTGAGATCAGTTGGAGGTGATTCCTGAGAGAGGAGGTCGCCGATCAAATATTTATAAATATGCATTTTAAAACCCATTTTTATACATAAGAGCACTGTGATTTTGTGAACTTTATTTTAATTTGTGCACATTACTAGATATTCGTAAATACCAATGCGTATTGCTTTTATATCAATGTAGAAAAAAACCAGCACAAAATGTTAAACAAACAAAGGATTTGGTACTTGTGTTTGGGTTACGGTGAAATGTTTAAATGGAATGTATTTGTTAATCAAAAACAAATTGGGAAGTTGAGAGTGATCGGATTTTCCTATGTCCTTAATGGCTAATTTGACATTCAAATATCTGCTTTCATTCTCTGATATTTGAAGAATCCACGCCGTGGAATGACATAATTTCTGGGTCAGCTGACTCTATTCTAGTTAAATTTGCCATGTGATTGGCCTGCTCCTGCGCCGTTTTAATATGAAATTTTCACTGCTTTCCGTGTAAAAAGAATGTCATTTAGAATACAGAAATTTTACGTCGAATGAATTGTTTTACTTATTGTTGAGGGATGAATAGATACATAATGTAACAAAATAAATTGAATGAATTTCCAGTTTTTTTATTTATTTTTTACAGGGGAGCCATTTAGTGTTCATCTAATGACATTTCACAGTAAAGGCTTATTAACTCATTTTGAAGCTAAACTCACGTTAAAAAACCATTTGGGTTTTAAATAAAATGGATGTATTCACCACTAATCTCCTGTTCTACTTTTCTGAGGGAGTCTAAAGAGTTAAAACACAGGTAACATTCACGCAACTCTCGGAGAATCTGTGCCGGCAAATCACTTTCTGTTGTATATTTTCACATTTAAATACTCTTTTGTAGACTTGGTTATTGTATGCCGGTGGAGTGACCGGTTAGCTCAGCTAATTAAAAATTATATTTCCATTCAGTTAATACTATTCTGTATCAACATTTAGATCAGGTTGATCTATACAAAACCTAGTAAAGGCACCTCCTGTCCCTGCACATCATCAATGTCATTATTTGTAAAAGGAACTCGCTAAGCACCAGAACCACTTCGTCATAACGTAGTGTTTGTGGTGCATAGATAGATGCTACTCTTACGTTGTTGGTTTTGAGCAAATGCAATGTTTACTTTTGGAGACAAACATGCCTCTAGTGGCGATCTGAGGGAATGCCAGTAGAGGCACTTACGCCTTAACACCTTCAGTTTCCAAAGTACTTCTCATCCTGCATCATTATGCGTGCTGAGTGCCATGTCCCCAGTTTAAAGAAAGGAAGAAAATACAAATTCTCTGTTATTTTGCCTTCAAATTGCCTCAAATAACCCCCACCTGCCCTTTGAAAAAAATATTTTTTTTTTCCAAATTTGCTCCAAAAATTGAGAACCTAAAAAAAAAAGGTAATGAAAGGGTTAGGAAATAATTTTTTCAACCTTTTGCCTTCAACAATATGCTCGGAATTCATATTCAACAAATTCATTAAAATACTCAAAGAAAATATGTTCCGCTTGAAAAGAAAACTCTATGTGCTGGCAGCATGCTGATGATATTGCAATGATTTAGTACGCCAACCCCAGGACCCGATAAACATCAGGATTCCTCACAGATGTTTAATTTTACTGCATGTGTTTAATCTTCATTCTTTAGACTGATATTTTTGTTGCCCTCTGATCTTCAGGTATAGGGGATGAAAAGGAACGATTTATTGAAGAATCCCCTGCTCTGCTGCACACGTATGCCACCAAAAATCTGTGCAGGTGTTTACACCGACTTGGTGTGGGAAGATTTATTTTTTAAGTGTTGGGACAGAAACACGTTCATTTGTCAAATATTGTAGAATGTTTGTCCTGGTTTACAGATTGCTGGACATTTTCCATCCTTTGCTTACAATAAAGTAAAAAATGCTTTCAGACATTGTAAGGCTATTACTGTATAAAAGCAAAAAACTAATTAGAAGCTGTACTTTGGCTGTGATTTAACCCTTTCATTGTGAACGGGTTTATTTACTAGGCAGGGAGTTGTGGTGACTTGATTACCTGCAATACTCGCCCAAAATACTTCAGAGGAGTCTAAGTCAACTATTTTGCCCTAAAATGTTGTTTCTATATGGCCTTTTAGGGGTTAATCCTACTGAAATCCTTTGGGAAATTTACATATATGTCACATACTGCTCTTTATACAAACTATGTTCATCTGATGTGTGATTGTGCAGTGTGCTCATGTGGGGGCAGGGGGTTTAACCCCTACATGTCCAGCTGCTTAGTGGACATTACGTTTCTTTACGAAGACACGTTGATTACATAACCACCAACTGTCTGTGTCCCATATCAGAGATCATACATTAATGTGAGCTTATTCCTGTGGAGCTCTGTGATACACTCATACACACTGCACATTTCTGTGAGTTTATTCTGGTGGAGCTCTGTGATACACTCATACACACTACACATTACTGTGAGTTTTATAGCTGTGGAGCTCTGTGATACACTCATACACAATACACATTACTGTGAGTTTTATAGCTGTGGCGCTCTGTGATACACTCATACACACTACACATTACTGTGAGTTTTATAGCTGTGGAGCTCTGTGATACACTCATACACACTACACATTACTGTGCGTTCTGTAGCTGTGGAGATCTGTGATACACTCATACACACTGCACATTTATGTGAGTTCCATAGCTATGGAGATCTGTAATACACCCATACACACTTCACATTACTTTGAGTTTATTCCTGTGGACCTCTGTAATACACTTATACACACTGCACATTACTGTGAGTTTACTGCTGTGGAGCTCCTGGATATAATCATATACACTGAATTACTATGGGTTTTGTTACTGTAGAGCTCTGTGATACACTAATACACACTACACATTACTGTGAGTTTATTCATGTGGAGTTCTGTTGTGCACTCATACACACTGCACATTACTGTGAGTTCATTGCTGTGGAGCTCTGTGAGATAATTTGTGGAGAGCCATAATGGTTTAAGTCTGGGTTCTCTGATTCACTTCAGGCCATTTCATTTGCTTAGGTTCAGTTGACAATAAGCTCTATGACAATTGTCCAGTGTGGTAAAATATTGATTTTTAAAGTTGAGATACTTCATATTTAGAGTAAAAGAAGGGCTGGATTTTATATGTCTTATATAAAAGCCATCGTTATCCATTTAATCCAGACTGCATGCTAAAGGTAAGTCAGCATTAGCTTGCTTAGTACACAACAGATATAAATAGCAGCATATGTCCTGATAGTGATATATTAAGACAGCTGGAACGCACACATATAATATAATACACATAATATGGCTGTATTGACTGTATTACATTTATGGACACAATTATATATACATTTTACACCACACACACACACAGTCCAGCAACTGCCACAGAATGATGTAAATAAAGTATAATAGTTTGAGGAAAAATCTGGAAAAAAGGTTAGTAAATCCTTTTTACTCACAGGGGTGTGGGGGGATGGGAGGGGGTACAGAGGGTGACCTATAAATTGCATAGAATTAGGAAAACGGGTTTGAGTTCCTTTGATATTGTATTTTAACATTTCTGCCATTTATCATACAGCATTTAAATGGTTTAAAACATTATATGCAATGGAAGATACAGTGACAGCCAATAAGCATCAAGATGGCTTTAAACATACCTCCAAATTGTACCCATTTTGGAGGGATAGTACCTATTTACAGGCCAAATCCATATGTCCCTTTTTCTACCCTAATGTCCCTCTTTTCTAGGAGCTCCACAGCAATAATACTCCTGTTAATGTGTCTTTAAACTACAATTAATGTGTTTAAGAAATCCGTCTGCGCATATAAGACACATTGTTCATAATTATATTTTAGTTACATAAATTGTTATTAGTAAGGTACTTAAAACAGCCCTGTTCCTAGCCACACACAGGCGATATTTGGTGCAATAGGTTTGTGGAATGTGATATTTGGTAGAAGAGGATTGTGGAAGGTGATATTTGGTGGAAGGCAATATTTGGCAATATTTGGTGGAAGAGGTTTGTGGAAGAGGTTTGTGGAAGGCAATATTTAGTAGATGAGAATTGTGGAAGGTGATATTTTGTGGAAGAGGTTTGTACTAAGAGATATTTGGTAGAAGTTTGTAGAAGTGGATATTTGGTGGAAGAAGTTTGTAGAAGTGGATATTTGGTGGAAGAGGTTTGTAGAAGGTGATATTTGGTGGAAGAAGTTTGTTGAAGGTGATATTTGGTGGAAGAGGTTTGTGGAAGGTGATATTTGGTGGAAGAAGTTTGTGGAAGGTGATATTTGGTGGAAGAAGTTTGTGGAAGGTGATATTTGGTGGAAGAAGTTTTTAGAAGGTGATATTTGGTGGAAGAGGTTTGTGGAAGGTGATATTTGGTGGAAGAAGTTTGTAGAAGGTGATATTTGGTGGAAGAGGTTTGTGGAAGGTGATATTTGGTGGAAGAAGTTTGTGGAAGGTGATGTTTGGTGGAAGAAGTTTGTAGAAGGTGATATTTGGTGGAAGAGGTGTGTGGAAGGTGATATTTGGTGGAAGAAGTTTGTAGAAGGTGATATTTGGTGGAAGAGGTTTGTAGAACGTGATATTTGGTGGAAGAAGTTTGTGGAAGGTGATATTTGGTGGAAGAGGTGTGTGGAAGGTGATATTTGGTGGAAGAAGTTTGTAGAAGGTGATATTTGGTGGAAGAGGTTTGTAGAAGGTAATATTTGGTGGAAGAAGATTGTGGAAGGTGATATTTGGTGGAAGAAGTTTGTAGAAGGTGATATTTGGTGGAAGAGGTTTGTGGAAGGTGATATTTGGTGGAAGAAGTTTGTAGAAGGTAATATTTGGTGGAAGAGGTTTGTGGAAGGTGATATTTGGTGGAAGAAGTTTGTGGAAGATGATATTTGGTGGGAGAAGTTTGTAGAAGGTAATATTTGGTGGAAGAGGTTTGTGGAAGGTGATATTTGGTGGAAGAAGTTTGTTGAAGGCGATATTTGGTGGCAGAAGTTTGTTGAAGGCGAATTATGGCAGAGAATTCGCTCAAAATAGTATGGAATGTCTTCCTTTTTCATAATGAATATGACATTCTGAAATGGTCTGGTTTTCCAGCGGAACACACGAGTCAGTGTAGAGAGCACATGGGTAGAGTCATATGATGATTAGCTAATTCTAATTATAAGCATGTGAGATACTCAATGATAAGGATTTGTAATGTATATTCCAAAACTGACATAATTTTTAAAATTACTTGGTAAATTAGCAATTTAGGGTAAAGAAAGACTGACATAAATAGCGTTCACAAGTTCCTGTTGCTTCTGAAAAGGAAAGGTTAAAATATTCTTTCTTTATCTCAAATGAACAATTCGATTTCTCAATGGATTAACAAGCTTTTAAAACAAGCGATTAAAAGCCTGTATGTATAGGTATCTAATTATAAATTATCAGCGATCTGCTCCAAAAGGTCCACTGAGTATTCACCTTTTTTTCCAAAAGAAATACACAACCAGCTCATAAGGTTCTGAGAAATGTGCCCATAAGCTTACAACCTAAAGTATACTTTATTACATATTTTGAGCAATTTTTATAAGCAGGATGCTTATGAGGGCTGTATTGCATTACAAACATGCAGAAACCCAACTGGTTCCAAATTGGTCTCATTTAGAACGGTGGCAGAGTATTTCTAAGCTTCACAAAACCTTGTTTTTTTACCCATGAAAGAAGCTCAGTTTCTGAATAACAGCGCCCCTTTGTTCTCAGACAAACTAGAAAACGTGCTTGTGTTTAGACCGGACAATAAAAATAAACTACCTTAGTGCCGTCTGTTCTTGGGAGAGGAAATCACGGATATTTAAATACATGAAGTTGCTTTTTGTTCTACTTGATGAATTTTTGGGGAGAGATGAATTGCAGTTTTTGAGCCTGAAATTAACCCATGTGGTCAGCAGAAAGTGATCCAGCCCTTTATACCATGTATTAATAAAGGCTGATATTATTTCTGCAGATGCTTCTGGACTCCATTTCCCAACACTCTCAGCCATCGCAGGCTGTATAATGACAATTTATACATACATCCCTGCATTTAGTCATGTTCTGTGCAGCGCAGTGAAGTACTTACTGGCTTACTCTAAAACAAGAAATTAAAGTCATGATAGATCTTTCTGATACCATGATCAATCAGTACCACAGTCTAACCATTGAGTTGAAAGAAAGACAATTGATGACAGAGTTAGGGTTGGTGTGTGTTGTAAGATGCCCTAAGGCAAATCTGCATTAATGCGCTGCTGGATCCTGGGCAGAGTGTTTAACTATAGCATACCTCCCAAGTGTCCCTGTTTAGGTGGGACAGTCCCTATTTTGTGCCCAAATCCTTCTGTCCCTATTTTCTATCCTAATGTCCCTCTTTTCTAGGATCTCAATATTGTTGGTGTGTCTGAGTGTATAACAGAGCTCCACAGCAATAATAATCGCAGTAATGTGTTTTTGAATTACAATAAGAATGTTTAGAAATTGGTTTGTGGAAATAAGATACATTGATCTTGTTATAAATTATATTTTAGTTCTATACATTTTATCAGTAAGTCAGAACTAGCCACACTCACACTCAGAACAGCCCCATCCCTGGACATCCCCACCCCCCCAGATTGACACCCACACAATTAAATGCCCCCTTTCGTTCATGTGAAATGTTGGGGGGTATGCGATGGGATGCTATCCGCTCATTTTGGGCTTGGCCGGTGGTGAAATAATAATTTAGGAAAAGCTACCCTTACTTTACTCCTTAGACATCCCGCCCAGCAGCCAACTTTTTTATGACTTTTGCCACGGATGGTGGGACAGAGGTAGATTACTCAATGCCCATTTGATAAATCACTCTACCAGTCTCTCACACAAAACATGTATTGAATTACACCGAACGCACGCTGGTTTGGGAAACTTCGGTATTGTCTGTGTTTTCACATTAGTTTGACCTAAAATGTTATGTGATCTTTGTTGGCATTTGGGGAAGGAGAATATCACAGACACAGTGTATTTCTTCATTTCCTCATTGGCTGGGATGCAGTCACATGACTGGATTAGTGTTATATAAAGCTCATATACATTTTCTGCTTATAGTTAATATTTTACAGTCTATTCCTGCAGTATAACCTTAATATATATATCAGACAAACGTGCTTCGAATCTAGGAGTAAGCAAAAAAAAAAGGTTTTTCAATAAGGTTTTTTTCAGTAAGGAAAAAACTGGTTTTTCAATGTCAAAAATACAATTCGAAAATTGACACTATAGTCACCAGAAGCATAACAGCTTAGTGTAGTTATTCTCGTGACTATAACCTGTCCCTCCACACTTTTCAATGTAAACCCTGCCTTTACAGAGAAAAGGCAGTATTTACATTGTTGCCTAGTAACACTTTTAGTGAAAGTCACTCAGACGGCCTCTAGAATGCATCCTGGGTCAGTGCTGCACAGTACACAGCACCTACGTTTAGCGCCTCCACACTCTGCGTGGAGACACACTTACTCAGTGACACACACACTCACTCAATGACACACACACTTACTGACTCACACTCACTCACTGACGCACACACATATTCACATTCTCAGTCACTGCAATAACAACACACATTAAGGTGACCACCTAGTCTCCTTACCAGGAGCTGAAGTAATTCGGCTTTCCCTGGGGTCCAGTGGGGCTACAGTCATCTCCCTGCTCTGCTCCATAGAGCGATTTTAAGTCATATTCCGGCTCCCGGCATCACTGGAAGATGCCCGAGGAAGCAGAGCAGGGAGGGAGGTTACAGCTCCCTCACGCGCCTTCCAGTCTGCCTCAATCTCCTAGGAGCCTCCTGCACCTGCGCACACTGCACGCTCTCCCTAAGCAGGATGACCGACCACATGCCAACACTCTTTATCAGCTGGCTAGCCGGCCCGGTGACCAACCGCAAATGCTCTTGTGTCTATAACCTGTCCCTCCACACTTTTCAATGTAAACCCTGCCTTTTCAGAGAAAAATTGTTGCCTAGTACCACTTCTAGTGAAAGTCACTCAGACGGCCACTAGAGTGCATCCTGGGTCAGTGCTGCACAGTACACAGCACCTATGTTTAGCGTCTCCACGCTCTAAATGGAGGCACACTCACTCACTGACACACACACACACTCACTCAGTGACACACGCACACACATGCTCAGTCATTGCAATAGCAACACACATTAAGGTGATCACCTGGCCTCCCTATCTGGAGCTCGAGTGGTTCGGCTTTCCCTGGAGTCCAGGGGGGCTTCAGCCATCTCCCTGCTCTGCTCCATAGAGCGCTTTGACGTCATATTCCGTCTCCCAGCATCACTAGAAGACGCGCGAGGGAGCAGAGGAGGGAGGGAGGTTACAGCTCCCTCACAAGCCTGTCAGTCTGCCTCAATCATCTAGGAGCCTCCCGCACGTGCGCACACGGCACCCTCTCCCTAAACAGGATGACCGACCGCACGCCCATGCTCTTCATTAGCTTCATTAGCTGACCAACCGCAAATGCTCTCCCTTTAACTGGCGGGCCGGCTTATAAAGAGCATGGGCATGCAGTCGGTCAGCCGGCCGCCCGGCTAAAGGCCGCCCGGCTGCCTGCCTTTGATCATAGGCGGCCGACTACCTTAGGGGCTGAATGGGCCAACAAATCCCAGGCGCCAGGACTAAAATGTGATTTGTCGAGCCCTGTCTTACAAGATCCAGCACACCTCATTCACTAAACAGCAATTCCAAGTTATACGGAATGCAATAGTTTTATTTGAAAACATACACATAAGCAAAAAATAATGGGGGCTTAGTTGGAATATATGATCATACCCCATTATTGATTTTATTTATTTTTCATTAAATTCAATTTCTTTATTGTGGAGTAATTAATTATGACGAGGCACAGTCGAGTTGTGTTTGAAAATTGTATTTTAATCCAGTGCATGTGGTAATCCATCACTGCAATATGGTGTAAATGTGGGATCTGCTCTGTAATATAATAATATAATATAGATAGTCCTGCTCTATAACATAATAGATAGTCATTCTCTATAATGTAATATAATACATAATTTAATATAATATTGATAGTCCTGCTCTATAATATAATAGTACAATATAACATATTCATTCTCTGTAATATAATACATAATATAATATAGCCCTGCTCTATAATGTAATTTAATTTAGTGCTGCTCTATAATATAATATAATTCAATATAGTCCTGCTCTATAATATAATACAATACATAATATGTTATATAATACAGCTCTGCTCTATGCTAGAATATAATATACTATATCACTGCTCTATAATATAAAATAATACATAATTTAATATAATATAATACATTAAAGTCCTGCTCTATAATATAATGTAATATAATATATTAAAGTCCTGCTCTATAATATAATGTAATATGATATAATATAATATGTAGTCCTGCTTTATAAATTAATATAGTCCTGGTATCTACATATCTGATACTATAGCGAGTGATTTATCACGGCCGGTGAAGGTAGCTCTGCCAATCCAAGCATTGCCCGGCTCTCTGTGCATGATGGAAAAGTGAGAATGCAGATATCATATTTTCTATTTTATCTGTTAATAAATTATCATGGTTTATTTTTTCGAGTGTCACTTACAGTAACTTCATTTAAATTTTAACATAATTTTTCCTTTTTTTTTTCAGATCAGTTTAATGAATTCAGTGATTTCCTGGTGCTGGGACTAGTCTCCTTTATCATTTGTAAGTATTTTATTTTACTTTTTATTTTTCCATTTCTATAAAAATAACGCTCGTAGAGACATTACTGGGGTTTGCTAAGAGTTTTCCTGCTTGGGAGATTGGTGGAACGTTGTTTGTAATACACATTTTATATTTTAAACCACAACTTTGTCCTAAAACCAAATCCTTCACTTCATTTTTCACTGTATCTACTAGATACATTTAATTTGTCTCAAAATAGAACCTTTAAAATGAAGTCTATCATTAAAAGCATTGTCCATGTACTGTTTATTACTGTTATTATTATATTTTTATAGCGCCATCAAATTCCATAGCGCTGTACAAAGGGTCCATAGCGCTGTTAAATCACAATCTTCTGCCCTTATTTTCTCTAATTACTTCAAATGTTCCCACGTTTATATTTTCTCCGGGACTGACTAATGTTACTCTGTGGTCATGTGACCAATGGAGAGGACCCTGATAGGCTGAATGCCTGTTTCCATAGCAGAAGGAACCTTTCCCTATATGTTATGTGTCTATTAACGACTGTGTCTATCAAATTGTCAAAACCAACAATAAATGACAGATTTGTTAAATTTCAATTGACTATAGAGTACTTTAGGAAGTGTTCCCCAAACAGTGAATTGTTTTAAATTGACAGCCTGCACTGATAAAAAAAAAACAAAAGACAAAATGCATTGTGATCACATTTAATTAAATTTTATGGTCTAACATTTTAGGAATCATTTGTAATTCAACAACAGTTCATTATTGTAATCAGTTCAGAGAATGAACCTCTCATAAAATTTACTGGCTGTGTGTGTCGGCACCTTTATTATACACCCCAAAGCTAGCTAGTATGGCCATTTTATAGATTGACTAGCCAGTACAATCATTTTATAGATTGTCCAGCCAGTATTGTCATTTTATAGATTGACTTACAAGTGTGGTCATTTTTTAAATTGACTAGCCTACAAAGCCTTTTTAAAGATTGACTAGCCAGTGTGGCCATTTTATATATTGACTTGCCGATGTGGCCACTCTACAGATTGTCTTGCCAGTATGGCCATTATAGAGATTAACTAGCCAGTGTGGCCATTTTATAGATTGGCTAGATAGTTTTACCATTTTACAGATTGATTAGCCAGTATGGCCATTTGGAAATTGACCAGCCAGTATGGTCATTTTGTAAATTGACTAGCCAGTGTCGCCATTCTGAAAGCTGGATTAGGTGATGATGCTGAGCTGTAACACTGGGTGTTTTTTCACATTGGAAAAGTACTAATAAATGACAGAGAATAGTCAATAGTTTTAATAGACTATTTTTTCTGCTTAGTCACAGTAGCCACCTACTATCACTGAGCAATTACATATATAAGTAATATACATTGAATTAAGGTGCTAATATACTCTTTAAGTATAAACAATTTCAGCATTTATTCAGCATTTATTTTATGTAACATTTTTACTCACAACCTCTCATCCAAACACGTCTCCTAATATTATTCTATTCGATCCGGTTCAATAGTAAACATACCCCTTGCAGATTGTGGGGTATTTTCCCCCGTTCTCCTTCTTCTGCTTCAGGGAATGAAAGAATGGGATATGTGATAGAACAGGATCTGCACTCTATATGAATTTTATAACAAAATATTTATATAAAATTACCTTTAAAGGGGGTCTGTCGTCAAACAAGATTTTTAATATTATGTTTATTTATCTCAATATTTAACAAATATGCATTTGTTGGGTGTGAAAAATAAAATGAAATGTAGGAATCCACACCTCGTTATCCTGTAACTGGGCGCCTCCATCTTAGCTCACTGTCAGTCATTGTTTTAAGCTCCGCCCTTTACACCTGGCAGTCGGTATAGAAAGAGCATACAGAGAGGGGATAATTAAAACAATGTAGAATATTTTTCAAAGTGTTCTGAAAAGTGAAGGTTAAATTGATCATATTTATTAAAGTGATCTAAAAAGTGATAGTCTTTTCATCATAGAAGACCTTTCTCTTTCAAAACGCCATAAAAATCTCCATAAGTCCACTGCATCAGCCAAAAATGGCATGTCTTCTAAAATGGTGGTTTAGGTGCACATAAAAAATTCTGACTGATTTTAGAAATTGTGTCAAAATCAGTTTAAAACTAGATGGAAAAGTGTCGGCAATTCTCTCCTGTTGTTTCTGTTTCTTCTACTCATTTGCATTTTGTGCCCTGGCTGTGCCTTGTCTTTACTGAATGTAGTCTTTAATACGCATTTACACAAAAAGCAGAGCATCTCTATAAAAGTTAATAGAAGTTATAACTGATTTTCAGTGTTTTATTCAATAAAAGTGTAAATTCTATTCAGATCCCATTTAACATATACAATAAGATTTAACCCCTTAAGGACACATGACGTGTGACATGTCATGATTCCCTTTTATTCCAGAAGTTTGGTCCTTAAGGAGTTAAAAAATAAACGTTACAAATTCTTTCACGAAGCGCTGTCTACAAGTCATGATTTATATTTTTGTTATTTAATATATAAATAAGAATTATAAGCTATTATGATCGTCGATGTGACATTTTTTCCAAGGGTTCTTTGATATTTTTGATTGCACTTCTGGTTGGCTAGCTCTTACCACTCCGATTTCTTATATATTATTATAGGGGGGCTATTACCACCCGCATATTCCTCCTGTGACGTTTAGAGATCTTCATATATTTATACAGATTCCAGGAAATGCTTCCCCCTATGTTATAAAAACACATCGATCTGGTGTGAATATTTAGTTTAATCAAGCCATGCAAACGTTTAAATAGCTCTAAACAATGTGTAAATCCAGCATTGATCCGTCTCATTCTGATTGGATATTTAGTAAATAAGATAACGCTCGAGCTCTATAAAACATTGCACAATGTCCACTAGTTCAGTCCTTAGAATCAACGCTCAGTGTTATAAAAGTTCCAATTATAGCTCTGGCCTAAAGCAGATGTTACCTGAATCAACCCCCTGCCAGTGCATGTCAGCTGATGTAACAGAGTCATTGTTATGCCAAAAATCACGTAACCCGAGCGCGACAACAGAGAATGCAACATGATGCAGTGCAGCCTGCTATGGAGAGTTATTAATAGAGTAAAGCACTCTCATCAGAAAACCAATGGAATATAATGATTATTATTACTATCGTCATTTATAAAGCACCAACATTATCGGCAGGGCTGTACAATGTGTGAACATGCATGCTGGTTAATGTAATGGACAAGCTTAGTCTACAGTAAAAAAAGATCATCTTACAGTAAAAATAAATAAAACAGAACTAATTTACAGTAAAAACAAAGACGAGTTTATTGTCTGCTCTAAAGGACCAGTTTACAGTCTAAAGGACCATCCTTCAGTTAAAAAAGACCAGCTTACAGACTAAAAGACCAGTTTACAGTCTAAAGGACCAGTTTACAGTCTAAAGGACCATCCTTCAGTAAAAAAAGACCAGCTTACAGACTAAAAGACCAGTTTACAGTCTAAAGGACCAGTTTACAGACTTAAAGACCAATTAACAGTCTAGAGGACCATCTTACAGTTCTAAAAGACCAGTTTACAGACTTAAAGACCAATTTACAGTCTAAAGGACCAGTTTATAGACTAAAAGACCAGTTTACAGACTAAAAGACAAGTTTATTGTCTACTCTAGAGGACCAGTTTACAGTTAAAAAAAAAGACCAGTTTACAGACTAAAAGACCAGTTTACAGATTAAAGGACCAATTTACAGGATAAAGGACCAGTTTACAGAATAAAGGACCATTTTACAGACTAAAAGACCAGTTTAGAGGCTAAAGAACCAGTTTACAGAATAAAGGACCATTTTACAGACTAAAAGACCAGTTTACAGGCTAAAGGACCAGTTTGCAGAATAAAAGACCATTTTACAGACAAAAAATAAAATCTTACAGACAAAAAGACCAGCTTACAGACTAAAAGAGCTGTTTACAGTCTAATGATGATCTTTCTGTTTGCAAAGACGAGTTTCACTTCGGAAGACCAACATGCCCCTAAACTTTTGTAGGAATTTGAGATCTTAATTGACATCTGTGATAAAGCACAAATTGACATCAGTGATATTTATAACATCACCAACAATCCATTGCATTTTAAGTAACACATGTATGCACATCTAGGTTTCAGTGTCTTAACACGTTGATGGCTAAAGTGCAATGTATTTCTCATCTCTCGGACAATAAACAGATGTATTCACATAACTGGGTTGGAAAATATGTTTTTTGGGCAGACTGTACATTTCTATATCA
>OW240923.1:85292915-85324062 GCA_933207985.1 Pelobates cultripes
AAAATAGTATGGAATGTCTTCCTTTTTCATAATGAATATGACATTCTGAAATGGTCTGGTTTTCCAGCGGAACACACGAGTCAGTGTAGAGAGCACATGGGTAGAGTCATATGATGATTAGCTAATTCTAATTATAAGCATGTGAGATACTCAATGATAAGGATTTGTAATGTATATTCCAAAACTGACATAATTTTTAAAATTACTTGGTAAATTAGCAATTTAGGGTAAAGAAAGACTGACATAAATAGCGTTCACAAGTTCCTGTTGCTTCTGAAAAGGAAAGGTTAAAATATTCTTTCTTTATCTCAAATGAACAATTCGATTTCTCAATGGATTAACAAGCTTTTAAAACAAGCGATTAAAAGCCTGTATGTATAGGTATCTAATTATAAATTATCAGCGATCTGTTCCAAAAGGTCCACTGAGTATTCACCTTTTTTTCCAAAAGAAATACACAACCAGCTCATAAGGTTCTGAGAAATGTGCCCATAAGCTTACAACCTAAAGTATACTTTATTACATATTTTGAGCAATTTTTATAAGCAGGATGCTTATGAGGGCTGTATTGCATTACAAACATGCAGAAACCCAACTGGTTCCAAATTGGTCTCATTTAGAACGGTGGCAGAGTATTTCTAAGCTTCACAAAACCTTGTTTTTTTACCCATGAAAGAAGCTCAGTTTCTGAATAACAGCGCCCCTTTGTTCTCAGACAAACTAGAAAACGTGCTTGTGTTTAGACCGGACAATAAAAATAAACTACCTTAGTGCCGTCTGTTCTTGGGAGAGGAAATCACGGATATTTAAATACATGAAGTTGCTTTTTGTTCTACTTGATGAATTTTTGGGGAGAGATGAATTGCAGTTTTTGAGCCTGAAATTAACCCATGTGGTCAGCAGAAAGTGATCCAGCCCTTTATACCATGTATTAATAAAGGCTGATATTATTTCTGCAGATGCTTCTGGACTCCATTTCCCAACACTCTCAGCCATCGCAGGCTGTATAATGACAATTTATACATACATCCCTGCATTTAGTCATGTTCTGTGCAGCGCAGTGAAGTACTTACTGGCTTACTCTAAAACAAGAAATTAAAGTCATGATAGATCTTTCTGATACCATGATCAATCAGTACCACAGTCTAACCATTGAGTTGAAAGAAAGACAATTGATGACAGAGTTAGGGTTGGTGTGTGTTGTAAGATGCCCTAAGGCAAATCTGCATTAATGCGCTGCTGGATCCTGGGCAGAGTGTTTAACTATAGCATACCTCCCAAGTGTCCCTGTTTAGGTGGGACAGTCCCTATTTTGTGCCCAAATCCTTCTGTCCCTATTTTCTATCCTAATGTCCCTCTTTTCTAGGATCTCAATATTGTTGGTGTGTCTGAGTGTATAACAGAGCTCCACAGCAATAATAATCGCAGTAATGTGTTTTTGAATTACAATAAGAATGTTTAGAAATTGGTTTGTGGAAATAAGATACATTGATCTTGTTATAAATTATATTTTAGTTCTATACATTTTATCAGTAAGTCAGAACTAGCCACACTCACACTCAGAACAGCCCCATCCCTGGACATCCCCACCCCCCCAGATTGACACCCACACAATTAAATGCCCCCTTTCGTTCATGTGAAATGTTGGGGGGTATGCGATGGGATGCTATCCGCTCATTTTGGGCTTGGCCGGTGGTGAAATAATAATTTAGGAAAAGCTACCCTTACTTTACTCCTTAGACATCCCGCCCAGCAGCCAACTTTTTTATGACTTTTGCCACGGATGGTGGGACAGAGGTAGATTACTCAATGCCCATTTGATAAATCACTCTACCAGTCTCTCACACAAAACATGTATTGAATTACACCGAACGCACGCTGGTTTGGGAAACTTCGGTATTGTCTGTGTTTTCACATTAGTTTGACCTAAAATGTTATGTGATCTTTGTTGGCATTTGGGGAAGGAGAATATCACAGACACAGTGTATTTCTTCATTTCCTCATTGGCTGGGATGCAGTCACATGACTGGATTAGTGTTATATAAAGCTCATATACATTTTCTGCTTATAGTTAATATTTTACAGTCTATTCCTGCAGTATAACCTTAATATATATATCAGACAAACGTGCTTCGAATCTAGGAGTAAGCAAAAAAAAAAGGTTTTTCAATAAGGTTTTTTTCAGTAAGGAAAAAACTGGTTTTTCAATGTCAAAAATACAATTCGAAAATTGACACTATAGTCACCAGAAGCATAACAGCTTAGTGTAGTTATTCTCGTGACTATAACCTGTCCCTCCACACTTTTCAATGTAAACCCTGCCTTTACAGAGAAAAGGCAGTATTTACATTGTTGCCTAGTAACACTTTTAGTGAAAGTCACTCAGACGGCCTCTAGAATGCATCCTGGGTCAGTGCTGCACAGTACACAGCACCTACGTTTAGCGCCTCCACACTCTGCGTGGAGACACACTTACTCAGTGACACACACACTCACTCAATGACACACACACTTACTGACTCACACTCACTCACTGACGCACACACATATTCACATTCTCAGTCACTGCAATAACAACACACATTAAGGTGACCACCTAGTCTCCTTACCAGGAGCTGAAGTAATTCGGCTTTCCCTGGGGTCCAGTGGGGCTACAGTCATCTCCCTGCTCTGCTCCATAGAGCGATTTTAAGTCATATTCCGGCTCCCGGCATCACTGGAAGATGCCCGAGGAAGCAGAGCAGGGAGGGAGGTTACAGCTCCCTCACGCGCCTTCCAGTCTGCCTCAATCTCCTAGGAGCCTCCTGCACCTGCGCACACTGCACGCTCTCCCTAAGCAGGATGACCGACCACATGCCAACACTCTTTATCAGCTGGCTAGCCGGCCCGGTGACCAACCGCAAATGCTCTTGTGTCTATAACCTGTCCCTCCACACTTTTCAATGTAAACCCTGCCTTTTCAGAGAAAAATTGTTGCCTAGTACCACTTCTAGTGAAAGTCACTCAGACGGCCACTAGAGTGCATCCTGGGTCAGTGCTGCACAGTACACAGCACCTATGTTTAGCGTCTCCACGCTCTAAATGGAGGCACACTCACTCACTGACACACACACACACTCACTCAGTGACACACGCACACACATGCTCAGTCATTGCAATAGCAACACACATTAAGGTGATCACCTGGCCTCCCTATCTGGAGCTCGAGTGGTTCGGCTTTCCCTGGAGTCCAGGGGGGCTTCAGCCATCTCCCTGCTCTGCTCCATAGAGCGCTTTGACGTCATATTCCGTCTCCCAGCATCACTAGAAGACGCGCGAGGGAGCAGAGGAGGGAGGGAGGTTACAGCTCCCTCACAAGCCTGTCAGTCTGCCTCAATCATCTAGGAGCCTCCCGCACGTGCGCACACGGCACCCTCTCCCTAAACAGGATGACCGACCGCACGCCCATGCTCTTCATTAGCTTCATTAGCTGACCAACCGCAAATGCTCTCCCTTTAACCGGCGGGCCGGCTTATAAAGAGCATGGGCATGCAGTCGGTCAGCCGGCCGCCCGGCTAAAGGCCGCCCGGCTAAAGGCCGCCCGGCTGCCTGCCTTTGCTCATAGGCGGCCGACTACCTTAGGGGCTGAATGGGCCAACAAATCCCAGGCGCCAGGACTAAAATGTGATTTGTCGAGCCCTGTCTTACAAGATCCAGCACACCTCATTCACTAAACAGCAATTCCAAGTTATACGGAATGCAATAGTTTTATTTGAAAACATACACATAAGCAAAAAATAATGGGGGCTTAGTTGGAATATATGATCATACCCCATTATTGATTTTATTTATTTTTCATTAAATTCAATTTCTTTATTGTGGATTAATTAATTATGACGAGGCACAGTCGAGTTGTGTTTGAAAATTGTATTTTAATCCAGTGCATGTGGTAATCCATCACTGCAATATGGTGTAAATGTGGGATCTGCTCTGTAATATAATAATATAATATAGATAGTCCTGCTCTATAACATAATAGATAGTCATTCTCTATAATGTAATATAATACATAATTTAATATAATATTGATAGTCCTGCTCTATAATATAATAGTACAATATAACATATTCATTCTCTGTAATATAATACATAATATAATATAGCCCTGCTCTATAATGTAATTTAATTTAGTGCTGCTCTATAATATAATATAATTCAATATAGTCCTGCTCTATAATATAATACAATACATAATATGTTATATAATACAGCTCTGCTCTATGCTAGAATATAATATACTATATCACTGCTCTATAATATAAAATAATACATAATTTAATATAATATAATACATTAAAGTCCTGCTCTATAATATAATGTAATATAATATATTAAAGTCCTGCTCTATAATATAATGTAATATGATATAATATAATATGTAGTCCTGCTTTATAAATTAATATAGTCCTGGTATCTACATATCTGATACTATAGCGAGTGATTTATCACGGCCGGTGAAGGTAGCTCTGCCAATCCAAGCATTGCCCGGCTCTCTGTGCATGATGGAAAAGTGAGAATGCAGATATCATATTTTCTATTTTATCTGTTAATAAATTATCATGGTTTATTTTTTCGAGTGTCACTTACAGTAACTTCATTTAAATTTTAACATAATTTTTCCTTTTTTTTTTCAGATCAGTTTAATGAATTCAGTGATTTCCTGGTGCTGGGACTAGTCTCCTTTATCATTTGTAAGTATTTTATTTTACTTTTTATTTTTCCATTTCTATAAAAATAACGCTCGTAGAGACATTACTGGGGTTTGCTAAGAGTTTTCCTGCTTGGGAGATTGGTGGAACGTTGTTTGTAATACACATTTTATATTTTAAACCACAACTTTGTCCTAAAACCAAATCCTTCACTTCATTTTTCACTGTATCTACTAGATACATTTAATTTGTCTCAAAATAGAACCTTTAAAATGAAGTCTATCATTAAAAGCATTGTCCATGTACTGTTTATTACTGTTATTATTATATTTTTATAGCGCCATCAAATTCCATAGCGCTGTACAAAGGGTCCATAGCGCTGTTAAATCACAATCTTCTGCCCTTATTTTCTCTAATTACTTCAAATGTTCCCACGTTTATATTTTCTCCGGGACTGACTAATGTTACTCTGTGGTCATGTGACCAATGGAGAGGACCCTGATAGGCTGAATGCCTGTTTCCATAGCAGAAGGAACCTTTCCCTATATGTTATGTGTCTATTAACGACTGTGTCTATCAAATTGTCAAAACCAACAATAAATGACAGATTTGTTAAATTTCAATTGACTATAGAGTACTTTAGGAAGTGTTCCCCAAACAGTGAATTGTTTTAAATTGACAGCCTGCACTGATAAAAAAAAAACAAAAGACAAAATGCATTGTGATCACATTTAATTAAATTTTATGGTCTAACATTTTAGGAATCATTTGTAATTCAACAACAGTTCATTATTGTAATCAGTTCAGAGAATGAACCTCTCATAAAATTTACTGGCTGTGTGTGTCGGCACCTTTATTATACACCCCAAAGCTAGCTAGTATGGCCATTTTATAGATTGACTAGCCAGTACAATCATTTTATAGATTGTCCAGCCAGTATTGTCATTTTATAGATTGACTTACAAGTGTGGTCATTTTTTAAATTGACTAGCCTACAAAGCCTTTTTAAAGATTGACTAGCCAGTGTGGCCATTTTATATATTGACTTGCCGATGTGGCCACTCTACAGATTGTCTTGCCAGTATGGCCATTATAGAGATTAACTAGCCAGTGTGGCCATTTTATAGATTGGCTAGATAGTTTTACCATTTTACAGATTGATTAGCCAGTATGGCCATTTGGAAATTGACCAGCCAGTATGGTCATTTTGTAAATTGACTAGCCAGTGTCGCCATTCTGAAAGCTGGATTAGGTGATGATGCTGAGCTGTAACACTGGGTGTTTTTTCACATTGGAAAAGTACTAATAAATGACAGAGAATAGTCAATAGTTTTAATAGACTATTTTTTCTGCTTAGTCACAGTAGCCACCTACTATCACTGAGCAATTACATATATAAGTAATATACATTGAATTAAGGTGCTAATATACTCTTTAAGTATAAACAATTTCAGCATTTATTCAGCATTTATTTTATGTAACATTTTTACTCACAACCTCTCATCCAAACACGTCTCCTAATATTATTCTATTCGATCCGGTTCAATAGTAAACATACCCCTTGCAGATTGTGGGGTATTTTCCCCCGTTCTCCTTCTTCTGCTTCAGGGAATGAAAGAATGGGATATGTGATAGAACAGGATCTGCACTCTATATGAATTTTATAACAAAATATTTATATAAAATTACCTTTAAAGGGGGTCTGTCGTCAAACAAGATTTTTAATATTATGTTTATTTATCTCAATATTTAACAAATATGCATTTGTTGGGTGTGAAAAATAAAATGAAATGTAGGAATCCACACCTCGTTATCCTGTAACTGGGCGCCTCCATCTTAGCTCACTGTCAGTCATTGTTTTAAGCTCCGCCCTTTACACCTGGCAGTCGGTATAGAAAGAGCATACAGAGAGGGGATAATTAAAACAATGTAGAATATTTTTCAAAGTGTTCTGAAAAGTGAAGGTTAAATTGATCATATTTATTAAAGTGATCTAAAAAGTGATAGTCTTTTCATCATAGAAGACCTTTCTCTTTCAAAACGCTATCAAAATCTCCATAAGTCCATTGCATCAGCCAAAAATGGCATGTCTTCTAAAATGGTGGTTTAGGTGCACATAAAAAATTCTGACTGATTTTAGAAATTGTGCCAAAATCAGTTTAAAACTAGATGGAAAAGTGTCGGCAATTCTCTCCTGTTGTTTCTGTTTCTTCTACTCATTTGCATTTTGTGCCCTGGCTGTGCCTTGTCTTTACTGAATGTAGTCTTTAATACGCATTTACACAAAAAGCAGAGCATCTCTATAAAAGTTAATAGAAGTTATAACTGATTTTCAATGTTTTATTCAATAAAAGTGTAAATTCTATTCAGATCCCATTTAACACATACAATAAGATTTAACCCCTTAAGGACACATGACGTGTGACATGTCATGATTCCCCTTTTATTCCAGAAGTTTGGTCCTTAAGGAGTTAAAAAATAAACGTTACAAATTCTTTCACGAAGCTCTGTCTACAAGTCATGATTTATATTTTGGTTATTTAATATATAAATAAGAATTATAAGCTATTATGATCGTCGATGTGACATTTTTTTCCAAGGGTTCTTTGATATTTTTGATTGCACTTCTGGTTGGCTAGCTCTTACCACTCCGATTTCTTATATATTATTATAGGGGGGCTATTACCACCCGCATATTCCTCCTGTGACGTTTAGAGATCTTCATATATTTATACAGATTCCAGGAAATGCTTCCCCCATGTTATAAAAACACATCGATCTGGTGTGAATATTTAGTTTAATCAAGCCATGCAAACGTTTAAATAGCTCTAAACAATGTGTAAATCCAGCATTGATCCGTCTCATTCTGATTGGATATTTAGTAAATAAGATAACGCTCGAGCTCTATAAAACATTGCACAATGTCCACTAGTTCAGTCCTTAGAATCAACGCTCAGTGTTATAAATGTTCCAATTATAGCTCTGGCCTAAAGCAGATGTTACCTGAATCAACCCCCTGCCAGTGCATGTCAGCTGATGTAACAGAGTCATTGTTATGCCAAAAATCACGTAACCCGAGCGCGACAACAGAGAATGCAACATGATGCAGTGCAGCCTGCTATGGAGAGTTATTAATAGAGTAAAGCACTCTCATCAGAAAACCAATGGAATATAATGATTATTATTACTATCGTCATTTATAAAGCACCAACATTATCGGCAGGGCTGTACAATGTGTGAACATGCATGCTGGTTAATGTAATGGACAAGCTTAGTCTACAGTAAAAAAAGATCATCTTACAGTAAAAATAAATAAAACAGAACTAATTTACAGTAAAAACAAAGACGAGTTTATTGTCTGCTCTAAAGGACCAGTTTACAGTCTAAAGGACCATCCTTCAGTTAAAAAAGACCAGCTTACAGACTAAAAGACCAGTTTACAGTCTAAAGGACCAGTTTACAGTCTAAAGGACCATCCTTCAGTAAAAAAAGACCAGCTTACAGACTAAAAGACCAGTTTACAGTCTAAAGGACCAGTTTACAGACTTAAAGACCAATTAACAGTCTAGAGGACCATCTTACAGTTCTAAAAGACCAGTTTACAGACTTAAAGACCAATTTACAGTCTAAAGGACCAGTTTATAGACTAAAAGACCAGTTTACAGACTAAAAGACAAGTTTATTGTCTACTCTAGAGGACCAGTTTACAGTTAAAAAAAAAGACCAGTTTACAGACTAAAAGACCAGTTTACAGATTAAAGGACCAATTTACAGGATAAAGGACCAGTTTACAGAATAAAGGACCATTTTACAGACTAAAAGACCAGTTTAGAGGCTAAAGAACCAGTTTACAGAATAAAGGACCATTTTACAGACTAAAAGACCAGTTTACAGGCTAAAGGACCAGTTTGCAGAATAAAAGACCATTTTACAGACAAAAAATAAAATCTTACAGACAAAAAGACCAGCTTACAGACTAAAAGAGCTGTTTACAGTCTAATGATGATCTTTCTGTTTGCAAAGACGAGTTTTTCACTTCGGAAGGACCAACATAAACCCCTAAACTTTTGTAGGAATTTGAGATCTTAATTGACATCTGTGATAAAGCACAAATTGACATCCGTGATATTTATAACATCACCAACAATCCATTGCATTTTAAGTAACACATGTATGCACATCTAGGTTTCAGTGTCTTAACACGTTGATGGCTAAAGTGCAATGTATTTCTCATCTCTCGGACAATAAACAGATGTATTCACATAACTGGGTTGGAAAATATGTTTTTTGGGCAGACTGTACATTTCTATATCACTTTTATATCATTTATGTAACTATTGCAGGCAGGAATATTTATTTACTAAAATCGCATTGTAGTAAGTTTACAACTAAAAAAATCTAATTTCGAAAAAATGATCCATGTTTGCTTTATCTCAGCTTGGGGATCTTTGCCTTCTGACTTGCCCGACTCTCCTTGCAGAGACCATGCTGAATTGTAGTGACTATATGACGTTGTAGATATGATCACTAGATAGGGTTATATTGCAGTGCCTATATGAAGTTGTAGATATGATCACTAGATAGGGTTATATTGTAGTTCCTATATGAAGTTGTAGATATGGTCACTAGACAGGGTTATATTGTAGTTCCTATATGAAGTTGTAGATATGGTCACTAGATAGGGTTATATTGCAGTGCCTATATAAAGTTGTAGATATGGTCACTAGATAGGGTTATATTGCAGTGCCTATATGAAGTTGTAGATATGATCACTAGATAGGGTTATATTGCAGTTCCTAAATGAAATTGTAGATATGATCGCTAGATAGGGTTATATTGCAGTGACTATATGAAGTTGTAGATATTGTCTCTAGATAGGGTTATATTGTAGTTCCTATATAAAGTTGTAGATATGATCACTAGATAGGGTTATATTGTAGTTCCTATATGAAGTTGTAGATATGGTCACTAGATAGGGTTATATTGCAGTGCCTATATAAAGTTGTAGATATGGTCACTAGATAGGGTTATATTGCAGTGCCTATATGAAGTTGTAGATATGATCACTAGATAGGGTTATATTGCAGTTCCTAAATGAAGTTGTATATGATCGTAGATAGGGTTATATTGCAGTGACTACTAGATAGGGTTATATTGTAGTTCCTATATGAAGTTGTAGATATTGTAGTAGACTAGATAGGGTTATATTGTAGTTCCTATATGAAGTTGTAGATATGGTCACTAGATAGGGTTATATTGCAGTGCCTATATAAAGTTGTAGATATGGTCACTAGATAGGGTTATATTGCAGTGCCTATATGAAGTTGTAGATATGATCACTAGATAGGGTTATATTGCAGTTCCTAAATGAAATTGTAGATATGATCGCTAGATAGGGTTATATTGCAGTGACTATATGAAGTTGTAGATATTGTCTCTAGATAGGGTTATATTGTAGTTCCTATATAAAGTTGTAGATATGATCACTAGATAGGGTTATATTGTAGTTCCTATATAAAGTTGTAGATATGATCACTAGATAGGGTTATATTGTAGTTCCTATATGAAGTTGTAGATATTGTCTCTAGATAGGGTTATATTGTAGTTCCTATATGAAGTTGTAGATATGGTCACTAGATAGGGTTATATTGTAGTTCCTATATGAAGTTGTAGATATGATCACTAGATAGGGTTATATTGCAGTTCCTAAATGAAATTGTAGATATGGTCACTAGATAGGGTTATATTGTAGTTCCTATATGAAGTTGTAGATATGGTGACTAGATAGGGTTATATTGTAGTTCCTATATGAAGTTGTAGATATGGTGACTAGATAGGGTTATATTGTAGTGACTATATGAAGTTGTAGATATGATCACTAGATAGGGTTATATTGCAGTTCCTAAATGAAATTGTAGATATGATCGCTAGATAGGGTTATATTGTAGTGACTATATGAAGTTGTAGATATTGTCTCTAGATAGGGTTATATTGCAGTTCCTAAATGAAATTGTAGATATGATCGCTAGATAGGGTTATATTGCAGTGACTATATGAAGTTGTAGATATTGTCTCTAGATAGGGTTATATTGTAGTTCCTATATAAAGTTGTAGATATGATCACTAGATAGGGTTATATTGTAGTTCCTATATAAAGTTGTAGATATGATCACTAGATAGGGTTATATTGTAGTTCCTATATGAAGTTGTAGATATGGTCACTAGACAGGGTTATATTGTAGTTCCTATATGAAGTTGTAGATATGGTCACTAGATAGGGTTATATTGTAGTGCCTATATGAAGTTGTAGATATGGTCACTAGATAGGGTTATATTGCAGTGCCTATATGAAGTTGTAGATATGATCACTAGATAGGGTTATATTGCAGTTCCTAAATGAAATTGTAGATATGATCGCTAGATAGGGTTATATTGTAGTGACTATATGAAGTTGTAGATATTGTCTCTAGATAGGGTTATATTGCAGTTCCTAAATGAAATTGTAGATATGATCGCTAGATAGGGTTATATTGCAGTGACTATATGAAGTTGTAGATATTGTCTCTAGATAGGGTTATATTGTAGTTCCTATATAAAGTTGTAGATATGATCACTAGATAGGGTTATATTGTAGTTCCTATATAAAGTTGTAGATATGATCACTAGATAGGGTTATATTGTAGTTCCTATATGAAGTTGTAGATATGGTCACTAGGTAGGGTTATATTGTAGTTCCTATATGAAGTTGTAGATATTGTCTCTAGATAGGGTTATATTGTAGTTCCTATATGAAGTTGTAGATATGGTCACTAGATAGGGTTATATTGTAGTTCCTATATGAAGTTGTAGATATGATCACTAGATAGGGTTATATTGCAGTTCCTAAATGAAATTGTAGATATGGTCACTAGATAGGGTTATATTGTAGTTCCTATATGAAGTTGTAGATATGGTGACTAGATAGGGTTATATTGTAGTTCCTATATGAAGTTGTAGATATGGTGACTAGATAGGGTTATATTGTAGTGACTATATGAAGTTGTAGATATTGTCTCTAGATAGGGTTATATTGTAGTTCCTATATGAAGTTGTAGATATGGTCACTAGATAGGGTTATATTGTAGTTCCTATATGAAGTTGTAGATATGATCACTAGATAGGGTTATATTGCAGTTCCTAAATGAAATTGTAGATATGGTCACTAGATAGGGTTATATTGTAGTTCCTATATGAAGTTGTAGATATGGTGACTAGATAGGGTTATATTGTAGTTCCTATATGAAGTTGTAGATATGGTGACTAGATAGGGTTATATTGTAGTGACTATATGAAGTTGTAGATATTGTCTCTAGATAGGGTTATATTGTAGTTCCTATATGAAGTTGTAGATATTGTCTCTAGATAGGGTTATATTGCAGTTCCTAAATGAAATTGTAGATATGGTCACTAGATAGGGTTATATTGTAGTTCCTATATAAAGTTGTAGATATTGTCTCTAGATAGGGTTATATTGTAGTTCCTATATGAAGTTGTAGATATTGTCACTAGATAGGGTTATATTGTAGTGACTATATGAGCTAAACATCGACATTATAGGCACCATGGAACTTTGAGTATTTAGGAAGATAATTTTTTTTCAAGACAAAAACAGAGTGGAAAAATGGGTTGCATATATTTAGTTATTAAACAATGTTAACATTTTGTATAATACGCAACAAAATCATTTGCCTTGTTTTGAAAACATTTAAGCTTATATAATATTTTATTAAATTATTGATTTGACAATTATATTTGCAAACTCATAGAAACTCCTTGAAGTTAAATTGAGGAAAAGAGGAAAAGCGTTCACCAAATTGCCTATTTTATTTTTTTCACTACAGAAAGTGACTGTGCAGTTTCCTACTTTCCAGGGAAATAGTGCCATTTTTGCTAAGTGTTAATAAACGCTGCCTTGATTTGAATATCTGCATGTGGCAACGTGCTAATGTCATGCATCGCTAATGAGAACACAAAGTCCTTCTAGGACAAAGTTTGTGGAGCAGTCACAGTGAAAACCAATGGAATTGTAATGCTGATTGCTCCAATTTCTTTTCTATCTATGTAGCCGGGCATCAGACTGGTTTCATACTGAGCTACACATATGTGCTGGAGTCAGCTGGGTGCTTTAAACATGTCAACTACACGTAGTGCAATGATTCAAACAGAGATTTTTATGATTTTCCTCCACCTCTGCTTGCGTGCCCATTTCAGGATTTTTAGCCTGTGCCAAGAAACAGAGCATTTACATGTTTAACCCCTTAAGGACACATGCCATGTGTGACATGTCATGATTCCCTTTTATTCCAGAAGTTTGGTCCTTAAGGGGTTAAAAGTAACACGTAGAAATGAGCAGACATAAATAAATAAAATCATAATGGTAGTGATTTGATCCCAGGTTTTACAGAAATACCATGATCACTGTATGACGGATCGTACAGTCTAACGCTGTGTCGCTGCAGCTGGCTTGGGTCGCAGGGATCAGACATTTCAGTTGTACCAGCATCACCTCCTGATTCATGGTCAATGCAATTAGCAGACGTACTGCGCGTTTTATTGCTCTCAATCCCCGTAGCTATTCTCATTTTCAGCCTGATTTCGATTTGTCACATAATTGAAGGGTGAATATAAACTTTATATCGTACAAAGCAGAGTAAATCTCATTTATGTTTTGCACAGCGACTGTACTGTAAAGAAGGTTCAACTTGAATGCCCCTTTTTAAGTTAGACGACTGTCACGGCATCCTGTAATTCAGTTTAGCTAAACATGGGAAAGCTTTTAACATACAGGATAGAATAGGGCCATTGTATCAGTGCATCAACAGCTGTCACATTTGTATACCAGCAATGAATATGGATAAGCTGAACACACTGAACCACAGTAGCAGCTAGTGACAAATGTGAGAACTGCGGAGACATCAAGCCAACGTTACCTGCGTACACCTTTCATTCAACAAAATGGTCAGAAACAGCGCCTCCCTCAGGCCCGACAGGGACAATTATATCAGTAAAAGAAATAAATAAAAATGGACTGGTTTATAGAACGGACTGATGGACTCAGACCCAGTTTGACTTTTTAAAGGGATTCTGATTGTCAGATGACTATAGGAGCCCATAATAGACTTATAGACCAGTGGGTCAGGGGGTAATGCCAGCCCTGTTATAGAGCCATTCAGAGTTTTTGCTAAAATCATTCTGGGAGTGAACACAACACAAATATGGCTTTAGTGGTAAGAAAGGTAATTAACTGGGTAGCTTCATACCTCCCAAGTGTCCCTATTTAGGAGGGACAGTCCTGATTTTTTGGTCTGAAGTGACAGTTCTGCTTAAACGGTTTATTTACAATCCAACAATGTATGCCGTAATAGTGGAAGATAATACTTTGCATAAAACTGTAATTTTCCTGAGATTTCTCAGTAATTCCATAGTGATCGCAGCAGCGTTGGTAATCGTCCAGCTTTCCATTACAAGTTTGGATTGGAGACAGAAACCATTGTAGTTGTAACGGCTTCTGTGTTTCTTACGGTGCCGCTGGAAAGAAATGTATTCACAAAAATATTAAACCTGGATTTTTAAAGTCAACTGAGAATGGTGCGGAATGTGATGGGAATATATATAAAATGTTTATAGTCCAATAAAACTCTTTGATCCATTGGCCAAATATACTGTAAACTTAAAAACACATTTTATTCAAATTTTATTAATGACAATGTATAAAAATATAACAAAATGTGTTAAATATAACTATTTTAGATTGAAGAAGAAATGTAATTGTGCCTTTTCTTCCTTTACTTAGGAGGCTCCAATGTACAAAGGCTAAAATAATTATAGTTTAACATGAATAAAAAGGATAAAACATGGATGGCGCTAACATATGCCTGTGCGTCCCACAACAGGGAGTATCGCCCTGGGCACAAAACTTGTGCCATATGGTGTTTCCAGGTTCTGTCTGTATTGATTCATACAATCGGCTCATTAATAACATCATTAGAGGGACACTCTAGACACTTTATCATTCTGAAATGCTTCATCCGTGAAGAGTGTATCCTCTTTTTTTTTTTACAAAAAGTCCAGATTTCAAAAACAAATTATCACTTTTATAAATGAACTTTGTTACTCCCCCTTGGCTGTCAATCAAATAATCGGTCCTTTTACTTCCTGTTTTTTTTGTTTGGTGGAACTAAACTCAAGAGGCGGCATTTGCAGAGATCACTTGCCTTGCAAAGACTTCTCATTTAGTGATGTTTTATTATTTGTGAATTTGAGCAGTGGAATATCCCTTTAATCCTAAACTTTACCATGGCTAATTTAAAGCCCCTCTCTTTATATCGGCAAAAATAAATTAATCTACAATGGCGCAGACTGTCATTTATTAAGATATTTTGAGGTGAAGCAGTGTAATGTGAATTACATAACTGTATTTAACCGGTGAAAGATCCCAAATTAAAATAACAATTGAGGCTGTAATTATTTTGAACAGCTGCTATAACGGGGGTCACTCCCTTGGAGAGCAGTAAAACCATCTCTCTGTTAATCCCGGCACTGGGTAGCGGCGTGCACATAGCGGAGCACCACGTTTAAAGCCTTCAGTAGGTTGTTATTTGAAAGCTGTCAAACCATGTTAAAGAAGACTGCCTCTGCAGGTCCGGGTGGACACAATTCTACATGTAGCCTTGTCTGTCTCATTAGAACATTCGTGTTTGTATAGCTCCGCAGAGCTTCCAAATCCCAATTCACTTATATCAGCAAGACTTAACTTGCTCATTAATCTAAATTCTTTTGCAACTTTAATCTACATGTTTAATTAATCATAAAATGAGGCAGTAAGTAATTTCAGCAATGTGTGCCTTGTTATCAGATGCATTTAATCACTCTACTGTGATCTCATTTGGAAACACCTGAGATGTCGAGAGCAGTTTGAATAAGCATAAATTATCCTTTGTCAGTGGATTTCACTCAACTAATAAGATATTTATTTAAAAGCGACCTGTTTGTCATTCTCTCATCTTTACCAACGGTTCTTATCAACGTAACACAATTGCCGACAGATGGAATTCACAACACAGCGCCTGGAGGGGTCGGGGGGCTTATTTAATTCATTTCTTTTATTTACAACTAATTAAACCATGTCATTTTGGTTTTAATGAGAATAACCCCAGGCTATTAGATGGATTTGCTAAAATATTTCTTGAAATATATATTGGCAATTTAACGACACTGGTGTTAGGTGTCAGATTGACAGATTTAGCAAAAAGGAAAAAAAAAATCAAGTTGTAAAATAAAATGTAATTATTGAAATTTCCTGTCAAAAGAACACGTTGTTGCACCACGAAAGTGATGAGATTAATCTTTGTTGCTGTGGATGAGGGAATTGTTTCCTATGTAAAGGCATCTGTCCAGCTCACACGTTCAGGAATCCAGTCTATATGCTCAGCCATGCTGCATCCTGCAAGACTGTATGACACCTGTGTTCTACTATCCCACATATGGAATCTTCCAAAAAAATGACACTTGCACCAGAACATTAAACATGCGTAGACTTTGTTACCTAGGTGACACACAGCCATTTCTCCCTGTTTGGGACTCCCATTTGTCCCAAGTCCATGATATAACTACTGTCATATCAGCCTTTTAATCCTTGTAAAATCTGAATAAATATCTAAAAATGCAAAGTTACCTGTTAACTTCTCCAATGTCTCATTCCTACAAGTAACACCTTTTTATACATGCTTGACAAGGAATCTTAGCCAGTGACTGTGAGCGGTTGCCTGTACCTGTAGGTGATGAGAAAGCTTCCTTCTGCCAAGTGTGGAGCTGCACAGGACAAGAATTTGCCATCATTAAGTTGAAGGGACACATTGCTTGACACTTTGTCCTTGTTTTTAGGGATTTTTTGCTAAGCTCGGAGCATGTTCCTGGCAGATACCAAAACTCTAGGTTTTTACATTAATTTATTTACGCACCAGCTATTGACAGTATCTGGTGACATCATTAAACAGAGGGTCACCCTGCAATATTATAGCTCATCAGTTCCAGTGACATCAGTAAACGGAGGGTCACCCTACCATGTTATAGATTATATGCACACCTGGCACCCATGAATGTGCCCTTTACTCACACATTAATACAGGGAGTGCAGAATTATTAGGCAAATGAGTATTTTGACCACATCATCCTCTTTATGCATGTTGTCTTACTCCAAGCTGTATAGGCTCGAAGCCTACTACCAATTAAGCATATTAGGTGATGTGCATCTCTGTAATGAGAAGGGGTGTGGTCTAATGACATCAACACCCTATATCAGGTGTGCATAATTATTAGGCAACTTCCTTTCCTTTGGCAAAATGGGTCAAAAGAAGGACTTGACAGGCTCAGAAAAGTCAAAAATAGTGAGATATCTTGCAGAGGGATGCAGCACTCTTAAAATTGCAAAACTTCTGAAGCGTGATCATCGAACAATCAAGCGTTTCATTCAAAATAGTCAACAGGGTCGCAAGAAGCGTGTGGAAAAACCAAGGCGCAAAATAACTGCCCATGAACTGAGAAAAGTCAAGCGTGCAGCTGCCACGATGCCACTTGCCACCAGTTTGGCCATATTTCAGAGCTGCAACATCACTGGAGTGCCCAAAAGCACAAGGTGTGCAATACTCAGAGACATGGCCAAGGTAAGAAAGGCTGAAAGACGACCACCACTGAACAAGACACACAAGCTGAAACGTCAAGACTGGGCCAAGAAATATCTCAAGACTGATTTTTCTAAGGTTTTATGGACTGATGAAATGAGAGTGAGTCTTGATGGGCCAGATGGATGGGCCCGTGGCTGGATTGGTAAAGGGCAGAGAGCTCCAGTCCGACTCAGACGCCAGCAAGGTGGAGGTGGAGTACTGGTTTGAGCTGGTATCATCAAAGATGAGCTTGTGGGGCCTTTTCGGGTTGAGGATGGAGTCAAGCTCAACTCCCAGTCCTACTGCCAGTTCCTGGAAGACACCTTCTTCAAGCAGTGGTACAGGAAGAAGTCTGCATCCTTCAGAAAAACATGATTTTCATGCAGGACAATGCTCCATCACACGCGTCCAAGTACTCCACAGCGTGGCTGGCAAGAAAGGGTATAAAAGAAGAAAATCTAATGACATAGCCTCCTTGTTCACCTGATCTGAACCCCATTGAGAACCTGCGGTCCATCATCAAATGTGAGATTTACAAGGAGGAAAACAGTACACCTCTCTGAACAGTGTCTGGGAGGCTGTGGTTGCTGCTGCACGCAATGTTGATGGTGAACAGATCAAAACACTGACAGAATCCATGGATGGCAGGCTTTTGAGTGTCCTTGCAAAGAAAGGTGGCTATATTGGTCACTGATTTGTTTTGTTTTGTTTTTGAATGTCAGAAATGTATATTTGTGAATGTTGAGATGTTATATTAGTTTCACTGGTAATAATAAATAATTGAAATGGGTATATATTTGTTTTTTGTTAAGTTGCCTAATAATTATGCACAGTAATAGTCACCTGCACACACAGATATCCCCTAACATAGCTATAACTAAAAACAAACTAAAAACTACTTCCAAAAATATTCAGCTTTGATATTAATGAGTTTTTTTGGGTTCATTGAGAACATGGTTGTTGTTCAATAATAAAATTAATCCTCAAAAATACAACGTGCCTAATAATTCTGCACTCCCTGTATTTCCACTGCAGGATCCATGAGAGTCAAGAGGATGATGAGTTATTTAGTCCTTTTTAGATCTTAGTTGATTATTTAAAGGGAATTTCTGTGTCTAGTAAATGCGTATGTTTTTAATGTATATTATTACCCAATGCAAAAAAATTGCATAACATTAACATTTCAACAAATATCTCCTGAGCCCTAAAAAATTACCTTTTATTAGCTGAAGAATTGACCTCAGCAGCTAATGAAGACCCTGCCCCTCCCCCAGCATGTACTTCCTTGTCAGTGTAGGTTTTGTCCAATCAGACGCTTCTTATAGAGAAACTGCGGAAAAGTCTCCAGTCCAAAGCTTTCTTGTAGTGAATGTCAATTGAAGTGGAGTTTTTCTACATAAACCCAAAATTCTAATCAAGCTCAGCCAATCACTGGATGAGGCTGTTTGGAGTTATATTCCATATAACAGGTTTAACAAATGTTTGCTTAATTTTCCATTTGCGTAAGTGTATTTTAACTCCCACCTTCCTTGGCTGAATATGCCTAATTAGTCTGATGAAATGATAATGATATTGTTGCAGAGCTGCCTGATGCGTTACCTCAATATACTTTGCAGTGATGTCTGTGGGGTCTAAAGCTGCACCATTACATTTCAAGTTAACCTTAAAGGATTACTCCAATCACTTTGGCCACTTCTACTTTTTGAAGTGATCATGGTGGTAGGAGTCTGTATGTGCAGTGTTTCAACTTGAAGTCCAGAGTAATTGGTACTTGTGTGCTAGAGGCTAATTGCATCTCCGGCACATGTGACTTAAGCAGCTCAGAAATCTGTTTTCTGCTGCCTGTGTCAGTTTTGTGCATATTTTACATCTGTCTCAACGTGCACTGCAAGGTGAGTCTCATGTATCTCCTCCCTCCCAACAGCTCTCCCAAATCCATCCATTTGTTTTTTGGCCTCCTTCCTCTATACTCTCTCTTTCCTCGCTATCCCCCTCCTCTTGTCAGCTCACAGTGCACATGAGCCAGATTATTAGTCCAATCAAGGCTCTATGAGAAGCCGTGATGTCAGCAGCGTGTCATCTGCCGTGACATCAACAGTGTGTGTGGAAAGCTGCGCCGGAAGCTTTGCCCAATGCTGGATTTTTGGAAAGTAGAAACCATTTATATAGTGATCGGGAGGGGGTACATACATAAATACATATTTTTTAAGTTTGGTGAAATCCTTTAAGTGATTCCACTGTGGCATTAGAAACAGGAATATTGTGGAGTTACCCTATCCACTGACTGTATTACTGCTCTAACCTAGCAGAAATCAATATATGTACTATTTAATAATAAGTGTACAATTCACTAATAAAATGTTATAAGAAAATTATTATTTTCTGATTTCCTTTAAAAACCCTCAACGGAATAAAAGCAGAGCAATTCCAGAAGATACAATAAAAATAAAATTAATAATAACGCTATTGTGTTGAAAACATTATATCAGCCATGATCTCAAGCTTATCAGTAACTGGAGTCAGAATGCTCCTTCCTCCGAAATCTCCATCAAATGATGTTTTTCTTGAATGCTCCGGTGAATTTCGAGATTAAGATTCTGGGAATTCTGGGATCCTGATGGAAATGAAGAACGCGTCACTTGATTACAAAGCTAGCAACGTTCCTGCCCTGTCCTAAGAAATGGTAACGTGAATGACAGATTGACTCATAGCAATGGACTGTATTTACCACAAGGCTAACAAGGCATTTGCCATGGGCGTCACTTTCCAGGGAGCGACAAAAAATGCACTGGCAAATCCTTTGTTAGCCTTATTTTATGGGGGCCCAAGAGCTGGCCGGCTGGCCACCTTTGGGCCCAACTTGGGGCGCCCAGCCACTTTGTATTACAGGTGGGCAGTAAGGGAGCATGACCCGCAGTGATGCCGGGAGCTGGAATATGATGTCACTCCAGCGCCCATCATCACTAAGCGGCGCAAGAAGGAACTGAGCAGGAAAATCACAGCTCCATCGCTGCCTATTTTGCGCACCAAACCGCCCACCGTCTGCCCGCCCTCTCTTCTGCCTTTCTGCCTGCCAGCTCTCCCAGCAGCTAGCCAGCCCAGCAGCCCCACTGGACCCCAGGTAAAAATCCACCCAGGTCTCCCAAAGGTGGAGAGGCTGGATGGATTTAAACTAAAATAAAAATAAATAACAACTATTTGTAAATTTTGGGGGGGAAATGTGTGCATCAATCAGTGAATGTGTGCGTGTGTCTGTCAGTGGGTGTGTGTGTATATGTCTGTCAGTGAGTGGGTGTATGTCTGTCAGTGCATGTGTGTGTGTCTGCCAGTGAGTGTGTGTGTGTGTGTGTCTGTCAGTTAATGTGTGTTTATATCTGTCAGTGTGTCTGTCAGTGACTTTGTTTGTCTGTCAGTTAATGTGTGTGTCTGTGTCATTATATGTCTGTCAGTGTATGTGTGTTTCTGTTAGTGAGTTTGTGTGTGTCTGTCAGTAAATGTGTGTGTATGTCCGTCAGTAAATATGTGTGTATGTCTATCAGTGTGTGCCTGTGAGTGTGTGTGTGTGTATGTTAATGTGTGTCTGTCAGTGCGTGTCTGAGTGATTGTGTGTCTGTCAGATTGTGTCAAATCAGTGATTATGTGTGTCTGTCAGATTGTGTCAAATCAGTGAGTGTGTGGATAGGTCAATGTGTCTGTCAGTGAGTATATGTCAGTGTGCCGGTCAGTGAGTGGGTGTGCCTGTGTGTATGTCAGGCAAAGCGTGTGTTAGTCTTTAACAGGAAGAGGTGTGGTCTTAACAGGAAGGGGTGGGGCAAATTTAAATTAGGGAGTGCCCAAGTTCCATCATGCCTAGGGCAGCACAAATCCAAAATACACCAGTGTACATATATATATGTGTATGTAGATACTCCCATACAAATGGACTGCAAAAAATAAATGCCTTTATTCAGACAAAATTGCAGCCATTTTTTTGCAGGACCTGAAAAGTTAACCGAAAATCTGCGGGAATAAAGGCGATTATTTGTGGTGAAGTCCGAGAGTGCCGGTCCGTTTGTATAGGCCCATCTAGTGCCAGGCTTTACATTTCTGCAAGGCTCCTGTTATTACGGTGTATATTCTATAGCTATATAGATTTTGTTCTCCTTCCTATTTATTTCATTTGGACTGGTGATGTCAGGACGCGGACTGTCGCACTGACGGCTTACTAATATTTAACTCCCTTGAGCTGGTGAAGTAGAATATTCCTATTACTTGATTGCTGTTGTTCATTTTCCTCCTTCCTGCCACTTCACACCCTATTACAAAGCTGTATTGTACACAGTCCAGCGTGAATTAGCTGGAAACATTGTAACATCATAAAATTCCCCATGAGCGCTACCTTGAGAAACTGCGCTGGGCTCATTAGCAGACCCAGCAGCTCATGTGGAAGATGGGGAACAATATGTGTACCGCACCCTTCACACTATTATTCATGGTTTGCTTTTTAACCATTTACTCACCAGAAAGACTGATTACATTCCCACCCTTATGTGAAAGGGTTAAATGAGAGACTGCTGTTGGGACATTGCTTAGCAGGCATATTGGTAATAATTTAACCCTTACAGTTTCAGAGATGAGATGCCTATGTGGAGATTAGCCCATACAGCTACCATGGGCCTGCCCTTGGCACTGTGTATGTTAAAAAGAGGTACTGGTATACCCTTTGTACAAAGCTACAGAACATTTTGGTCTTTTAAAAACAAATAAAACTCGCAAGAGTATTGCAGTAGGCAATTTGCGATTATACCTTCATTGGACTAAATAGGTATTGATTTAATATTTTTAGATAACCTTTCAAATGATTTAATATTTTTGTATATATTTTTTCAAATTATTTTTAATAACATTTTACTTTTATTTTATTATTATTTTATTATTATTTTTAACAAACATTTTTTAAAATAGTAATTATTTTCAAAATATCAATTTTTTTGAAAAGTTTATCCAAAATGATTACATTGAGGCCATTATATTTAAAAGACAAGCTTTCGTGAGTTTTCCTGTTTTAGGGAGGTCGAAAGCAATCCAGTCTACAATCTACATAAATTATGCTATAAACTAAGCAGTATTTACACAATATATGTAGAGAATTCAAATATATACACTGTGCTACCACAACTCCAAGCAAATATATAGTTACAAGACCATGTGCAGAGCATGTGTCATTGTAGCAATTTACCACATGGTAATAAAACATGTGGAGCCAAAATTCAATGTAACGAGTTGAGCCAAAAATATATTTAAAGTAATATTTTCTTTTTATATCATATATAGTGTATATTTAGTAGAATTCCCTGACTTCTACATATAAATAATTTTTCACTCAATTCGCTGCAAGACAGGAATTACATGACAAGGTTCGGTATTTTGTGATCCGTTTGTGGAGTGGGGGGGGGGGGAGGGTGTGTGGTGGCACCATGTACTGAAAACGAATAAAGAGCAAAGTGTTCACTTCTACTTCTGTTTCAAACTTACTCAGAGTAGTAACAGCCCACCCTTAAATGTATGATTCAGCAATGCTTGCTATTTGTTATTTCAGTCTTTTATTATATAATCATTTTTGATACTTATCACATTATACTTGCATTATTCACCATCTATAACTGTATTTGTCTTAATTTTAAGGCCTTGTTTGGGAGACATTGTACATGATAGGAAAATATGATACACAGTAAAGGAAAAGAAACATAGATAGATGGATATATTCTGGATAGATAGATAGACAGATAGATACATAGATATATTCTGGATGGATAGATAGATAGATAGATAGACAGATAGATAGATAATCATAATTGATAGATAGATATATTCTGGATAGATAGAAAGATAGATAGATAGATATATTCTGGATAGATAGAAAGATAGATAGATAGATAGATAGATAGAAAGATAGATATATTCTGGATAGATAGATAGATAAATTCTAGATAGAAAGATAGATACTGTATAGATAGATAAATACTCTATAGATAGATAGATATATAGATAGATATATTCTAGATAGAAAGATAGTTTCTAGATAGAAAAATAGATACTGCATAGATAGATAGATAGAAAGATAACTACTGTATAGATAAATAGATAGTTGGATAGATAGATACCATATAGATAGATAGATAGATTCTTGATAAATAGAAAGATAGATAGATAGATTTTGTATAGATCGATAGATACTGTATAGATAGATAAACAGATAGATAGATATTTAATGGATAGATATTTAGATAGATACATAGAAAAGTTTCTTCAAGTTTCTCTTATATACTAATACCTAAAACCAGCTGAGTTGGTTGGACAGATATAGGTAACTAAAACCTAATTAATTCAGAATTATTGCCTATTCAGAATCATTAAGAAGCTATGAAATAAAATATGTTTGTGAACAGAAAACTCTGTATGTTTTATGCAGGTTTTAGCACTGCTTTCAGAGTCATCTTACAATAAAATAATGTTTAAAAGCAAGTTAAAAACTAATTTTCAATGTCATTTTGTGCGGATAAAACACTTATTACCAAATGGAAAACACTGAACATGTTTTATACTTTGCCATAAAAAATGTTTTTTTTCACAATAAAATTCTTCTCCTGTATTTTGTTATTGTGCAAATATAGGTAGAATTTTACTTTATTATCCTTTTTTTCTGAGGGACCTGTTAAATTACTAATCTTACAATGTTTTTCTTTTTACTTTCTATATATAATTTAAATGTTATCGGACGTTTCGGCCAATTACCTTGAATTACGTAGAATTTGCAACCAGGAAACAAAGTCTATCCTTTTATACACTCCATTGATTTGCACCAGAACTTCAAACCGGAAAAGGTTAGCCATCATACCACACCAACACAACATGTTCACAGAAATATGGAAAAAAAAATTATTATCCAAAAAACAAACAAAAAGCATGACAGATCCTTTTTAATAATCAATCTGGAAGCTGGTGGGTCTGTATGACGAGATAGAATGTGAAACATTAGCATGGTTAGTCTGCCTTTTAAAATCACCCTGAGCAGAATCACAGCTCCATTAACGAGCCCTGTCATTCAGATACACAGTGTCTGACTGATTTAAATAAAGTGAAATGAAGATAGTTCTTTCCGCTCCCTTGGCTTCACTCATTGCTATAAACATATGCTCTGTGTCCCGCGTCTTTCCATCTTATTTATGACTTTAATTTGTTGTGTGGGATGAGCTAGAAATTAAATTTAATACAATTCTCCAAGGGACCTTGTCATATAATAACATGGTAATTTCTGTATATCCTTTTGAAAAATGAGGAAATTAATTCTTCCTGACATGTTCTAATTATTCCAGTGTGAACGGCAAATACATTTTCCCCAGCCCCTGAAGTGTTCGAGGCAAATGGCGGCTGTTCAGAGTCGAGGTGCTAATGCTGACCAGCAGTGCGTTTAATTTGAAACATGAGCCGACACCTTTCATCACACCTTTGTAATATTGAGTACTTTTGAGAAATTAATTCACTACTTACTTGGCAGCTTACTCCAAGCACTTGTTCTCTTTTTCTCCTACAATGCTGTACTTGGTTTTAGTTCTATCTGATTGCTTGTAGATCGGAATCACATGCCAAGCGGCAGGGAACAACGCAGGGATGGGGCGTATTTAAAAAACGTCCACCTTTTTATATGTCCGGGTTCGGCAATTGTGTGAAAAGATATTCGTCTCACATTCAATTGTCTGTGTGAAACTACATTGAGGGAACAATTGCAGGAAAGTAAATTCAGGGACGCCCAATTTATTCAAGAGTATCTTTCATAGAAGTATCCAGTGAGAAATCCATAGATCTGGTAGTCACCGGGGAACCACTGGTTAAATTCAGGTTTGATGGAGATCTTGAATACAGCTGAAAAGGGTCATTTCCAAATCCTGGATCTCTGGAGCTTTGATGGTCAATTAGTTCCTGTTGGAAGATCATTGCGTTGGGGAAAGGTGAAAGAGAAAGTGGTTTAGTTGTGGGGGAAAGATGTTACTCCATTATAAAAAAAGGGAATATGTCTCTAGAAACAGGTATTTTATGTATGGAGTAATAATTTAGCTTTTAAATTTTTTTTTGAATAACTTGTCCTTGCGTGGCGTTCTGGACAGACAGCTGGATCCGTCATCTGGCCAGGATTTGGAAATCTCCCAGCTGGGCACACGTGAGGGAAGCGCAGTCAGTTTGATCAATTACTTGTTCTAATGACAAACCCATCAGATCTACTGCTTCATGTTCCCTAAAACTGTCATGTTTTATGGATGTAACTGGATAACTGAGAGTTCAGAGAAAGCTTAGACATTATTTTCTATACCAGTTTGATGACGAAGAGGCGACAAAACTGTCAAAAAATGTCAAAGTATTATGTATTATACAAGCTATTTAACACAGTATAACACAATAATGCATTGTGAAATGTACATTTGTGATTTTGAAAAAATTATAAAACTGAGGTGAACAAGATTATTTTATTAACCATTAAAGGAAAGATGCAATGCGGCTGCAGTGGGGCAAAGTTCAAATAATAGACCAATCACTATTGAGAAGAGGATGGATACAGAGATGCACCCTCAGCAGATTTTAGATCACCCGAATACAATTAATTCTGCATTTCAGTTGTTTTCCATCGTGGCATAACACCTGGAGTACTTTGGCCAGTACCCACTTTAGTAAATAACTTTGTTGGCGGTCAGGGAGGATAGTCAGATTGGGCTCTAGCTATGGAAAACATTAAAGGGACACCCCAGACCCCTAATGCATTTTAGTTTGCTGAAAAGCTTTATGTGTGAAGAGTGTGCCCTCTTTTTTTCATTTTTCATAAAATTGCAGATTTCAGTAGAAATTGACACTTTTAAAAATTAACCTGGTAACACCCCCTTGGCTTTCAAGCAGACAACCGATCCTGTTACTTCCTGTTTTTGTTAGCACAATGCATCTGAACTCAAGAGGCAGCAATTGCTCAGAGCACCTGCCTTGCAAAGATTTCTCATTGAGCTGCATTGGAAAGTCTGTGATTGGACAGTCACAGAAAGTCTGGGCAGGGTTAAAGGGGAGAGCATGCAAAGGCAGCAGACAAGAGATCTGCAGGTTTTGCAAGCTGTTTTTATATATACCAGCAATGGAAAATGCCTAATGAAATGCAGACACTTTTTCATTTGGAGTATATCTAGCAAACAGTGATTTGGATCTATTTTGTGTTTCGACAATAGAGTGTCCCTTAACCCCTTAAGGACACATGACACGTGTGACATGTCATGATTCCCTTTTATTCCAGAAGTCTGGTCCTTAAGGGGTTAAAGATGACTAGCAGTAATTTAAAGTAAATCTTAAAGGGAACAGGATACCAGATGTCAGAGAGTGGGGTGTAAGAATTGTGGGTGTTATGGAATGTAAGACCAATCAATAACAGGGTGTACTAAATCAGAGATACATTTACTAAAAGGTAACTACGAGACAAACATCTCAATACTGACTCTATTATGTTCTGTCTCTTTATTTTTATTACTTAGCATTACTTTACCTAACCTGGTCAATCAAAGTCAGCCTACATCTGTATCCCATAATCCGTCGAACTAACGATAATCAGAAACATCCAGAATTTCAAAACTGGATGAACCATTGACATCGGAAGCTGAGACTTTCTCACTTTACCGCTCTCAATATAGACTTCTTTAATGCAATTCTCCTGCTTGTCTAGTGGCGGAATTCTAGAGTAATTTGTAAAATTCACGGCTTTTCCCCTGTATTCATTGCCAAATGCAGTTTCCATATTCAGATTTTTTTTTTTTTTTTTGTGGAATTACATTGTGCAGACAAGTGTGGGTATGGTCTGTCTTTATATGTACATATTTAAATAGGTCTGCTGCTAAATTCAGTAGATAATTAGCATTCTGCATCATTTTGATATGGGGGGACTTTCCTGGTGAAATCAGGTGAAGGAAGCAAGAAAGACCAACCTGCAGAAGCCGCTTCTAATCTCCAAGAAATTGTCTTTTTGTTGCATTAGGTTTGTTTAAAGCATTTCTTTGTAAATTTAAAAAAAAAAGATGTTTATATAAACTGATATGAATCTTAGAATGAGTACGATCCAGTGCCCAAACCCTCTAACAATCAGTGCGCTGGCAGCAAGCACTTAATAAACCCCACTGCACCCTGATATTGCACTGCCTACATCGAGAAGTCGAGCTGGGTGAAAACACTGGTCGTTCTAAATAAAATAATATATATTGTATGCATTCCGTCATTGTCCATCACATTACATTTGAGACAATATTCTATTTAAGCTCAGATTCGCGAGTCATCTCCATCTTTGTACTACATTCTAGACATATCTCCTTATGGGAATTACATTATTGTAAGAGCAAGCTAACACATTTTATCTGGAGCGGACACAGTTCTCTAAGCTGGTGAGATAGCTCAGCTGGTTAATGCGCCACTGAGGAAAAAAGTTTCAGGACACATTTGCAGGATGAAATTAGCCTTTCATCTTTTCTAAAGTTAATATATTGAAAACCAGCGAGTTAGGTAATGATAAAAGTCAAATCCCATGACAGTGTAGAAACATCTTACTGTATCTTTTAGTTTTGCCTCCAAATGGGATTGTGATTTCTGTATTGTTATTGCTAAACCACATATACATATTTAGAACACATACATACGTGCACACAGACACATACATATACATCATGCACACACGCACATTTCATTTAATTTTTATATTTATTTCTCAGCTTTAATAACTTGTATTTTATTTCTGTGTCTGTTTATTCCACCTCCATATACTCTGGAATAAAATGTAAGATTGGAATCCACAGTGTTAATTGGCCCTGATATAGTTTTTACAATTACTGTAATATTGTATAAATGAATGCTTGCTCTGTCACCTACGATTCCCCAGAGTTCGCTAGTGTTTTTTATTTTTGCTCACACTGTTCTGTTGTAGAGTATAGTTCTTTATTATCATTTTCGCTACTTGTTTAATTACATATTAACATGAAACCAAATTACAGGACAACCTGATGATCGTCATAAAAATATATGGAGACTAACACTTGTGTTTAGTTTATATCAGGGGTCCTCCAACTCCGGCCCTCCAGATGTTGCTGAACTACAACTCCCATGATTCTTTGAATTACATAGATAGCCAGAGAATCATGGGAGTTGTAGTTCAGCAACATCTGGGAGGCCGGAGTTTGAGGACCCCTGGTTTATATGATATAAAGTGTGCTAGCCAGATTTGAAATTATTGGCACATTTATAGTATACTTGTTTGAGACCTGAATGAGTACTATGCTGTTGAGTTCTGCCCAATGTTGATGTTCTCATAGTATCTGGTTTTGCTTATAATTTACAGGATATTTTCATGATTTGTGGGATTGATTGGATTGTGAATGATGGTACAAAGCAAGACAAGTTTTTTTCTCACTTTGCTGATAACGGAAAACGAAAGGGTTTTGCTCAGTAACAGTTGAAAGGGAAGTGCAAATTCTAGGTTAAAATAGACCACCTCGGCTAGTTTGGTCTAAAATTCCTCCTTTTGCCGTATGTTTCTCCAGGTTAGAGAATTTAGGACGAGGTTCTAAATGTGAAACAGTCATCATGGATACCAGAGGAATGTTCTATAGATTGCTCCATGCTATTGCTGTACTCTAGGACTGCACTTTAAACGTAACATCCATTTTATAGACTGAATTTGTATTTAGCAGTTTGTAGAATTAACTTTTCAACAGCCTGATCGACTTGCTTACTGCAGCTCCCCACACCTCCCATAACCCACACTACCTGAGAAGCACACTCACTTATCTGAGCAGCATACTTACTGCAGCTCCCCACACCACCTATAACCCACACTACCTGAGAAGCACGCTCACTGCGATCCCCCACACCTCCTAGAACATACACTACCTGAGCAGCATGCTTACCGCAGCTCAACACACCTCCTGTAAGCCACACTATCTGAGCAGCATACTTACTGCAGTTCCCCACACCTCCTATAATACACACTACCTGAGAAGCACGCCCACTGCGATCCCCCACACCTCCTACAACATATACTATCTGAGCAGCATACTTACTGCAGCTCCCCACACTTCCTCTAACCCACACTACCTGAGAAGCATGCTCACTGCAATCTCCTAAACTTCCTACAACATACACTACCTGAGCAGCATGCTTACTGCAGCTCCACACACCTCCTATAAGCCACACTACATGAGCAGCATGATCACTACAGCTCCCCACACCTCCTGTAACCCACACTACCTGAGCAGAATGCTCACTGCAGCTCCCCACATCTCCTATAACCCATACTACATGAACACCATGCTCACTGCAGCTCCCCGCACCTTCTAAAACACACACTACCTGAGCAGAATGACCACTGTATCATTCTTCACCACCTATAACACACACTACCTGAGCAGAATGACCACTGTATCATTCTTCACCACCTATAACACACACTACCTGAGCAGAATGACCACTGTATCATTCTTCACCACCTATAACACACACTACCTGAGCAGAATGACCACTGTGTCATTCTTCACCACCTATAACACACACTACCTGAGCAGAATGACCACTGTATCATTCTTCACCACCTATAACACACACTACCTGAGCAGAATGACCACTGTATCATTCTTCACCACCCATAACACACACTACCTGAGCAGAATGACCACTGTGTCATTCTACACCACCCATAACACACACTACCTGAGCAGAATGACCACTGTGTCATTCTTCACCACCTATAACACACACTACCTGAGCAGAATGACCACTGTATCATTCTTCACCACCTATAACACACACTACCTGAGCAGAATGACCACTGTATCATTCTACACCACCTATAACACACACTACCTGAGCAGAATGACCACTGTATCATTCTTCACCACCTATAACACACACTACCTGAGCAGAATGACCACTGTATCATTCTTCACCACCTATAACACACACTACCTGAGCAGAATGACCACTGTGTCATTCTTCACCACCTATAACACACACTACCTGAGCAGAATGACCACTGTGTCATTCTTCACCACCCATAACACACACTACCTGAGCAGAATGACCACTGTGTCATTCTACACCACCTATAACACACTACCTGAGCAGAATGACCACTGTGTCATTCTTCACCAACTATAACACACACTACCTGAGCAGAATGACCACTGTATCATTCTTCACCACCTATAACACACACTACCTGAGCAGAATGACCACTGTATCATTCTACACCACCTATAACACACACTACCTGAGCAGAATGACCACTGTATCATTCTACACCACCTATAACACACACTACCTGAGCAGAATGACCACTGTATCATTCTTCACCACCTATAACACACACTACCTGAGCAGCATGCTCACTGCAGCTCCCCATACCCCCTATAACCCACTCTGCCTGAGCAGCATGCAGTTCTAGGTGCCTAGACACACACCAATAGGGCCAAAGTGTTCAGGAGAGGTTGTTTGTTTAGGTCTTTGTGGGAATGTTTGTGAGAGTTTGGATTGGAGAAACCCTTTGTATATATTTTGTTTTCAAAGAAATGCAGTGGGGACTATGGTGTAAGGAATACAACTTTGTATTTGTTTCCTTTCACTATAGAATCGCTTTAAAACATTTGTTTATAAATTCATGAATTCATATTGGCAGGGGCGTACCTAGAGCATTTGGCACCCGGGGCGGATCCTGTG